>OY731405.1:29646385-30034980 GCA_963425845.1 Sphenostylis stenocarpa
TAGTCGAAAACCGAAAAGGCGGCTAAAGTAACATTCTTCCAGAAGCAAGCAGTCTGCATGGTCTTCACTCTGAGCTCAGGCATTTCAACTGAAGCAATTAGGAGAACCAGGGGGCAGATATCATGGACATGACTGTTTAAGCCTATACAGTATAGCCAACCCTGACTACCCATTCTTCTAAATACCTTTTGTAATCCTTCTGTAAAAGAAATAAAATTTTGCTCATTTATCAATAAAAATTCCTTTTCATTTCCTTTCTCTTGACCAAATATTATGGAAATGCCTCTTTATTGATAAATCATAAATATGCGCAAAGACTTTTAATCAAAGATCAAGCATGCATCTAAAAAGAGGAAGCATAAAAATAATGATAGAATAAATGCCTGCTAGGATATTCTTAGGTAAAAACTAGGGTAGCCTGCTAGATCGGAAACCCCAAAAGAACGATCTAGGCAAAAGATAAGGCAAAAGCCCCCTAAGATATTTTAGGCAAAAATTAAGGCAACCCGCTAGGTCGAAAACCTGTAAAGGGCGGCCTAGGTAAAAGATAGGGCTAAAACTAAAAGATGAGTAAAAGATGAGCCCATCATCCTGGTCATAAAGGAGGAGCCCATCGGCATATTCGTAAAAAGCTAACGGGAGAAGGCCAGTTACTTTCTAAATGTATCAAAATAAACATTAGATTGCATTTAAAACATTCACACACAAAGTAATTGCATAATACGACTTTGTCAAAATTAAGAAAAATAATTTCCTTCAAACAAAAATAAATAAACATGCATATAAGGAGGATAGCCTCCATGCTTGTGATTGAAAATAGGAGGCGCCAAAATCCAGTCTTCATATGAAAATCGCAAAAGGCGAAATCTGAACCACTTTAGCAAAATAAGGAGCTTCGAAGAAACTGGCTCCAACCACCAACCTTCTACACCAACAAGAGGAGGTACCTCAATAGGAAAAAGCCAATGGAAAAGCTCGATAAATCCCCAAGTGGATCCTTGCCTACTCCAAAGGCAACACAAAAATTATTTCATGACTCAGCATCATCACTTGAGTCATCAAACATAAATCATTTAAAGCCGCAATCAACATCCTTCCATCCAAGAAAAAGGAAGTCATCAATGTAGAAAAGCCAACGGAAAGGCTTAATTATCCCCAAACGGATCCTTGCCTACTCCAGAGGCAAAACAAAAAGATTACCTCACGACTCAGCTTCGTCGCCACATGAGTCATCAAGCACACTCATGCAAGAGTCTCCGCTTCATCCCCCAATGGAGAACAAGGACTACATAAGATTCCATCAAAGAAAAATGGAGTCGAAATCCCCCACATCACTAGGGGGCAACAAAAAGAAAAAAATCTTTCCACGACGGAGGCCACTACAGAAAGGCCACATGAAAATCCCCAAAAAAGAACGCGTCAAGAAAGTTCTACAAAAAGACAAAAAGAGGAAAATAAAATTTTTCCATCTTCCCGTTCAAATAAAAGCTTCGCAAAGCCAGGAGCCAAGACTCCATCATCAAAGTCGAATCCCCAGGGAGCCAACAAATTCCCCAGTGCCACTAAAAAGGAAAGAGAAGAAAAGAAAACCTCTTCATCCCCGGCAGATAATAAAAGGTCTGCGTGTACAAAAGGAAAAAGGCACACGCATTTAAAATCAAAAATCCAAAATCGCGAAAAAACATAATCGCGAGAAAAAAGCAAAAAACCCATTCCCAACGGAATAAGAGCTTAAGCAAAAACTAGCTCAAACAACAGCAGCCAAATAAGGAGTCAAAAAAACTTCATTTCTCCATAGAAGGACAATTCAAGATAAATCTCCGGGATGAAATTAATTCCCCCAGTAGATCGCAAAACAAGAAAATTTTTCCCCAGTAAGCCTATCAGCAAGGGCAAATTACAAATTCATATCCTCAGGGAGTTAACCTTTCGGAACACCCAATATGAATATCCCCAGCGAAGTGCAAAATCTTCACTCCCAAGAATGCCTATGCTTACTCGGAGACAAGCAGAAAGCCAATATCCCCAGGAAATGGGAAATCAACCTATAAGAGGTAATACAAGCACAAAGCTTTCAAAAGCATCCACCTACTCAGAGGTATTATCAAAAACAAATATCCTCAAGTAGAACATCAGCCTATTCAGAGGCAAAAAACAAAACCTTCGCCACTATTGAAGCACCCGCCTAATCAAGAGGCACAATAAAAAAATCAACGAATCCCCGGTAGATTCCCGCCTAATCAAGAGGCACAACAAAATCCCCAAGTGGATCTTCGCCTAATCAAGAGGCACAATCAAGAAGAGAATTCAAAAATCTCCAGAGGATTCCTGCCTGAAAAGAGGCAATTATCAAGAATCCCCGGCAAAAGCCGGATGGCTAAACAGAAAAAGCCAAAAATCAAGAATCCCCGACAAAAGCTGGATGGCTAAAAAGAAAAAGCCAAAAATCAAGAATCCCCGACAAAAGCCGGATGGCTAAAAAGAAAAAGCCAAAAATCAAAGAATCCCCGGCAAAAGCCGGATGGCTAAACAGAAAAGCCAAAAATCAAGAATCCCCGGTAAAACCGGATGACTAACAAGAAAGTCAAAAAGAAAAAAAAATCAATTACTCCCCAGGGGCGCATGAACAGAAACAATAAGTCGCCAACAATTTCCAAAAACAGATGATCATAGGATCGACTACAAAAAAAGTTCATCCTATAAGCCTTGCAAAAGGAGGCTCATTATTCACACCGGGTGGGGGTGTGTACTCACTGTCGCCGCCGTCCCTTTCCGACGTCCGGAGGACGTCTCGAAACGTTTATGCGAGCGGTCGCGAAAAGATGGTTTAGACTCGCGTATTTGTTTTAAAAGGTTTTCGAAAAGAGGTTCTTATGGAGTCGCCACCAATGTTTTAACCTTAAACATTGGAAAAGGAAAAAATGTTGATTTTAAGAAAAACCGCACTTGGCCATTATAACCGTAGTTGGGTAAGGGAGTTAGTTACGTGTGGGGAAGGTGTTAGCACCCCACAACGCCCTTTCGGGTTCCCTATGACAGATTAATTCATTTAAATAAAGACTACAAGAAATTACGCGATTACCCTATTTTATTACATAATATTAAATGGCTATCTATATGATTTTATTCTATGTTATATGTATAAAATGATGAATAAAGCTAAATAAAGCAATAAAAGAGATATTAAAATAGCTATCTACATGATTTTACTCTACATGACATAAATAGTAAATAAAGCTAAATAAAACAATAAATAAAGCAATAAAAGAGAAGAGAATTGAAAAGAACCTCCGTAGCAAGCTTTGTATTGAGAATCTCCAACTATGAGGATGCGTTTTGGCAACCCCTCTTTCTACACGTCTCTCCTCACCAATACAAGATCGACTCTACTAAAAATTTAAAGAAGAATCAAATGCCGAATATAATTCCTTAACCGATTGTTACCTATTTAAGGCAATCTGAAAGATCATTCGAGAGAGGGAGAGAAGTAGACAAGTGCTCTAAAGTGTTTCGTAGCTCTCCGGAGTGTCTCGTGGTGTCAAAAAGTGGCAAATGAGCCTCCTATTTATAGTTTTTCGCAGCTGGCGCACTTTGGGACGGCCGTCCGGGCTGGGACGGCCGTCCTGGACCGGGATGGCCGTCCCAAATGGCAAATTTACACAGAGCGGACCCCCAGAAGGCCGGGACGGCCGTCCCACTTAAAATGGGTTTGGGACGGCCGTCCCAACTTTGGGACGCGCGTCCCAACCGGATTTAAGAGGTTGGGACGGCCGTCCCAACCGGGACGGCCGTCTCAACCTCGTTTCCGCGCTGCGCGTTTCGGACTCCGGAAGCTTTCCTTGCCTCGCTTTGGACGTCAATTGATGCCGATATGTGTCTATTGAAGCTTTATCTCCATATGGGAAGTCTCCTTGGCTCTTATTTGTAATGCTAGACGAGCTTTATCTTGTTACGGGTGATCTCCTTTATCTTTATTTGAGAGGCCGGCAAAATTAGGGGTCTATAGCTGCCCCCTTCACTCCGCCTAGCTAATTGGTCTACTGGATATGTCGACAAAATTAGTTGGTAGGGGAAGGAGTTAACCCTTTTGTCCTGCTATCCTTCTGATGTCGCTCCTTGTTGATCCTCCGGATGATAAATATTTTGATAGGTACCAACCCCTATCTCGGTTTGAGCTTTTCTTTTAAGGTTTTGGTGGGTACCTACCCCCACCTGGTATGAATCGCATTTTTAAGGTTTTGGTGGGTACTTACCCCCACCTGGTACGAATCCGCATTTTGCCGTATTCTAGTGGTTTTTACACCCCCACCGGGTGCGAACCCGCATATTGACTAGGTTCTAGTGGATTTTACACCCCCACCGGGTGCGAACCCGCATATTGACTAGGTTCTAGTGGATTTTACACCCCCACCGGGTGCGAACCCGCAAATTGACTAGGTTCTAGTGGATTTTACGCCCCCACCGGGTGCGAACCCGCATATTGACTAGGTTCTAGTGGATTTTACACCCCCACCGGGTGCGAACCCGCATATTGACTAGGCTCTAGTGGTTTTTACACCCCCACCGGGTGCGAACCCGCATATTGACTAGGTTCTATTGTGCGAGTCTCGCATCTTGCCGGACTCTAATGGTTTTTACACCCCCACCGGGTGTGAACCCGCATCTCGACAAGGTTCTATTGTGCGAGTCTCGCATCTTGACGGACTCTAATGGTTTTTACACCCCCACCGGGTGTGAACCCGCATCTCGACAAGGCTCTATTGTGCGAGTCCGCATCTTGCCGGACTCTAATGGTTTTTACACCCCCACCGGGTGTGAACCCGCATCTCGACAAGGTTCTATTGTGCGAGTCTCGCATCTTGACCGACTCTAATGGTTTTTACACCCCCACCGGGTGTGAACCCGCATCTTGACAAGGCTCTATTGTGCGAGTCCGCATCTTGCCGGACTCTAATGGTTTTTACACCCCCACCGGGTGTGAGTCTCGCATTTCGACGTACTCGATGAGTACCTACCCCCATCCGGTACGAATCCGCATTTTGACAAATTCTTGGAATGCTCTTTTGGAATATCTTTTTGATTGATGAGTACGAACCCTCATCCGGCTTCTGGCGACTTATTGTCTCCGATCATGCGCCTATGGGGAGTAATTTTTCTTTTTGATTTTTTTGTTTTAGTCATCCTGCTTTACCTGGGATTCTTGATTTTTGGCTTTTCTTGTTTTAGCCATCCGGCTTTGCCGGGATTATGTCGATTGCCTCTTTTTAGGCGGAATCCTTTTGGGGATTTTGAATTCTCTTATTGATTGTGCCTCTTGATTAGGCGAAGATTCACTTGAGGATTTTGTCAGTGCCTCTTGATTAGGCTGAATCCACCGGGGATTTATTGATTCTTGATTGTGCCTCTTGATTAGGCGAGAGCCCACTTGGGGATGTGATTTCTATTTGGTTGTGCCTCTTGATTAGGCGGAATCCCCTGGGATTTGTTGATTCTTGATTGTGCCTCTTGATTAGGCGTGTGCTTCAATAGTGGTGAAGGCTTTTTACTTGTTGTTTGCCTCTCGAATAGGCCGATGTTCTATTTGAGGATATTTGTTCTTGATAATACCTCCGAGTAGGTAGATGTTTCTTGAAAGCTTTGCTTGTATTACCTCTTTTAGGTTGATTTCCCGTTTCTTGGGGATATCGGCTCTTTGCTTGTTTCGAGTAAGCATAGGCATTCTTGGGAGTGAAGGTTTTGTACTTCACCGGGGATATTCATATTGGGTGCTTAACTCCCCGTGGATTTGTAATTTGTAATTTGCCTTTGCGGTTAGGCTTACCGGGGAGAAAATTTTCTTTTCGATGATCCCCTGGGGTTGATTTGCCTTCCCGTGGATGGAATTTTCTCATTTTCTTCTTTTATAGATTTTTCTTGATGTGCTCTTCTTGGGGATTCTCTTTCCTAGTTGCCTCTCTGATGTAAAGGACTTGACTTCGTATGATGGGCTCTTGTGTAACCCTTATTCTCCGTTGGGGAATGAAGTGGAGATCCTTATATGAGTGTGCTTGATGACTCATGTGGTGACGAAGATGAGTCGCGAGGTATTCTTTTTGCTTTGCCTCCGGAATAGGCAAAGATCCGCTTGGGGATAATTGAGCCTTTCCGTTGGCTTTTCTACATTGATGACTTTTCCGGATGGAAAGATGTTGATTGCAGCTCCAAGTGATTTATGCTTGATGACTCATGTAGTGTAGATGTTGAGTCATGGAGAAATTTTGTTTTGCCTTTGGAGTAGGCAAGGATCCGCTTGGGATTATCAAGCCCTTCCATTGGCTTTTTCTATTTTTGATGTACCTTCTTTTATTGGTGTAGAAGGTTGATGGTTGGAATTAGCTTTCTTGGAGCTCCTCATTCTCGCCGAAATGGTTCGGATTCCGCCTTTTTCCATCGCGGTTTAGTTTGCTATCGCGAGCTGTTTTGAAATCGGCTTTTTAATAGATCATGTGTGCCTTTTATTTTGTACACATGGGCTTTTTGAATGCGAAGTGTAAAATAGAAATGACGATTTTTATTCATTACCGCTTTTTGTTGGATACATTTCAAGCATATTTAGGACACTAGAAAGCTATATAAATAAATCCTAGTCATCTCGCCTCGGGCCGGAATGGGCGGATGGTACCGGCGAAGGGAAGCGCGTGAGTAGGCGGCGCTGAATCTCGCCCGAGTTTGGACCAGGTCTCTATCCGGCGGTCCGTCCCGTCTTGCCTCGACGTTGAGTCGGCCAAACCGTCGGCGTATGAACCGGAACTCTCCTTCCATGTATGCATGTTCCTCGTCCAGTGCGTCGATGACAGCCGGAGAAGTCCGAATCGCGGATTGCCGCTGGACTCCAAGTGGTAGGGATATCTTGCGGCGTATTGAAATCACGCATATCCCACGAAATCGAGATGATAGGGTTTAGGATGAAACCCGATCCTTCTCTCGCCGAGGATACTCATGTTCGTCGCCACTCCTCCGTTGATAGGCTCTGTTGAAGCTCTACCGGGAGATCTTCTCCGCTCGGTGCATCCCCAATATTCAGCCTAGAGGGGTAAGGAAGGGAGCCACCATGATCGCTCCCGATGGTCCCCGAGTACCGCATTCCTTTACAGCCTTCAGAATGCGTATCCCGGGTTGCACGGTGTCCTTGATGCATGCAAGAGACTATAAAAAGATCGCCTAGCGTGACCTTTCCCCGGCTTTCCTTCCCGCCGTGAATGGTCCCAAGAAGCAATTTGTGGCGTATGCGAAGAGGGGGATTGAAGGATGCACCCTTCGGATGAGATGGGAGATTGATAGCCCCAGCAATGTCCTTCCACATACCGGTGGTGGTGAGAACAGAGGTTTCTCCGGATATGCGGACCGATATTCCGGTGTTCTCGTATCGGCCGTTGGCGTAATCCCATGATGACGTTGAAGTCATCCAAGGCGGTGGTCCGATAGGCTCCATCCATCCAAGAGGAGACGGCTTGTGTTGGTGGCACTCCGGAGTTGCGGATGGCATTTCCATCATGTTGACAGAGGCGAGAAACTCCATTGTTGCCGTGCGGTGGATCCGAGTGGGCGGCTCGCGAAGTAGGAAGTCCCATCCTATGTTGTGGATGAACCTCCTAACGTCTTGTTCCCAGCCAAATGTAGCTAGGATCCCGAAGTCTAGTCGCAAAGATCGGTACCGTGCAAATTGTTGGATATTTGCCAGCCGTTGTTGGTGTGCTTCGCCATCATCATACTAGTGACAGGAGCTCTTCTAGCAGCTAGCCCCGGTGCGTTTTCTTCCGGATGAGGCTTCTCCGTGATCCATTGTGAGCTTTGCTCTCTTAGAAATGTTACAAATGTATGGAGGAGGAGAAAAGCAAGATAGGAAGCTTGGAATGAGGTACCAAAGCCAAACCCGCGCCCCATCTATATAGGCCACGAGGGAGAGTTTGGGACGGCCGTCCGGGTTTGGGACGGCCGTCCCAAATGGCAAAAATGGGCATGGGCCAACCCCCACTGGGACGTGCGTCCCAACCGAAAATTGGCACTTGGGACGGCCGTCTCGGACTTTGGGACTGCCGTCCCAAGCTTCTTAAGTTGGTTTTTTGAGTTTTTTGATGGAAAAGAAGATGGGACTCCATTCATTGATGTTTTAATGCATGTAATGTTTCATGATATGCATCCTATGATCTATTTCAGCTAATATTTCGAAAGTTTTAACCGATGTGCTTTAACTCCGGTGCATTCTTGGTGCCGTTTCTTTCCGTCACCATGTTTCTTCCGATTAACAAGCTTGGTTGTACATAATTTACCGTCTTGGAATTTCCTTTGCCATGGCCGAAGAACGATCTTCTCGTTTGTAGGGCAACCGCCATATCAATGCCTTTCTTCTTTTCCCTAGGGATTTCAACCTTCCTATTGATCACTATGTTACCACATCCCCCTTCATTACTTGAATGCTTTTTAATGAAATGGTCAAGAGAAGAGAAAGAAAAGGATTTATATCAAAGGCTTGTGTTTTAGAGGGATATATTTTTATAATAGAGGTTTTTGTAAGAATGGCTAGCCAAGGTTGGTCGGTGTTTAGGCTAGTTTAGACAAAACGTTTTGTTCTTATAACGTGGCGTCATTGTTTACCGATTTATGGCGCTTTTTTTGCGATTGATTAACTTCCCTAGGCCGCCCTTTCGTGTTTTCGCCTAGGATGTTGTGCTTATGTCCTGTTTTTTGTCTAGGTTTCCTTTTTATATTTATTTTTAAGGAATACCTAGCTGACTTTTGATAACCCTAACTTTTGCCCAGGCTACCCTTTATTATTGTTCGGTCTCCCGCCGGTTTACCCTAACTTTTGTGCAGCCCCTTTGTGGGTTTCCCGCCGGTATTTTGCCCTTTTATCTTCTTGTCTCTGCCTTTGACCTTGACGGGCTTTTCTTTTTTATTATGCATATATATATATATTTTTTGCACAACATTGTCGAAACTTTGATTTTGTCAAGATAGATTTCATTTGTATTTCTAGTTAATCAATCATTTTTTTGCTTTTCTTTACTGGCGCTTTAATTATTCTCGACGCATTTGGAATAAAACGTTTTATCTAAACCGTGTTTATTAAAATGGGGTATAGATACATTTAGTAAGAAAAGAAGCAGTATAGTAAGAATAGCACTCTTTTGTAATTTCAGTGGAAATGTGTGCCCTAGAGATGCTCTGGGACTGGCAAACCCCGAGGAGTGATCTCTAATAGTCACTAGATTTACATCCCTTAGAATCTAAGAAGGACACCTAATGACTAACGCTACCCTTTGTGCTAATATCCCTCTTTTTCTAATATCATCTTCGAGGGGTAAGACCTCCCTATTGTTCGTATGGTTTGATCTTTTGTAGGGTCATACCCTAATCCATACTTTAGCGGATTATCTTTGAAATCCGGTGGCTCTCTTATTCCTTGAGAGTTCTTTCCAAGCCCCCGTCCCGGACGATATCCATATCTTTTCATCATATGGGCCACCTTCATGTTACTAGGGAGTCTTTCGATATTGGCAATTTCGAGTGCTTGAAAAGATGTTTCAAGAGCTTCTTCACCGCATCCACATATGGTTGGACAGACGGCTTGCTTATTAGAAAGTCTTCTTCGCTTGAACCGTGACGAGTTTATCATTTGTCACAAACTTGACTTTCCGGTGGAGCGTTGAAGGTATTGCCTTAGCGCTATGAATCCAAGGTCTACCAAGGAGACAATCAGTATGCCGGTGTGATATCCATCACGTGGAAGTCTATGTTGAAGATAGTAGGGCCGATTTGGATTGGTAGATCTGATTTCTCCTACTACTTCTCGTCTTGATCCATCAAAGGCTCGAACAATTGTATTACTCGGCGCATGTGGGTTCCTTGCACCGTTATCTTGTCGAGTGTACTTTTAGGCATAACATTTAAGGATGATCCATTATCCACTAGAACTTTGGAGATGAGATATTCCTTGCATTTAACAAAGAATATGCAAGGGCTTGTCATGATCGACTCTTCTAAAGGGAGTTCTTCATTTGTGAAGGTAAGGTGATTATTGGTCGTGATATTACCAATAATTCCTTCAAACTTGTCTTGGGATATTGTATGTGGAACGAATGATTCATTCAAAACCTTTAACAAGGCGTTTCGATGTGGTTCCGAACTCATTATAAGTGATAACAAGGTTATCTTTGCAGGAGTACGATTGAGTTGATCGATGATGGAGTACTCACTTTGTCTTATGTATCGGAGTAACTCATCCGTCTCTTCCTTGGATTCTTTTTCCTCTTCGGCTTTATTTTTCATTTTATCT
Organism: Sphenostylis stenocarpa; assembly: GCA_963425845.1. Taxonomy (NCBI): domain Eukaryota; kingdom Viridiplantae; phylum Streptophyta; class Magnoliopsida; order Fabales; family Fabaceae; genus Sphenostylis; species Sphenostylis stenocarpa. The sequence goes on from OY731405.1 coordinate 29,656,701, forward strand.
TTAGGAATATTATCTTGTAATTCCTTGGGGGCGTATATTTTTCCGCTTCTTGTCATGCCCCCAATACCGGCTATGTTGGAGATATCTTGGTTGACCGGCGATTCTTCCGAGTATCTCCAGGGTACAGCCTTTATTTGATTTATAAGGGAAAGGACGAGGCACGAATAAACGTATAGGTGTTATTGCCTTCTCACTTTTGTCAATTGGAATAACCAACTGTGCTTGTTTATTATCATCTTCGAGTTTATCGATTGTCGTAGAGATTTTGATGACGAAAGGCTTCTTTTCCATTTTTCTCGATTTGTGGAAAGCACATCGCTTAATCCTTTCTTTTTATTATCTTTATTATTAAAATGAGGAGGGATATATGAATGTATGCAGCTTATGAATGCAATAGACAATTTAAGGAGAGAAAAATAAGTCCTTTTATTAGAAAGTGTAAATCCTTCTATACAATGCTTTGAAGCAAATGCCGACAAAAGCGAAAAAGCTTGAAGAATCCTATAGGTAAATTAGGCTTTCTTCGTAATTCATCTTCTACTGTTCTCACATGGTTTCCGAGTATCTTGATTTGCTCATGTACCGCTTGACTCATATTTTCGCTATATCGACGAGCTTCCTCATCTTTTCTTCTAGATGAACGATCAAAGCGTGTTGTTGGTCAAACCTTTCTCTTATTTGGTCATTTTCACGAAGCAATTGACCATACCGAGCTAATCCTTCTTTTTCTTTATCGTGTAGCTCATCCAGGCTTTTTTGTATTTTTCAACGGCTTCCCGCCACTTTTGTGCTTCCGACCGAGTTCCCATTAGGTCATCCCGTATCAACTTGATCATTTTTCCCCGTTCCGCAAGTACCTTCTCAAAACGTGCTATTTCGTCATTCATGTCCTGGAAAAGACTATCTTGCTCAAGCCTCTGAATTTTCATTGTTTGTTTAGCTTCTTTTTGGTAGTCAAGCATAATCATTCTTGAGAAGCTCTATTTCATGATCCTTCTTTTTACATTGCCTTTTTAGACCGTCTATTATAATGGCCGATTCTTGCTCTTTTTCTTCAAAAGCCCTTAGCCGAGTTTCCATGACTTCAACTCTTTTGTTTAAGGCATTGACTTGCAATTGTAGCTCTTCGTTGACCAACGCTTTAGTGAATGCATCGATGGTAGGGGTATCCCTCTATTTTTCCTCCATTCTTCATATTCGTAGGACGTAGACACCCGAACCTTTCCAAGTTCTTTATCCCCCGTGTATACCGGTCTTTCCCATGCTTTCCGGACAGCAGATACTTCTTCAAAGTTATGGGAATAGTGGCATAGACTCGCACTTCCGAGCTCTTCTTGAGTTGGCGCAGCTCGAGTTCTCATAAGTTGCCTCATAGCTATTTTAGGAGAATATGTTATACAACCTCTAAGACCTAGAAGTGGTATACTTAGGTAGTCTCCGCATCGTATGAGAATATAACCGGGTCGAAACCAAGGACAAACCCATGATACATGCTCTATGTTCCAGCTTTTCTAACTCGCTTTTCCATTCTAAGGCTTGACGATGTTGAAGAGGGATTTTTGAGAAACTTCTTAAAGGGTCGTGAAATACACCCATGTGGCTTGAGGCGTAAAAGTGAGTAACACCCCATACATATAGTAGTGAAGTACAACATCCGAGTGTTTTTCCTTGTCTCCGTCGGCAAAATTCTACGTAAAGTAGGGTATCAGCAAGGATTGCAGTGTATAGGACTCCGTGAATATACCTCCCGTGCAAAGAATGCATCCATTGCAAGCATGATCCACGATGTTCACATGGAATGGGAATAATATGATTCCGAACATTGCTAATGCTAGAGTCTTGTTGAAGGTAGACCAGCTCCTTCTTTCGCCTAGAGAGACTAAGTGGTCTTCTATTATAGCCATTTTCCAACCTCTCGATATTCCCTTTTCCCTCTAGGGTAGATTGATGAGGAGGCAGCCGTATGATAGTAGCAATCTTACTCACGGCCGTATATTCTCTTGAGCAGACATAAACCCCAACCGATCGAGGCCATCTAACCATGAGTTCGTATTCTTCTAAGGTTGGTACCAAGTCAAATTGCGAGAATTCGAAGCAGTGTAAATCAGGACTCTGTAAGTGGATTAATGCTCTAACAAATATTGGATCAATGCCGATTTTCGGAGGTCAAGAATTCTTCCATAAGACTTTTCAAAGTTAGCATAAACCTCCCACGGCATATATGTACACAAATGCCTTAACTTCTCTACACTAGCATAGAAGGACCTCCACTTTCTTTAACTCGTCTATTACTCGGATCCCTCCATTGTCTAGCGTAAATGAAAATGCATGATATGAGGATGGGTTTTTGTAAATGTATGTATGCAAGTGTTTGTTTTTCTAAGTATTATCATGTTTTGTTCTTAATATGATGTATGATAATACCGGGTTTTTCCTGGAAAAGAAAGCTTACCTATATGAATGTTTATGGATTTTGATGAAGGGAGTCCTATTTTCTTCTCTTTTTATTTTTGATGAAGAAAAGGTGATATGAATTATGAGACTTTTATTAATAAATTTTTTTTATTTTATAACAAAGGTATTTTTATGATTTTAACTTGTTTTTTCATTTTTTATGATTTTTAGGGTTTTTCACCTTTTTTGTTTGTTGTATGATTACCCTATGCTAATGCATCAATACAAATGCAGCAAACTTATGCACACACAATTCATACATCCACGAGCGTAGCCACGCTTATTTAATCACGAGGTAGGATTTTCCCGCGAAACGTGCTTGGTTTAGGTGGTTCTAACTCGTTCTCACCAGGCCAAAGGTCCCCAAGGTGCCCCCATTATAGGGACCTCTCAATCTCTCAATCCTCGGGTCATGCACGTAACTCCGTGGCGACACCCTTAGACCAAAAGAAGAGAGTTATCACCTTGAGTTGGTGGTTTTCCGACAACGGCAGTAGCCCCGTGTGCCAACTAACCGATCGTATCCGCCACCCACTCCCTATAGATATTCACTCTTGCCCCTGGCATAGAGGGATTGTTGTGTGCAAGGGTTCTTGTGTGCAATTTATATTTCAAACAATTGCGTAAATAATCATACAGCAGCTTATTAAAGCCATACAATAAAAACATACGTAAGGGTAAAGGCGTAATTTCAAATCTTTACTTAGTTTGAATTTATCTCGTCACTAAATGGGATCAACTCTCTAGCTTCCCCAGTGGAGTCGCCATCTGTCGCCGCTGTCCCTTTCCGACGTCCGGAGGACGTCTCGAAACGTTTATGCGAGCTGGTCGCGAAAAGATGGTTTAGACTCGCGTATTTGTTTTAAAAGGTTTTCGAAAAGAGGTTCTTATGGAGTCGCCACCAATGTTTTAACCTTAAACATTGGAAAAGGAAAAAATGTTGATTTTAAGAAAAACCGCACTTGGCCATTATAACCGGAGTTGGGTAAGGGAGTTAGTTACGTGTGGGGAAGGTGTTAGCACCCCACAACGCCCCTTTCGGGTTCCCTATGACAGATTAATTCATTTAAATAAAGACTACAAGAAATTACGCGATTACCCTATTTTATTACATAATATTAAATGGCTATCTATATGATTTTATTCTATGTTATATGTATAAAATGATGAATAAAGCTAAATAAAGCAATAAAAGAGATATTAAAATAGCTATCTACATGATTTTACTCTATATGACATAAATAGTAAATAAAGCTAAATAAAACAATAAATAAAGCAATAAAAGAGAAGAGAATTGAAAAGAACCTCCGTAGCAAGCTTTGTATTGAGAATCTCCAACTATGAGGATGCGTTTTGGCAACCCCTCTTTCTACACAGTCTCTCCTCACCAATACAAGATCGACTCTACTAAAAATTTAAAGAAGAATCAAATGCCTGAATATAATTCCTTAACCGATTGTTACCTATTTAAGGCAATCTGAAAGATCATTCGAGAGAGGGAGAGAAGTAGACAAGTGCTCTAAAGTGTTTCGCAGCTCTCTGGAGTGTCTCGTGGTGTCAAAAAGTGGCAAATGAGCCTCCTATTTATAGTTTTTCGCAGCTGGCGCACTTTGGGATGGCCGTCCGGGTTGGGACGGCCGTCCGGACTCGGGATGGCCGTCCCAAATGGCAAATTTACACGTAGCGGGACCCCAGGAAGGCCGGGACGGCCGTCCCACTTAAAATGGGTTTGGGACGGCCGTCCCAACTTTGGGACGCGCGTCCCAATCGGATTTAAGAGGTTGGGACGGCCGTCCCAACCGGGACGGCCGTCTCAACCCGTTCCGCCAGTTCGCGCGTTTCGGGACTCCGGGAAGCTTTCCTTGCCTGTTTTGGACGTCAATTGATGTTGATATGTGTCTATTGAAGCTTTATCTCCATATGGGAAGTCTCCTTGGCTCTTATTTGTAATGCTAGACGAGCTTTATCTTGTTACGGGTGATCTCCTTTATCTTTATTTGAGAGGCCGGGCAAAATTAGGGGTCTACACTCACCTAAGCCTCGTGAAAAAGGCTTATCATTCACACGGGGTGGGGGTGTGTACTCACCTAAGCCTTGCGAAAAAGGTTTATCATTCACACCGGGTGGGGGGGTGTACTCACCTAAGCCTCGTGAAAAAGACTTATCATTCACACCGGGTGGGGGTGTGTACTCACCTAAGCCTCGTGAAAAAGGCTTATCATTCACACCGGGTGGGGGTGTGTACTCACCTAAGCCTCGTGAAAAAGGCTTATCATTCACACCGGGTGGGGGTGTGTACTCACCTAAGCCTTGCGAAAAAGGTTTATCATTCACACCGGGTGGGGGTGTGTACTCACCTAAGCCTTGTGAAAAAGGCTTATCATTCACACCGGGTGGGGGTGTATACTCACCTAAGCCTTGCAAAAAAGGCTTATCATTCACACCGGGTGGGGGTGTGTACTCACCTAAGCCTTGCGAAAAAGGCTTATCATTCACACCGGGTGGGGGTGTATACTCACCTAAGCCTTGCAAAAAAGGCTTATCATTCACACCGGGTGGGGGTGTGTACTCACCTAAGCTTTGTGAAAAAGGCTTATCATTCACACCGGGTGGGGGTACATACTCACCTAAGCCTTGCAGAATGAGGCTTATCATTCATACCGGATGAGGGTAAGTACTCATCAAAATTTAGCAGAATGCATTAGGTGGAGTAAAAATACTCACCTAAGCATTTCAAAAATGGGTTGCTAAGACTGTACTTCTATTAGAGGATAGTTCAGTGTTGAGCGCCTCGGAAGTAAGTACCCACAAAAGTTTAGCAAAATGCTAACTCATACCAGGTGAGGGTAGGTACTCACCAAAACCTTGCAGAACAAGGTTCATACCTAGTAGGGCTAGATACTCACAAAAGTCTAGTAAAATACAGACTTATACCGGGTGAGGGTAAGTACTCACCAAAGCCTTAGAAAAAGAAGGCTCAAACCAGATAGGGGTTAGTACCTATCAAAATATTTATCATCCGGAGGATCAGCAAGGAGCAGCATCCGAAGGACAGCCGGGCAAAAGGGTTAACTCCTTCCCCTACCAACTAATTTTGGTGGCATGTTAAAAACCAACGAATTAGTTAGGCAGGTGAAGGGGGGGCAGCTGTAGACCCCTAATTTTGCCCAGCCTCTCAAAATAAAAGCTAGAGGAACTTCGCCCGAAGATGGAGTTCATCCGGCTCCCCAAAACGAGAAGGACCTCCCACAACAAAAGACGGAGTTCACTCATTCACACAATAAAGGCCAAAAGAGACTTCCTACACAAAGACAAAGCTCGCCCGACATCTTAATGAAGGCCAAGAAGACTTCCTATATGAAGATAAAGCTTCAACGGACACACATCGGCATCAATCTATGTCCGAAAAAGGAAAGGAAAGCTTCCCGGGGTCCCAGAACGCGAAGACTGGACAAAACAGGCCGAGACCACCGTCCCAGAGTTGGGACGGCCGTCCCAACTGCCATTTTACAAGTGGGACGCGCGTCCCAAACTTGGGACGGCCGTCCCAAACCCCAGGGGGTCTCAGCCTTCGTTAATTTGCATTTGGGACGGCCGTCCCAACCCAGACTGGCCGTCCCAGATTGGCACAACGTAAAAACGCGTTTGGGACGGCCGTCCCAACCCAAACGGGCGTCCCAAAGTTCCAGGCAGCGAAAAATGCTATAAATAGGAGCCTCATTTGTCTCATTGAACACACCTCAGACACCAGAGAATTCCTGGACTTGTCTTCTTCTCTCCCTCTCTCGATCTTTCTGATTGCCTTTAATAGGTAACAATCAGTTAAGGAATTTGTATTCCGGCATTCGATTCTTCTAGAAATTTTAGTCGAGTCGAGTCTGTAATCGAGAGGAGAGTTGCTGTAGAGCGAAGGACTGCCGAAACGCGTCCTCTTTGTAAAAGACTTATAATATAAAGCTTGCTACGGAGGTTTTTTTCTTAATTCTCTTCTCCTTTACTGCTTTATTTACTTCTGTATGCAATGTAGATAAATCATGTAGATAGCCATATTTATTAAATAAATAAAATAAGGGTAATCGCGTAATTTCTTGTAATCTGGACTTAAATGAATTAATCCATCATAGGGAACCCGAAAGGGGCGTTGTGGGGTGCTAATACCTTCCCCACACGTAACTAACTCCCTTACCCGACTCTGGTTATAATGGCCAAGTTTGGTTTTTATCGAAATCAATGCCTTTTTCTCCTTTTCCAATGTTTATGGTCAAAACATGGGTGGCGACTCCAAAAGAACCCTTTTCGAAAACTTTGCTTCTATTAGAGGATAGTTCAGCGTTGAGCGCCTCAGAAGCAATGAACATATTTTTAACAAAAAACGCGAGTCTCAGCCATCTTTTCGCGACCGCTCGCAGAACATTTGAGACGTCCCCGGGACGTCGGAACGGACGGCGGCGACAACAGGTAGACAGGAAGGTAAAGGAGTTGACCCTCTTGCCCGGCTTCCCCTCGGACGTCCCGTCTTGTGGCAGGTGATCCTCTGGGGGGATGTTGTGTTTGTGCACCTCTGGAATACTACTCCTGACGTAGCCGATCCCTTTGGTTGACACGTGGTAGAACCTCCAGATACTACTCCTGACGTAGCCGATCCTTCGGTTGATGGGTATAAACCCCCCATCAGGCTGGTAGTTACAGTCCGTTGTGTGGGACTGGATGGGTATGAACCCCCCATCAGGCTGGTACGGTCCGTTGTGTGGGACCGGATGGGTATGAAATCAGGGTGGTAATTGCGGCTTACTGTTCAGGTGGCCCATGCGCCGTTTTTGGCACTCCTTGTGTGCTGGTTGATAGGTATAAACCCCCTATCAGGCTGGTACAGTCCGTTGCGTAGGACTGGTGGTGGTGGCGGCTTACTGCTCGGGTAGCTCATGCGCCGTCTTCCTGGAGAGTGATTTTTGTGTTTGTAGTTGTTTTGGGATTTCTTGAATGTTCATCCGGGCCGCGCCGGGGATGTTTGTTGGTTGTCCATCCAGCTTTTGTTGGTTGCTGGGGTTTTCTTTGTTTTTGACTTTTGTGGTGGTTATCCGACTCTTGCTGGTTGGTCGGGTTATCTCTCTTTGTGTTCGACTCTTGGTTGATAGTCGAAATTTTGTTTGGTTCAGGTAGTTGTTTTAATCCTGCCTCTTTCTCGCGGTTTTATCTCTTTTTTCTAGCGATTTTGGATTATGGCTTTTTATTGAGCGTGTGCCTTTTTCTTTTTTCTTTTAAGCTTTTTTGTTATGCTGGCTTTTGCAAAAGAAGGCGAAAGATGCGGGAAATAAAATTTTATTTATAGGAAATTTTATTACAGCGATTTTTCAAACAGTACAGTCCCTAAGAGTCATCATCATCAGAAGGAGTGCGGTGGGGGAAATGTTTATACATGTGGTAGCGAAAGTCGATTTGTTCCTGGATTTCATCGTTGTAATCCTCCTGGAACGTCGCCCACTCCTGCCGCATCCTCTACTGCTCTTGGCGGATCTCATTTTGGCCCTCCTGAAAGGCCTGTTGGCGAACGTCTTGGTCCTGCCGCCATTGGGTCTGTTGCTCTTGCCATATCGCCATTTGGCCGAGCTGCTGGCTCAGGTCGTTCATGTGTTGGTGGAGGCCAGCAAAGTCCTCCGTGTATGGTGGTGGCTGTTGCTGCTGCTACTACTGCTGTTGGGAGCTGGGAGATGTGGGCGCATCCTGCATCGCCACTATTCCCTGGAGGTCCAGCTCAAAGTCCAAGGTGGGATGTAGGGCGAACCGACTTCCCCGACGTATCAAGCATCCCCATGCCGACCAAGCATCGGCCCGTTGATGGGCTCGGGTCGCAGATTGCGGGCCAGCTCTTCCCGGCCGGGCACCCCATTCTCTCTCGCTAGAGGGGTGATGAGGGGAGCCACAAGGATGGCCCCTGTGGATCTACTCCCAAAGTCCTTCGTGGCCCTCGTGAGGAAGTACCCGGATTGCAACGCCGTCTCCGGTGCATGCAATAGAGGACAAAGAGGTCAGGGAGGGATATCTTCCCCTGACTCTCTTTCCTTGCATGGATGGTGCCTGCCAGCAGCTTGTGGCAGATGCGGAGTGGTGGGGGGAGTGCAGACCCCCTCATTAACGAAGGCAATGTGGTGGCTCCAGTGAGCTCATGCCACATCTCAGCAGCGGTGAGGTTGGTGGGCCTAGAGCAAATGGCCTCATGGTACTCCCGAGTTAATGCCGCCTCGGGCCGGAGGAATCCAATGGATACATTGAATTCCTCCAAAGTGGTAGTGTGGTATTGCCCACCCATAAAGTAGTTGACCATTTTGGTGGGCTGCATGCCCGAGGCCATGGAGGGGATCTCAATGAGGGAGACCGAGGCCGTAAACTCGAGTACCGCTTGTGGGTACACATGAACGGGTGGAGGCCGTAGCGTAAAACCCCACCCGATGCTATCAATGTGTGCTTGGACGTCTTCTTCCCATCCGAACTCAGCCCAAGATGCCGAAGTCCAAGGTCGCCAGGGAGTGCCACCGGTAATTTCGGAGGTTGTCCGAGTGGGCCTCGGTGTTGTGGTTGAAGTTGAGAAGGGTCCGAGGGTGGCGGTGGTGCCGAGCCGCTAGCACCGGCGGTGGCCCTTCTCTTCCCGGATCCGCTTCGCCGAACATCTTCGAGTGGGGAAGGCTTGGGGGAGCAAAATATGAGTGTTGGAGGCTTTGGAGGCTTGGAGAGTTGTGAGGAAACCCCCCAAGCGCGCCCCCTTTATATAGGATTTTTTCCAGGTCGAGACCGCCGTTCGGGAAGTCGAGACGGCGGTCTCATTTTGCCTACGGATCGAGACGGCGGTCTCGATAACCCAGACGGCGGTCTCGACTTTGCCTAAGTCGAGACGGCGATTCGGTCTCGAGATCTGGTCTCGAGAACCGAGACGGTCTCGAATTTTCTGAGGTTTTTTTTTTTTTTTTGCATAAGAAATAGGACTCGATTCAAAAACATTTTATGCATGTAAATGTTTTCATGTTTGATGTCCTATAATGCCTACTTTGGTTAATATTTCGAAGGATTTAACCGACGTGTCTTGTAGCGCCGAGTGCCTCCTGATCTGTGCTTTTGTACATGCTGTACCATACCGGACTTTTGTGACCGAAGAGTAGTTTCTTTCTTTCTCTTTTTTCTCTTCTTTTTTTTTTTTTTTTTTTTTTGTAGAGCACTTTTAGTCATGCAGTGTCCCTTTTTCCTTGCTTTAGGGATTTCAATCCTCTTGTTGACTATACGCCTCCATATTCCCAAATTAATTATTAGAATATTGTCGTGAGGGTCAAGAGAAAAGAAGCAAAAGGGGGTAAAAATCAATGGTTTGTGTTTTAGAGGGTTGATTTTTATTGATAAAGGAATTTGTAAGAATGGCTGGCTAAGGTTAAGCCTGGGTGTTTAAGCTTTGTCTAAGAAAACATTTTCCTCTTTCTTCATTTTTTTTTTTTTTGTATTTGCACTCTCTGGTTTTATTTTCATTGCTTTTTAGATAGCTAGCTGATTTCCCTAGATCGCCCTTTGGGTTTTCGAACTAGGATATTGTGTGTTGGCCCTATCTTTTATCTAGGTTCTCTTTCTTGTAAAATTTTGGAGGAATCCTAGCGGACCTTTATTTGTAACCCTAACTTTTGCCTAGGCTACCCTTTATTGTTGTTCGGGTATCCTATCGGGTTGACCCTATCTTTTGCGTAGCCCCCTTAGTGGGTTTCCTACCGGGTAATTTGCCCTTTTCTTTGGCCTTTGGCTTCTCTGGGCTTTTTCTTTGTTTTTTGTTGTTGTTTTTTTTTTTGTATTTATTTTTTTGTTCACAGTATTGGCGAAGCGTGACTTCCTTCATGGCTTAGGTGAAGTCTTTGTTTTTATGTGCTTCTAATCAGCTAACTTGATGATGATGGCAATGATGAAGGTTTGATTATTTGGAAGCGCTTCTTATTCTTCTTTTCTTTTTATGTTTACTTAGACAGGGTTATTTATGTGGTCCAAATCGAAGTAGAAAGAAGAGAAGCAGATAGAAAGAATCATTCTTTATTAATTAATAAGGGAATATGTGCCTCGAAATGCCCGGGGTCGGGCTCGCCCGGGGATAATCTCTAACAATCATGGGGTTTACATCCCTTAAACAAAGAAAAAGATTTCCTAATGACTAGAGTGGCTCTCGACGCTTGCACCCCTCCACTTCGGAAAATCCGCTTGAGTGTGCGGAGGGGGACTTCCCTTTGCTTTTCCCGCTCGACCCTTGAAAGGGTTATATCCTAGGCCATACTTGTGGGGATTGTCTTTGAATTCCGGGGTTTCCTCATTCCTTGGGAATCTCGCCCCAGTCCTTGACCGTGATGGTAGCCATGCTTCAACATCATGCGGGCTACCTTTGTATTTCCGGGAAGTCGTTCTATACTCGGCAATTTCAAGCGCTTGAAAAGATGTTTCAAGAGCCTCTTCACCCGCATCCACATAAGGTTGGGTGGACGGTCCACCGATCGAGATATCGTCTTCCGCTTGAACCGTGACCAGTTTGTCATCCACTACGAATTTGACTTTTTGGTGGAGCGTTGAAGGTACTGCCTTAGCGTCGTGAATCCAAGGCCTGCCGAGGAGACAACTGTATGCTGGAGTAATGTCCATTACGTGGAAATCGACGTTGAAGGTAGTGGGTCCCACTTGGATTGGCAAATTGATCTCTCCCACTACTTCTCGTTTTGATCCGTCGAAGGCTCGAACGATGGTGCTGCTTGGGCGCAGACGGGTTCCTTGGATAGTCAACTTATCCAGTGTGCACTTGGGCATCACGTTCAGGGACGACCCGTTATCCACAAGAACTTTAGCAATGAGGTATTCCTTGCATTTGACTGAGATATGCAAGGGCTTGTTATGTTTTGGCCCCTCGAGGGGGAGTTCTTCCTCTGTGAAGGTGAGGTGATCGTTTGCCGTGATGTGACTGACGATCCTCTCAACCTTTTCTTGGGATATTGTGTGAGGTACATGCGCCTCGCTCAAGACCTTCAGCAGGGCGTTTCGGTGCGGTTCCGAGCTCATTATCAAAGATAGCAACGTGATCTTTGCAGGTGTGCGATTGAGCTGGTCTATAATGGAATACTCACTCTGCCTTATAAACTGGAGTAATTCCTCTGTCTCCTCCTGGGATTCTTTATTTTCTTTTTCTTCTTCGGTCTTTTTATTTTTTCCTTTATTTTGAAGGACATTTTCTTGTGTGTCCTTCGGGGAGTAGATTCTTCCACTTCTCGTTGTGCCCCCAATGCCGGCTATGTTTGTTATTTCTTCTTTTATTGGTGAAGATTCCCCATATCTCCACGGTACAACTTTGTTTGACTCATAGGGGAAAGGACGTGGCATAAATAGTCGCACTGGCGTCCTTGCCCCCTCTTCTTTATTTTTGAGGACCAACGACCGAGGTTTATTTCCCTCTTGCGGTGATTCGATCGTTGGTGTGAGCTTTATTAGGAGTGGCTTTCTCTCCATTCTTCTGAGTTGGAAGACGTGTTAGTTAATCCTTCCTTTTTATTATCTTATTTATTAAGTGTGAAGGAGGGGAAATTAAATATGCAAGTGCATGCTCATGTATGCAAGTAGACAACTGTTGAATAAGAAAAAGATTTCATTAATTCATCGGAAGGTGTACATTCTCCTATTCCATACTACGAAGTGTCTTTTGGCAAAAATGGAAAAGCCTAAAGAAACCCACAGGCGGGTCTTGTTTTCTTTCTAATTCTCTCTCGGCTTCCCGGACATGGTGAGCGAGCGCTTCGCTTTGCTTGTGGATCGCTTGGCTCATTTCTTCGCTGTATTGTTGAGCCTCTTTGATCTTTGCCTCTTGATGTATGACCAAGGCTTGTAGTTCCTCAAGCTTTGCAACAACTTGGTTCTTCTCTTGAAGTACTTGGTCATACTGAGCTAGCCCGTTTTTCTCCTTAATGCGTAGCTCATAGAGACCTCTGCTCAGTTTTCTATTGTTCTCTCGCTCTTGGCGAAGATCTATCTGAGCCTGGAGGAGCCCTTCTGACAACTCCTTGATCGTTTGAGCCTCGCTGAGCCGATTCCGCCTCAAGGTGTGCCGATCCGCGGTTATCTCTTGCAGCTTGGCTATCCGAGCTGGTTCTCGCAGCTTTGGATGCTCTGGATAGCTTGTTCGTTAGCGTCAGCACATTGGTCCTTGAGGCGCTCTATTTCATGATCCTTTTTCTTGCTTTGCCTTTGTAGACCGTCAATCGTGAGGATAGAGGCTTGTTCCTTTTCCTCAAGGGCCCGTATCCGGGCTCCCATTATCTCTACCCTCCGGGTCAAGGCATTGACTTGTGCCTCGCAGCTCTTCGTTGTTGGCGATTGGCGCGGTGTGGTGGATGGTCGAGCCATCTCTCTTCTTCTCCTCCATGCCTCATAGTCACCGGTGACAGCCACCCGAGCTTTTCCTAGTTCTCTGTCTCCCATGTAGACCGGCTTCTCCCATGCTTTCCTCACGGCCGCTGAGTTGGCGATTGTGCACGGGTCTCCAAAGAAGCACAACCCTCCGAGTTCCCCTCGGAGATAGTAGTTTGAGTCCTCATGAGTTGCCTCATAGCTACTCTAGGTGAGTAGGCTATGCAACCCCCGAGTCCTATCAAGGGTACATTCGGGTAGCTCCCACATCTCGACGAGAATCGGTCCGGCCTGAACCAAGGGCGGACCCAAGATATGCTCGTTGGCGTCCTTTTGTTCTAACTCATCACTCCATTCTATAGTCAGCGTCGTTGGAGGGGGATTTTGGAGAAGCTTCTCAAGGGGCCTGGGAATATCCCCATGTGACCGGAGGCGTAAAGGTGCGTGATGCTCCACACATAAAGTAACGAAGAGCAGCGAAGTGAGTGTTCTCCCTTGCTTCGATGGCGTAAATCCACCGATAGCAAGGTGTCGACAAGAATAGCAGGCGTGGGACTCTTCGAGTTCACGTCCCAAGCGAAGAAAGCGTCCATGACGGCTTGATCGATCGTGTCGAGATGGAAGGGGAACAGGATCGTTCCGAAGATTAATAATGCCGGGGTCTTGTTGAAGGCAACCCACTCGCCCTCTCACCCGTGTAGGACAGGTGGTCTTCTAACATCGATACTCTCCATCCCCGGGTGTTCCCTCTTCCTATCGTGGTACTTTGTCTGGTACGGTAGATGGATAAGGGCAGCGACCGGTGCTGCAGGAGTATACGCCTCATGGCGGATATGGACCCCGGCCGACTTGGGCCATTTCAACATTGTTTCATACGCCTCTAAAGTGGGCACCATGTCGAACCGCGGAAATTCAAAGCACCGCAGACCGGAATTCCGAAGTGAATCAAGCACTCGAGGAAGACTTGATCGACACCGATCTTTAGGAGGTCCGAACTCGTCCATAGGACTTTTCAAAATCAACGCGGATCTCCGGTGGCATCGTCGCACTAAGCCGTTCTAGCTTCTCAGTATGGCTTCGGAGAATATCCACCTTCCCCACTTGTCTACTTGTCCCCTCCATTTTCTAAAATCAAAATGTATGATTTGATGAAGATGATGTTTATTGAATGTAAGTGTTTATTTTACTATTTATCATGTTTTTTCTACATGATGTATGGGATTTGCGTATTTTTCGAAAGAATAAACTATCTATATGAATGTTTTATGAATGCAATATTTTTGGACCAGGTCTTATTTGTGAATTTTGGAAAAATGGATTATTTTATTATTTTTATTTATTTATTTTATAGCCTTTTATCTCTTCTCGTCTGAACTCGCGTGGCTACTTAGCTTACAAAGAACCCGAGACCAGGCTAGCTAAAAGGCAGACTCGTCCGAGATAAAATATGGCTTTATGCAAAAGAATATTTAGCGTCCCTTATCTCTTCTCGTCTGAATCGCGTGGCTACTTAGCTTACAAAGAACCCGAAACCAGGCTAGCTAAAAGGCAGATCGTCCGAGATAAGGGTGTTTATTTGTAAAATATTTTTGGTGATTTTGTTTTGTTGTTTGTTTATGCTATGCAACATACAAATGCAACAACCATATGCACACACAATTTGATCATCCCCGAACAGGCGAGACTTCATTTTTATCACGAGGTAGGGTTTTCCTGCAGAAAGGTGCATTGGTTAGGGTAGGTTCTAACTGTTCTCACCAGGCTAAGGCCCCCAAGGTGCCCCCATTATAGGGTCCCCACTCTCCAGCCGTCCAACCATGCTCAGCACTAAGGCCAGAGTCGGTCTTGTTGCCAAAAGAGGAAGGTTATCACCTTGAGTGGTGATTTCTGATCACACTGGTGGGCATAAGGCCCTAACTGCAGCGAACCGTACCTGCCACCCACTCCCTATGGTTATCTCACTTGCCCCCGGGTATAGAGGGAACTGTAGTGTGCAAGGGTTTGTGTGCAGTTATACTTCAATCAATTGCGTAAGTATAAACAAGCAACAGTTATTTGAAAGCCAAACAATAAAGCATGTTATAATACAAGGTAGGGTAAAAGCGCTATTTTCTTGGTTTAATTATTTTTAAGCCAGCCCATCACTAAATGGGATCAACTCTCTAGGCTTCCCCAGTGGAGTCGCCATCTGTCGCCACCGTCAAAAAGAGGCGGTCGGAGCGACGCGATGGTTTTTTCGACCATCTTGATTTTCGCGTTTTTTATTGGTGGTTACAACGCCTTTAGGTTGTCCGATAACCGGGCTAACCCAGGGGCGAGGTTTTCAAAAGTGTCCTTGGGTTGTCCGATAACCGGGCTAACCCAAGGACTTATTTATTTTGGGTTCTATGGAGTCGCCACCGATATTTTTACCATAAACATCGGAAAAGGGGTTTTAAAAAGGCGTTGGTTTTCGAAAACCAACTTGGTCATTAGAACCAGAGTTGGGTAAGGGAGTTAGTTACGTGTAAAGGAAGTGTTAGTTCCTTTACGACGCCCCTTTCGGGTTCCCTATGATAGGCCGGCTACTTTGAATAAATAATTAAACTGGAAAAATGCGCTTTTACCCTTTTATTATGCGGAATTTAAGTTTATGACTACATGGCCCTAGCTTCTATTGCGTAATTTAAATGGCAGTAATAAAAATAGAGAGGGAGAATATGCACCTCCAAAGCAAGCTTTTATACTTTAAAAGAGAGGGTGCGTTTTGGCAACCCTTCACTCTACAACTCTCGAAACTCCGGAAATGCCTCGGAGGGATTCTAAAGAAGATTTAGAACGCTCGCTTTATGCCTAAAGACACTCGTAAACTCCGGAAATGCCTCTGAGGGATTCTTAGAGAGAGAAAGTCTAGAGAGAAGGGAGAGCTGTTGATTCCGTGTGTGGAAAAAGGGAGAAATGACGCCCCTATTTATAGTTTTTCGCGCTCGACGAGTCGAGACCGCCGTCTCCTCTCGACAGGGTCGAGACCGCCGTCTGGAAAGTCCAGACCGCCGTCTCGTTCATGGCGAGGGTCGAGACCGCCGTCCGGAAAATCCGGACCGCCGTCTCGACTAGGCGGGAATCGAGACCGCCGTCTGGAAAATCCAGACCGCCGTCTCGACCTTTGCAGGAATCAAGATCGCCGTCTGGAAAATCGAGACGGCGGTCTCGTCCTGGCGTTGAGACGAGACGGTGGTCTGGTCCTTCCAGACGGCGGTCTCGTCCCTTCAGGGCGAGAAACTTTATTTTCGGGCCAAAAAACCTTCCTATCTTGGTACGGGAGCCTAATAGTCTCTCCTAGTGGCTTGTTAGGCTTCGTCCGTCTTCAAATAGGAAGCTTTCTGACTTTATTTGGAGGTCGGGCAAGATTTGGGGTCTACAAGCCTTTATTGAGAGACCGGACAAAATTAGGGGTCTACACTCGTGAAACATTCTCTCTTCTCTGTTTTTCTTCTGTTCATTCCACAAATCAGCATGCTCAAACGCACCAAATCCGGAAGGAAGAACTTCAGCAAAGGAGAGTCCTCTGCTGCAATGCAAGAACCATCGGTAGGAGGGCGCATTGAATCATGGTTCAACGGGAACCAAGAGAAGATGGAGTTGTTCATTCATGAAATGAGCAGGAAACAAATCAATATACCCAAGGTTCTAAAATTTTCATGGTTTGATGCTGAAGGTTTCAGAGGGGTTCGGAAACTACTGCAACATCAGAAACTTCAGAAGTTTCTGGAGCTAAATGGTAGGATTTACCCTGACCTGATTAAAGTCTTTTTCACCAACTTGTCATTTGAAGGGTCTACTCTAAAAACTCAAGTCAAAGGAGTGGACATTGAAATTACTCCCAATGTCTGGAAAGAGGTTGCTGGACTCAAGGATGAAGGTGTAAAAGTCACCAAAGGGTATACCTCGGAAGTAGAAGAATTTAACAAAGTTCAGTACTTTTGTTCTTGTCTGAAGAATAGGCATGACTCCGTAAGTTCCTTCAACACTGGAAAGTTGAAGCTTGAGGAAAGGGTACTCGCGTTCATTATGTCCTGGCAGCTCACACCTAGGGGGAGCAATCATGCAATACTAAATGAAGGAGATTTGGTACTGATGTACTGCATTCACCACAGAGTAAGGGTGAACTGGGTCTTTGTCATCAAGGACCATATGATCAAAGCGAAAAGGCTAAGTGATTTCAGGTATCCTTATGCAATATTGATTTCTAAATTTTTAACTCATTTTGGTGTTGATTTGGAAGGTGAATTAGTTGAAACTGTTCGTCCCACAAATGAGGTCAATAATTCTGTCCTTCATAAAATGGGGTTCATTAAAATTGACGGTGAATGGATTTCCAAAGAAGAAGCAGGAAGAGAAGAAGAAATTAAAGAAGAAGAGCAAGAGGAAGATGTCAATACTGGTGTCCCGGGTACTTCTGCAGCAAGATCATCAGACCCGATGGAAGAGCAGTGTCCATTAGAAATGATTCCATATATTCCACAACCTGACCGTGGCACGCCTCTCTCACAGTTCGAAAGAACCATGCTATAACAGGTCTCAAACCTGTTGGGGAGAAATACTATATAACACTTCCCTACTGACAAGGAGCTTGAAGCAAAAATTTGATAGAGCAAGAAAGCTTATGGTCATTTTTTACAAGAATATCTCATCGATGATCCAATTTTTGTTGTTTCTGATGAGGAGAACATCACTTTTCTTGTGTACTAGCTATGTACACACGTCTTCTACCCCCGATCAATCCAAATCTCTCTGCACTACTTCAACATGACATACCTTCTACACCAAGGAGCATCCAACATTTTTTTGCCTAAGTTATTGTTAGCCCACGTGTACGCTACTTTTGATGAAGCAGTGGATGCTATCCGATCAAATTGCCCTGTTGATAATCTCTCCAGACCACTATGGTTTATCCAACTTTGGTTGGTTTCTATTTTTGAATCGCGTCTCCTTGTATTTGAAGTCACCTCAACCCCAATTCCTTCAAATCCCATGGAAGGTGCCAAGTTAGCCACTCAACACCCTAGACACTACATGCCTGACTCCACCCTTTACAAAGCTTACCTTTGATTCTTGTTATCATGATAAGAATTTGATATCATTCTTGCCCATTTCTCGAAAATTGACAACTTCGTCCACCACATTCGAGGTCAATCATGGCTCAAGTTAAAACCCCAACCAACGCTCTAGGATTACAAGCTGAATTAATTGAAGTTTGGAGTTGTTTTTTGACATGGGACATACTTGTAGTTGGTTTCCAAATGAAGGATGTAAAGTTCTTCTCATATGTCCCCCAACACTTCTCACATCAATTTGGCTTGAGCCAAGCCTTTCTCACTTCTCAATTCCATCATATCATTCCGTGAGGTATCACTTATAAAAAATCGAGCTTGTGAGAAGAACTTCTTTGATTGACTCCCTCAGAGCCAATTGAGTTTCACCCAGTTTCGTTCGAGTCCAATTTCTTGAGCACTTTTCAATTTTATACATGGTGGGATCAATGGTTCTCCACGAGTCATTTTTCGTTTACCATTATAATGGATCGATTAGATGCACACACTGAATTTGCTGTGTAGAACAAACTGAAGACCAAGAAAGGTAAATATGAGCATTATCTTCAAATTATAGTTCAAGAATTTTTAGCAAGGATGCTATGATCCTCTTCGATTAGAATCCACTTTCATAAACATAGTTTTTTCTTTACGAGAAAAATTTTAAAAAATTGAGATTCTAGGAAAATTATAAACCCTTTAGGTAGAACTCCCTTTAAGAGATTTTGTCCTACCAACTTACCTGAAGCACTTGGTGGATTTGATGAAGACATATTCAAGTTGATATAGTTTAGTTTGTGGGTGTGTAGATGAATAGGTTAGAAGTTTAGAACTTAATCTCTTAATAGGCCAATAGATCTTGTGATAAGCGCCTTAAAAATGATGCATCTCAGTGAAATCATTTTTCTGCATGAAAAACTAACATTTAAGCATTAAAAGAACAAACTAAGTTTTTCAATCTGTTGAAAAGAAATTTCAATCTGTTAAAATCACTTAACATAAGAAATGTTCTTATAGATTCAAAATTTCAATTAGTTGAATCGCAGAATCAACAGAGTTAAAATATTCTTAATGAATTTTTCAAATATCAAAGGTTTTGCATTTTCAAACTGTTAAAATATTCTTGTTAAACTGTTGAAACACGAAACTATTTTTTCAGTCTAAGTGTTTTTCAAAACTTCAATCTGTTGAAATACTTTTCAATCTGTTAAAACAGAGAGACTATTTTTCTGACTAAGAGTCTACAGGATTTCAATCTGTTGAAAGGTTTTTTAATCGATTGAAACAGAGAGTTGTCATTCTTCATTAAGCTATTTCAATCCATTGAAAACACGAATCAATCGATTGAATGAAGTTTTAAATGAAATCAATCGATTGAAACGTCGTTTTAATCGATTGAAATGCATTCTGATCGATCATAATTTGATTCTGATCGATCATAACTTGTTCTAATCGATCATAATGGTGTTCTGATCGATCATTTGCTTCTCTGAATCAATTTAAACGTTCTGGTTCTCTCTTTTACTCTATAAATACATATTTGATCTATCTTTTGAAATATACAATTTGAGAAAACATTTGAAAGCAATCTTTGAGCAATCATATCCGTGACTTTCTTTGAGCATTTAGAATCTTTTCATATCATAAGGTGCTTTGATCAAGATTGTTGTTAATCAAAGAGAGAAAGTGCTGAGTTAGAATTGCTTCTGGACAATTGTACTGATAAAGCTTCAGTCCAGGTTTTTTCTTTTCATACTCTTGTGTAAAGTGTGGTTGTGCAGGTTGGATTTTGGATCTGCACGTGTTACAGTAACTGGATTTGGTTACTGGGAGGTTTTCAAGATTCTATCTTGTGGGGTTGTAAGATAGTTCTTAGGGTAGATTGGTGAGTATCTACTGGTTGTAATTTTCACTTGGTATTAGTGGAACTTGGCAGATTTGTCAAGAACTGGATGTAGCTCTGGTAAAGAGTGAACCAGTATAAACTTGTGTGTTGAATTTCTACTTTCATCTCTTTTATTTCTTGTCTATATTTTTGCTGTGATTAAAATCAAATCTACCTATAGAAGAATTGAATAAAGATAAATCATTCTTCCCAAAGAAAGTGTGTTTTGCGAAAAAGTTTCTAAAGTTCAATTCACCCCCCCTCTTGAAATCAACCATTAATTCTTTCATTACCAACCTTCCCTTATGCTCTCTTTGGAATCTCTAAGCCTCTAACTCACCCCAAATGGGTTCGAGAACTTAGATCACATCATGAACTCCTATATCCCAAACCAATAAACAAATCCAGTACCGTTTCAAAGCTATCTTATTACCCTTACCTTTACTTACCACAAATTGACTTGCCCCATTGGTTTACCCATATTGACCATGTCTCCATCTTAACCAATATACCTTTTGATGAGATTATTTCTCTTTTTATCCTTTAAGTATGTATGATATTTCTATCTTTACTTATGTTTGATTTTCTCTTCCTTTGTAGTCTTTTCTTCTACAAAAATTGTTGATCCTAAAGAGGAGACTTCTGATCTTGTCGAAGCACCACTTGATCAGCCTTCCCTAAAGTCCCAAAAGCACATGGCCTTGCTCCTCGCTTGGTATGAATGATTAATTTGATCCCAATTATGCTTAAAATTTCCTTATTTATCCATATTCCCAATTTATATTTTGACTATTCTTCCTTGTTCAGAAAAAATCGAGGTCAAAAGCTTCTCCTTCTCCTAACTCAATTCCTATATCATCATCTCAAGTACATTAGAAGCATCCTTTGTCTGAACAATTCACCACATGCATGTACTAAACATAATTTTATTTCAGATATATGTACCTTCCACCACCAATGTTCCTCTTCCAACACCAACCATCATTGAATCAAATCCTGATGTAATGATAATAATCTTTTAACTCATTGAGCCAAGAAAAAGAGTCAAGTGTTTATTCTTTCTAACCTTTTCATACTTTATTTCCAATTCACAAAAAGAGGCTTCGACAAACATCTCCAGCAATTTGGATTCCATAATTGAAGTCTTTACTGCACTAACATTCCTAACATCTTTCGCATCCCCTATTAAGGTATTTAATGTATGTCTTCACTAATCCTTCTAGAAAGTAATACTTTCTTGATGTTTTAATTATATTATTCTTTGAAATTTGAATAGGAATCATCCATTGTACATAGTACTTCTACTCCAATTGAAATACAAATTGAATTAATTGCTTTAGGTACCCATTTAATTCTTTTTATTTTTTCTTGATACTATTTTAGGTGCCTTTCTATGATGTAATATGCTCTGCAACATTAACGAAATACATACATGTTCTTTTACAGAGTCTCTTGATAAAAATGCTATAGTCCAACTAACAATAGAACACACTTCTCATGACGTTGATCTACCTTCGATGGATCCTACTCTTAAGGTTTCAACTAGCAGTGAAGCCACACTTATAGAAGAAATTTAGAAAGATCCATTCAACATTTTAGAGCTCATGACAACTCATGTGGAAACATTCGAGGCTACAACAAGCTTTTCCTTTGCTCTGATATGTTGAATTTGGTGAAGGAGTTTATAACTCTCATCTATTCTTCTCCACTAGATATAACCATCTAGGCTCCACATAAGAAGAAAGAGTTCCAAGAGATACTCCACCAGATCGAAGCAGTACCCATCAAACAACTTCCTCAAGGTTTCAATGAAGAAGTCTCAACTGTTACCAACTTCTTAAATGAATGTCAGACTCTGAGGAAGAAACGTCTCACAACTATTACCACTTGCACCATTAAGAATAATTCTTTAAATATGAATAAGTTTAAGTTTGAGGAACTAAAAACAAAACAATCAAATGTTGCCAATATGCTAAATGAAGAACATATCAAGTGTGCATACCTCAAACAAAAAATACTTGATCTTCAACAACAAGTTAAACTCTCTAAAGCCAAGATTCTCGAGCTCACCAATTCAAAAACTACTATTAAGGCAGAATCATCGAGCTTACGTTCAACTTTTAAAGATCTTACTATGGGCTTAAAAGACGACATTATCAAATTAATAGATATTAAAAAAATAGAGAGCTTTGATATCGGATGCATGGGAAACATTACTTGTAAAATTTAACCAACTTGGATCGGAGAACAATTTTTAAACAATTTAATTTGTATTTATACATATACAATATATTTATCTTTACTTTAATCTTCAATTCCTTTTATATATGGTGAGTTTTGAATGTTTTTAAATATTTACCATTTATTGATAACTTTGTTTGTCCATCATAACAACTGGTATAATATAAGCATTATTCGATAATACTTTCACAACTTCAAAGGGACCTTCCCAATTAGGTGACCACTTTTCATAATGTTTTGATTCATTGGTAGAATCACTTTCCATACTAAATCTCCATCTTTAAAACTCTTCTATTTAATTCTTTTATTATAGGACTTGGCAATTTGTATTTTTTTATGTAGTATTTGCGCTAATGCATTGATCCTAACTCCGTCTAACTCATTGAATTCATCATACATTTTGTTCCAATAATCTTGACTTGACAATTGATTCTGTCTTTGAATTCTAACTAAGTCTATATTGATCTCAATTGGCAATATCGCATCATTTCCATAAACCAATTTATATGGAGTTGTTTTATAGAATCTTTTGGAGAATTTCTATAAGCCCACAATACTTGAGATAATGTTTCATGCTAATTTCTTAGTTTGCTCCCAATATGTTTCTTAATTAAATTAATTAAAACACTGTTAATGGTTTCAACTTATCCATTAGCTTAAGCAACATAAGGAGTCAAAGGAATTGCCTCTACCCACTTAGGAATATAATCAACTGCTATGACTATAAACTTATGTCCTTTTAATGAATGGGGATAAATTTTTCCTATTAAATCTATTATCCATCCCCCAAAAGGCCATGACTTAATCATCAAATGTAATTCATTTGCTGTTACGTTTTGTATTGGTCCGAACTTTTAACATTTTTCAAAAGATTTAGCATATTTGATACAATCTTTTAAAATCGAGGAGCAATAATACCCTATTTGATATAATGCGCATTTCATTTTCTCACCGATCATATGCGTCCCACATATCTCATTATGTACATGTCGCCACCGTTAGAAGAGGCCGTCAGAGCGACGCGATGGTTTTTGATATGACTCGCGTTTTCTTTGAAAGAAACGGTTCAACGCCTTTAGGCCGTCCGATAACCGGGCTGGACCTAAAGGCGAGGTTTTCGAATAGGTTCAAGGAGTCTCCATCAGTGTTTTAACCATAAACACTGAAAAAGGTAAAAAAAGGTAGTGGTTTTAGAAAAAACAAACTTTGGTCATTACAACCAGAGTCGGGTAAGGGAGTTAGTTACGTGTGGGGAAGGTGTTAGCACCCCCACAACGCCCCTTTCAGGTTCCCTATGATGGACTAACTTAGAAAATAAACACTTAAGGAAATTACATTTTTACCCTATTATTTGATCTACTTGCAGAATTTAAATATCTACATGGCTCTATTATCTAATGCACACAAAGAAAGCGATAAAGAAAGCAGTAAAAAGACAGAGAATAGAGAAGGAACCTCTGAAGCGAGCTTTATATTAACTCTTCGAAAATGTGAGGACGCTTTTTGGCAATCCCCGCACTTTACAAACACGCTCCTCCCGCGAAATAAAGAAAAGTCACTCTACCGAGGGCCGGATGTCTCAAAGAGAGACTTCCTTAACCGATTTCAACCTTAACGGAAATCGGAAAGCTCCCTCGAACCCCAGAATAATGCTCAGGGTCACTCTCAAGTGTCGAAAGGCTTCCAAGAGAGTGGAGGAGTGTGAAAGGTGTGTAAAATTGGAGAAATGAGGCTCCTATTTATAGGGATTCGGGCCTGGAAAAGGTGGACGACCGTCTGGACAAAGCAGACGACCGTCCATGGCAAAAAGTGGCCATGGACGCCCATCTGCTTATCCTGGACGGCCATCTGCCTGTTCTGGACGACCATCCGCCTGTTCTGGATGGCCATCTGCTATCTCTGGCGGATTTCCCGATTTTTAATGCCTATAAAAACCCTTCCTATCCTAAATGGAACCTAGAACAAGCTACTAGGGACTTGATAAAGTCTTAACCATCTTCGAAACGGGCGATCTTCGGCTTTTTTAGGGGGTCGGGCAAGATTTGGGGTTTACAACTGCCCCCCCTTTATCCGACCAATTGACCATGGGTTAACATACCATGAGGTCAATTGGCGGGTGAAGGAGTGAACCCTCTTGCCCGGTTGTCTTCTGGATGCTCCTCTTGCTGTGGAGGCTGACCCTTCGGACGATATGCTGTGAGGCTTCAGGATGCTCCTTCGGTGCGGTAGCTGACCCTTTGGCTGACACGTAGAGAATTTCGGGATGCTCCTTCGATGCGGTAGCTGATCCCTCGGTTGATGAGTATGAACCCCCATCAGGTTAGATGCCTCAGGATGCTCCTTCGACGCGGTAGCTGACCCTTTGGCTGTGGTGGCGGCTTACTGCTTCTGGTCATGTGCCGGTTTTGCCTGTGTGCAGGTCTTTGTCTTCAGGTCTTTCCCTTTCCCAAAGAGATGGTGGCGGCTTACTGTTTCCGATCATGCGCCGGTTTTGCCTGTGTGCAGGTCTTTGTCTTCAGGTCTTTCCCTTTCCCAAAGAGGTGGTGGCGGCTTACTGTTTTCGATCATGCGCCGACTCCATGGGGAGTAATTGTTCTTGATTCTTCTTGTGTAGTCATCCAGTGTGTTGGGGATTCTTTATTTTTTTCTTTAACCATCCAGCTTTGTTGGTTGCTAGGGATTTTTGTATTAATGCTTCTTGAATAGGCAGGGATCTGCTGGGAATTCGTTGATTCTGACGATGGTGCCTCTGAGTAGGCAGATATTTCATTGAGGTTCTAGTAGTGCCTCTGAGTAGGCAGATGCTTTATCAGAAGTGAAGACTTTTGGCTGTATTGTTTTGCCTCTGAATAGGCTGATATCTCTTTCTGGGGATATTGTCTTTTGCTCGCTGGGTTTTTCCTACGCATAGGCAAATGAATCTTCTAAGGATGTGAATTTGAAGATTGCCTTTGCAGTAGGCTCACTAGGGGTAAGTTCTTCTTTTTGGTGATCCACTAGAGATTTGGTTGACTCCTTGGGGATCAGATTTTGATAGCCCTTTGGGGGAATGGGGTCTTGGCTCCTTAATTGATATGGGTATGAGCTGACTTCGTCAAGCTCTTATTCTGCTAGGGAAATGAAATTTCTGATTTTTCGTCTTTTCTTCAATCATCCGTCTTGTTGGTGGTTGCCGGGGATTTTGATGATATCCTTTTGGTGTAGGCAGGAATCCGTTGGGGATTTATTGGCCTTCCATTGTCATGGCCTTTTCTTCTTGGCATCCGCTGGGGATGAAGGGTTTTCTTTTCTCTTCTTCTTTTTGTTGAACCCTTGATGGTATGGAGATTGGGCTCTTTTGATTGTTGATGATGATGGGCTCTTGAAGCCTTTATTCTCCATTGGGGAGTGTGGAGGAGACCTTGGGTGAGTGTGCATGATGATTCAAGTGGGGGTGATGCTGAGCTGTGTGGACTTATTTTTGTTTGCCTCTGGGGGTAGGCAATGATTTGCTTGAGGATGACTAAGCCTTTCCGTTGGCTTTCTGTTGGCTTTCCGTTGTTGATTATTGTCGCCGCCGTCTGTTCCGACGTCCAGGGATATCTCGAACGTTTATGCGAGCGGTCGCGAAAAGATGGTTTAGACTCGCGTTTTTTTGTTTAAAATATGTTCATTGCTTCCGAGGTGCTCAACAACTGAATTATCCTCTAATAAAAGCAAAGTTTTCGAAAAGGGTTCTTTTGGAGTTGCCACTAATGTTTTGACCATAAACATTGGAAAAGGATAAAAAGGCGTTGATTTTAATAAAAACCAAACTTGGCCATTATAACCAGAGTTAGGTAAGGGAGTTAGTTATGTGTGGGGAAGGTGTTAGCACCCCCACAACGCCCCTTTCGGGTTCCCTATGACGGACTAATTCATTTAAGTGAAGATTATAAGAAATTATGCGATTACCCTATTTTATTGCATAATATTAAAAATGACTATCTACATGATTTTAGTTTACATGGCATATAGAAAGCAATAAATAAAGCAGTAAAAGAGAAGAGAATTGAACAAAACCTTCGTAGCAAGCTTTGTATTGCGAATCTTTAATCCTATGGATGCATTTTGGCAATCCTTCGCTCTACAAAGACTCTCCTCTCCGAATACAACACTGACTCTACTAAACTTTTACAGAAGAATCGAATGCTGGAATATGATTCCTTAACTGATTGTTACCTTATTAAGGCAATCAGAGAGTTCATTTGAAGAGGGAAGAGAATAGACAAGTACTGGGAGTTGTCTGGTGTGTGAAACAGTGGCAAATGAGCCTCCTATTTATAGTTTTTCGCTGCCTGCACATTTGAGACGCCCCTCTAGGTTGGGACGACTGTCTGGGTTGGGACGGTCGTCCCAACTGCATCTTTTACAAAGGCTGAGACCCCCTGAAAGCTGGGACTGGCAGTCCCACTTGGGACGGCCGTCCCACTTGACCAGGGAAGGTTGGGACGACCGTCTCAACTCTGGGACGGTGGTCTCGACCTATTTTAGCAAGTTTTTGTGTTCTGGGACCCCTGGGAAGCTTTCCTTTCTTTATTTGGACGTCGGTTGATGCCGATGAACGCCCGTTAAAGCTTTATCTTCATATAGGAAGTCTTCTTGGCCTTTATTGAGATGTCAGGCGAGCTTTGTCTTTGTTGTAGGAAGTCACCGGGCAAAATTAGGGGTCTACAGTTGCCCCCCCTTCACCTGCCTACCTAATTTGTTGGCTTAATATGCCGACAAAATTAGATGGTAGGGGAAGGAGTTAATCCTTTTGCCCGGTTATCCTTCGGATGCTTCTTTGCTGATCCTCTGGATGATAAATATTTTTGATAGGTACCAACCCCTATCTGGTTTGAGCCTTACTTTATAAGGCTCTGGTGAGTACTTACCCTCACCCGGTACGAGTCTGTGTTTCGCTAGACTCTTGTGGGTACCTACCCCCACTAGGTATAAATCTTGTTTTGCAAGGCTTTGGTGAGTACCTACCCTCACCCGGTATGAGTTCGCATTTTGCTAAACTCTTGTGGGTACTTACTTCCGAGGTGTTCAACACTTGAACTATCCTCTAATAGAAGCAAGGTATTTGCAACCCATTTTTGTAATGCTCAGGCAAGTATTTTACTCTACCTGATGCATTCTGCTAAGTTTTGATGAGTACTTACCCTCATCCAGTACAAACCTTATTTTATAAGGCTCTGGTGGGTACTTACCCCCACCTGGTACGAATCTGCGTTTTGCTAGATTCTGATGAGTACCTACCCTCATCAGGTATAAACCTTATTTTATAAGGCTTTGGTGAGTACCTACCCCCACCTAGTACGAATCTGTATTTTTGCTAGATTCTGATGAGTACCTACCCTCATTCGGTATAAACCTTATTTTATAAGGCTTTGGTGGGTACCTACCCCCACCTGGTACGAATCTGCATTTTTGCTGGATTCTGATGAGTACCTACCCTCATCCGGTATAAACCTTATTTTATAAGGCTTTGGTGGGTACCTACCCCCACCTGGTACGAATCTGCATTTTTGCTAGATTCTGATGAGTACATACCCTCATCTGGTATAAACGTTATTTTATAAGGCTTTGGTGGGTACCTACCCCCACCTGGTCCGAACCCCGTTCTGCAAGGCTCTGATGGGTACCTACCCCCACCTGGTCCGAACCCCGTTCTGCAAGGCTCTGATGGGTACCTACCCCCATCTGGTCCAAATCCCGTTCTGCAAGGCTCTGATGGGTACCTACCCCCACCTGGTCCGAACCCCGTTCTGCAAGGTTCTGAATAAGCCCCGTTCTGCAAGGCTTTTAGGATGACTTTTTGATAGTCAATCCTGTGGTCATCTGGTTTTGGAGATGTGTTGGCGACTTATTGTTTCTGTTCATGCGCCCATTCCGTGGGGAATATTTGATTTGACTTTTTGACTTTTCTGTTAGTCATCCGGTTTTACCGGGGATTCTTTGTTTTTGGCTTTTTCGTTTAGCCATCCAGCTTTGCCAGGGATTTCTTTTTTTTGCTTTTCTGTTTAGCCATCCAGTCTTTGCCGGGGATTCTTTGTTGGTTGCCTTTTATTTAGGCGGGAATCCACTGGGGATTTGTTGATTTTTGTTGGTTGTGCCTCTTGATTAGGCAGATGCTTCAATAATGGTGAAGGCTTTTTTTTTTTTTTTACTTGTTATTTTTTGCCTCTGAATAAGCTGATATTCTACTTGAGGATATTTGTTCTTGATAATACCTCTGAGTAGGCAGATGCTTTTTTTGAAAGCTTAGTGCTTGTATTGCCTCTTGCATATGTTGATTTCCCATTTTTTGGGGATATCGGCTCTTTGCTTGCCTCTGAGTAGGCATAGGCATTCTTGGGAGTGAAGGTTTTGCCTTTCACTGGGGATATTCATATTGGGTGTTATAGGCGATTAACTCCTTGAGGATATGAATTTGTAGTTTTGCCTTTTGCTGGTAGGCTTGCTGGGGATTTTTTCCTTTTTGGTAATCCACCAGGGATTTGGTTGTTTCCTGGGGATCTATTTTGAATTGCCCCTTAGGGAGGAATGGAGTTTTTATCTTTTTCTCGCGATTTGTATCTTTTTTTGTGATTTGGTTTTTACATATGTGCGCCTTTTTATGCACATTGGCTTTTTTCTTTGGATGAAAAGATATCTTTTTCTCTTTTCTTTTTAGCGATCCCTGGGGAGTTTTTCTTGGGGATCCAAATTTGATGATGGAGTCTTGGCTCCTGGTCTTGTGAGGCTCTTTTATTGAGCGGAATGAAGAAATTTTCTTCTCTTTCTTTTTTTTGGGATTCACCGAGGAGTCTGTCGATTTCCTGGGGATCCAATTTTGATGATGGAGTCTTGGCTCCTGGCTTTGTGAAGCTCTTATTTGAGCTGGAAGATGGTAAAATTTTGTTTTCCTCTTTTTGTAGACTTTCTTGATATACTCTACTTAGAAATTTTTATTTGGCCTTTTTCGTTGTGGCCTCTATTAGGGAATGAAAATTTTTCTTTTCTTTCTTTTTGTTGCCCCCTGGTGATATGGAGGATTTGTCTCCGTATTTTCTTTGATGGACTCTTGTGTAGCCCTTATTCTCCCTTGGGGAAGTGGCGGAGATTCTGGACGAGTTTGCCTGATGACTCATGTGGCGATGAAGCTGAGTCGTGAGGTAATCTTTTTGTATTGCCTCTGGAGTAGGCAAGGATCCGCTTGGGGATGATCAAGCCTTTCCGTTGGCTTTTTCATGTTGATGGCTTCCTTCTTTTTAGATAGAAGGATGTTGATTGAGGCTTCAAATGACTGTGGTTGACGACTCATGTGATGATGATGCTGAGTCGTGGAGTAATTTTTGTTTTGCCTCTGGAGTAGGCAAGGATCCGCTTGGGGATCATCGAGCCTTTCCGTTGGCCTCTTTTTTCGATGTACCTTCTTTTATTGGTGTAGAAGGTTAGATCTAGTTTCCTTGAAGCTCTTTATTCTGCTGAAATGGTTTTTGATTTCATCTTTCGTGATTCTGATTTTCATTTAGAGGCTGGATTTTGGCGCCTTCTATTTTCAATCACAAGCATGGAGACTATCCTCCTTATATGCATGTTTATTATTCTTGTTTGAAGAAAATTATTTTTTCTTGATTTTGACAAAGTCGTATTATGCAACTACTTTGTGTGTGGATGTCCTAAATGCAATCTATTTGTTTATTCATTTTTTATGCATTTAGAAAGTAACTGGCCTTCTCCCGTTGGCTTCTCATGAATATGCCGATGGGCTCCTTTCTTTATGACCATGATGGGCTCCTCCTTTATGATGATGTGCTCCTCTTTTATTCATCTTTTGGTTTTAGCCCTATCTTTTGCCTAGACCGCCCTTTACGGGTTTTCGATCTAGCGGGCTGCCTTAATTTTTGCCTAGACTATCTTAGGAGGCTTTTGCCTTATCTTTTGCCTAGATCGTTCTTTTGAGGTTTCCGATCTAGCAGGCCACCCTGATTTTTACCTAAGAATATCCTAGCAGGCATTTATTTATTCATTATTTTTTATGCTTCCTCTTTTTAGATGCATGCTTGATCTTTGATTAAAGGTCTTTGTGCATATTTATGATTTTATCAATAGAGAGACATTTCCATAATATTTGGTCAAGAGAAAGGAAATGAAAAGGAATTTTATTGATAAATGAGCAAAAGTTTTATTTCTTTTATAGAAGGATTTCAAAGATATTTAGAAGAATGGGTAGTTAGGGTTGGCTATACTGTATAGGCTTAAACAGTCATGTCCATGATATCTGCCCCCTAGTTCTCCTAATTGCTTCAGTTGAGATGCCTGAGCTCAGAGTGAAGACTATGCAGACTGCTTGCTTCTGGAAGAATGTTACCTTAGCCGCCTTTCGGTTTTCGACTGAGGTAACCATTACTCTTAGTTAGTTAGTTTTCTTTTACCTCTACTTTTTGCCTAGGACGTATCCTAGCGAGGGATATGGACCCTATCTTTTGCCCAGGGATGCCCTTTGCGGGTTTTCATTCCTGACGGGTCTTGAGCAATGTCTTCAAGCATAATACTTCTTCACCGTATCAGAGTTGATTAGGTGTCGAAGTTCTTTTTCATCCATATTGGTTAGGATAAGAGCCCTTTCCCGAGAAAGCTCATTTGGCCGCAAAGGGTCCTTCATATTTTGTTGCCCATTTTCCAATTTTATTCTTCTGGGCCGGAAGCAACTTATTTACCATTAAATCCTTCTTATGGTAAATATGAGAGTTGACCTTTTTTCGTAAGCCTTTTTTATTTTCCTTTGATAGGCTTGCTCACGACATATAACATTCAGCCGTTTTTCTTCCATAAGATTTAACTGGTTATATCGGCTTCGAACCCGTTCAGCCTCTGTTAATTTTGCTTCCATTATCATGTGGTTTTATCAACATGATTAGTTGTACTGATTTGCCGTTTTGGACTTTTCTTGCTATAGCCGAAGAGCAATCTTTTTGAATATAGAGCAATTGTCATATCAATGCCCATCTTCCTTTCCTTAGGGATTTCAATCCTCCTATTGATCACTATATTTCCACATTTCCCAGTCAATTACTTGAATGCTTTATTGTGAATGGTCAAGAGAATAGAAAGAAAGGGATTTATTGCAAAGGCTTGTGTTTTAGTGAGATTTTTTTGAAATAATAGTTTTTGTAAGAATGGCTAGCCAAGGTTGGTCGGTGTTTAGGCTAGTTTAAGCAAACATTTTGATTTAATGAGGTGGCGTCTTCAGCTGATTACTTTATAGCGCCTATTTGTGACTGATTAACTTTCCTAGTCTGCCCTTTTGGGTTTTCAGCCTAGGATGTTGTGATGTGTCCTAACTTTTGTCTAGGTTCCCCTTTTTTATTTTTTGGGATACCTAGCGGACTTTATTTTGTCTATGACGCTTTGATTATTTTGACACATTTTGGAACAAAACGTTTGTCAAACATTGGTTATTCATGGGGTATAGACATTTTTAGCAAGAAGAGAAGCAGATAGTAAGGATAGCATTCTTTTGTAATTTCAGGGAAAATGTGTGCCCTAGAGATGCTCGGGGGCCGGGCAAACCCCGAGGAGTGATCTCTAATAGTCATTGGGTTTACATCCCTTAAAATCGGAAGAGGGACATCTAATGACTAATACTATCCTTGATGCTAATATCCCTCCTTTTCGGAATATCGTCTTTAAGGTATGGAGGGGAGACTTCTCTTTTCTTTGTACGACTTGATCTTTTGTAGGGTCGTACTTTAAAGGATTATCCTTAAAATCTGGTGGCTCTCTTATTCTTTGAGCATCCTTTCTAATCCCTTGTCTGGGATGTATCCATATCTCTTCATTATATGGGCCACTTTTTAAATTGCTAGGAAGTCTTTCCATATTTTCAAATGTCTTCTTCAGTCGCATCCATTTAAGGTATGGTAGACGGATCGTTGATTCGAATGTAGTCTTTAGCTTGAACCATGATCAACTTGTCACCAACCATGAATTTGATTTTTCGGTGAAGCGTTGAAGAAACTGCCCTAGCACCGTGAATCCAAGGTCTACTCAATCTTCCCCTTGGATTCTTTTTTCCTTTTCCTCTTCGGTTTCTTTATTTTTCCTTTGTTTTTGGGAGCATTATCTTGTAGCTCCTTGGATGAATAAATTTTTTTTTTGCTTATCGTCCTGCCCCCAATGCTGGCTATATTGGAGATATCTTTATTAACGGACGATTCTTCTATGTATCTCCACGATACAGCTTTATCCGATGGATAAGGGAAAGGACAAGGCATGACTAAGTGCAAAGGTGTGATTGCCCCTTCCCTGATATTATCAATTTGGGTACTGATATTTACTCTTTTCTTATTGTCTCCTTGTCCCAAATTGAAGGCCTTAGTTTTTTCCTTATGGGGCTGTATCAATTGAGCTTATTTTTCCAACAGTCTTTGCATGTCCGGGGAAATGGTCCCCTCCTCACTGTCTGACTCAATCCATTCGCCTTCGGCTTTCAGATCCCACAAAGAGTTTTCAATCACAGACATGACTGTTTATATGGTCTATATTTGGGTGTAGATTTTATTCAATTATTTTGGAATGAGAGAGAAAAGAATGAGAAGCATATGAATATTATGAAAAATGTCTCATTGTATTGATGAAAAGAGAAATATATACAGAGTCCCTTTAATCAAAAGATCTCGTGGCCACGGGCAGAGACCGCGAGAGATGCATCGGAAGCTTTTGATTATTATTTTTTATTTCTTTTAACCAAAAGATGCACAAAATGGGGAGCCCTAGTTAGATGGCCTTCTCTACCCAAGCTCACTATTCTGGTTGTGATAGAGGCTTGATGTTTACGTTTGGGTCGGGAGCATCGAAAGTAATCCACCCGACATTCAATAATTCTTGAACCCTATATTTCAGGTTGATGCAATTCTCCACGGAATGCCCAGGAACACCTGAGTGGTAATCACATTTTTCGTTGAGTTTGTACCAACCGGGGTAAGGTGGATCTTTCTTCTTTGGGGAGATACGTGTTAAGAGCTTGGCCTTTAAAAGCCTTGGCAGCAGACTCCCATAAGAGATTGGGATGGGAGTGAATTTCTTCTCTTGTTTGCGTGACTGTCCGGCTGATGGCGAAGAGGAAGAAAGAGTAGCAAAGTTCATGGCATTTACACTTCCCTCCTTTTTCTTGCCAAAGGGCTTCTTGAATGATGCGTGGGATTTCTTAAACTTGGGAGGGAATCGAGTATTTTCAACATGGGTTACCTCCTTTACATCAAATTTGTATTCCTCTAATGCCCTTAATCTCTCCTTTAAGGCAAAAATTTGTTGCTCAGAGACTTCATTGTGGAAGCATTGTTGGTACATTAACTCTGTCAATTGCGCCATTTGTTCTTTTATGGCATTAAGCTCGGTGGTGAGCATACGGTTCTGCTCCTCTAATTGCTCCATCCTCTTAGATTTTGTGCACGAGTGAGGACGGGCGGAAGACCAACCACTTTCTAAATGATTTTAACGATTTTTATTATAGCTTTTTATTTTAAATGATTAGTGTGAAATAGATATGCCTTAGACAATAGCTTTGATATCTTCTCAAAAGCCTTATGTTTTAAGGGTACCATACCCACCTTAGTGTGCTAACTTCCTTTTTTCAAAGGTTGCCAACATACCTTAGCGCACTTATCTCTTCTAGGAAGGTGATAAACGCACTTGGGTCTCTTTCGCTATTGTCTAAGGATATCTAATACATCCTAGAATGAATGTGTTTATGTATGCACTACAAAAATATTTTTTTATGACAACAGATATTGAAAGTGGAATAACTTTTGATTGGGTTGTCCGATTTGGACGCACAGCATGTCAAAACGAAGAGAAAAGGGTGAAGAACCAAGTTACAAATCCCCAAAGGGGATTTGGCCTAGTAATTTTCCCAAAAAACGCTCCTAAGACCCATTTTTTAGAGGTTTATTAAAATGATGTGCATGCATACTTTTCTTAGTGCATTTATTTTCTCTCTTAGTTTTACCACTTATTGGATGATGTGGTATGAATGATACGACTTTGCCAAGAATCTATTTATTATAGAAAGGAATATTTATGGCTTTCAATCGTTTTTGTATTTTTTATGGCCCTTTATCTCTTCTGCCGGTCAACGTGGCTACTTAGCTTACAAAGAACCTGAAACCAGGCTAGCTTAACTGAAGACTGTCCGAGATAAAGTGGTTTATCTTATCACTTTTATGATTTTTAGGTTTTTTTCACTATTTTGTTTGTTGTATGATTACCCTATGCTAATGCATCAATACAAATGCAGCAAACGAATGCACACACAATTCATACATCCACGAGCAGAGCCACGCTTATTTAATCACGAGGTAGGGTTTTCCAGCAGAAACGTGCTTGGTTTAGGTGGTTCTAAACTGTTCTCACCAAGGCCAAAGGTCCCCAAGGTGCCCCCATTATAGGGACCTTTCAATCTCTCAGTCCTCGGGTCATGCACGGAACTCCGTGGCGACATCCTTAGACCAAAAGAAGAGAGTTATCACCTTGAGTTGGTGGTTTCCGACAACGGTTGTAGCCCCGTGTGCCAACAAGCCAGTCGTATCTGCCACCCACTCCCTATAGGTATTCACTCTTGCCCCCGGGTATAGAGGGACTGTTGTGTGCAAGGGTTTTTGTGTGCAATTTATATTTCAGACAATTTGCAGAAAATAATCATACAGCAATTATTAAAGCCATACAATAAAACATACGAAAGAGGGTAAAGGCGTAATTTCAAATCTTTACCTAGTTTGAATTTATCCGTCACTAAATGAGATCAACTCTCTAGCTTCCCCAGCGGAGTCGCCATCTGTCGCCACCGTCCGTTCCGACGTCCCGGGACATCTCGAACGTTTATGCGAGCAGTCACGAAAAGATGGTTTAGACTCGCGTTTTTTTGTTTAAAATATGTTCATTGCTTCCGAGGTGCTCAACAACTGAACTATCCTCTAATAAAAGCAAGGTTTTCGAAAAAAGGTTCTTTTGGAGTCGCGACCAATGTTTTGACCGTAAACATTGGAAAAGGATAAAAATGTGTTGATTTTAATAAAAACCAAACTTGGCCATCATAACTAGAGTTAGGTAAGGGAGTTAGTTACGTGTGGGAAAGGTGTTAGCACCCCCACAACGCCCCTTTCAGGTTCCCTATGACGGATTCATTCATTAAGTGAAGATTACGAGAAATTACGCTATTACGCTATTTTATTTATACAGTATTTAAAAATGGCTATCTACATGATTGCATACAGACAACAATAAATAAAGCAATAAAAGAGAAGAGAATTGAACAGAACCTCCGTAGCAAGCTTTGTATTGCGAATCTTTGATTGCAAGGATGCGTTTTGGCAATCCTTCACTCTACAAAGACTCTCCTCTTCGAATACAACACTGACTCTACTAAATTTTACAGAAGAATCGAATGCTGGAATATGATTCCTTAACTGATTGTTACCTTATTAAGGCAATCAGAGAGTTCATTCGAAGAGGGAAGAGAATAAACAAGTACTGGGAGTTGTCTGGTGTGTGAAACAGTGGCAAATGAGCCTCCTATTTATAGTTTTTCGCTGCCTGCACATTTGAGACGCCCCTCTGGGTTGGGACGGCCATCTGGGTTGGGACGGTCGTCCCAATTGTATCTTATACAAAGGCTGAGACCCCCTGAAAGCTGGGAGTGGCAGTCCCACTTGGGACGACCGTCCCACTTGGCCAGGGAAGGTTGGGATGACCGTCTCAACTCTGGGACGGTGGTCTCGACCTGTTTTGGCAAGTTTTTGTGTTCTGGGACCCCTAGGAAGCTTTCCTTTCTTTATTCGAACGTCGGTTGATGTCGATGAATGTCCGTTAAAGCTTTATCTTCATATAGGAAGTATTCTTGGCCTTTATTGAGATGTCAGGCGAGCTTTGTCTTTGTTGTAGGAAGTCTCTTTAGCCTTTATTGAGATACCGGACAAAATTAGGGGTCTACAGGGGGCATGACTAGAAGTGGAAGAGTCTACTCCCCCAAGGACACACAAGAAGATGTCCCCAAAAATAAAAGAAAAAATAAAAAGACCGAAGAAGAAAAAGAAAATAAAGAATCCAAGGAGGAGACAGAGGAATTACTCCAGTTTATAAGGCAAAGCGAGTATTCCATCATAGACCAGCTCAATCGCACACCTGCAAAGATAACGTTATTATCTTTAATATTGAGCTCGGAACCGCATAGAAACGCCCTGCTGAAGGTCTTGAACGAGGCGCATGTACCTCATACCATATCCCAAGAAAAGGTTGAGAGGATCGTCGGTCACATCACGACAAGTGATCACCTCACCTTCACAGAGGAAGAACTACCCCTCGAGGGGTCAAACCATAACAAGCCCTTGCATATCTCGGTTAAATGCAAGGAGTACCTCATCGCCAAAGTTCTTGTGGATAACGGGTCATCCTTGAACGTGATGCCCAAGTGCACACTGGACAAGTTGACTATACTAGGAACCCGTCTGCGACCAAGCAACACCATCGTTCGAGCCTTCGACGGATCTAAACGAGAAGTAGTGGGAGAAGTTAATTTGCCAATCCAAGTTGGACCCACTATCTTCAACGTCGATTTTCATGTAATGGATATCACTCCAGCATATAGTTGTCTCCTCGGCAGGCCTTGGATTCACGACGCTAAGGCTGTACCTTCAACGCTCCACCAAAAAGTCAAGTTCATAGTGGACGACAAATTGGTCACGGTCCAAGTAGAAGATGATATCCTGATCAGTGGACCGTCCACCCAGCCTTATGTGGATGCGGCTGAAGAGGCCCTTGAAACATCTTTTCAAGCGCTCGAAATTGCCAGCGTAGAGCGACTTCCCAGAAACACAAAGGTAGCCCGCATGATGTTGAAGCATGGTTACCATCCTGGCCAAGGACTGGGGGCAGATTCCCAAGGCATGAGGGAACCCCCAGAATTCAAAGATAATCCTTGCAAGTATGGCCTAGGATATGACCCTACTAAGGGCCGAACGGGAAAAGGAAAAGGGAAGTCCCCCCTCCGCACACTCAGGCAAATTTTCCGAAGAGGAGGGGTGCAAGCGTCAAGAGCTACCCTAGTCATTAGGAGAACTTTTTCTTCATTTAAGGGATGTAAACCCCATGATTGTTAGAGATTATCCCCCGGGGCTAGCCCGACCCCCGGGCATTTTAGGGCACATATTCCCTTATTAATTAATAAAGAATGATTCTTACAATCTGCTTCTCTTCTTTCTATTTCTGACTAGACCACACAAATAATCCTGTCTAAGTAAACAAAAAAGAAGAAGAATAAAAAGCGCATCCAAATAATCAACATTTACCATTGCTATTGTCGTCAAGCTAGTTGATTAGAAGCACATGAAAATAAGACTTTACCTCACCCAAAAAAAAAAAAAGGTCACGCTTCGTCAATATTGTGAGCAAAAATAAATACACAAAAAAAGAGAGAAAAACCCAGAGAAGCAAAAGGCCAAAAAGAAAGAGGGCAAATTACCCGGTAGGAAACCCACAAAGGGGGCTACGCAAAAGATAGGATCGACCCGGTAGGATACCTGAACAATAATAAAGGGTAGCCTAGGCAAAAGTTAGGGTTACAAAATAAGGTCCGCTAGGATTCTCCAAAAATTACAAAAAGAAGGAACCTAGACAAAAGATAGGGCCAAAACACAATATCCTAGTTCGAAAACCCAAAGGGCGATCTAGGGAAATCAGCTAGCCATCAAAAAGCAATGGGAATAAAACCAAAAGGCCCAAATACAAAAAGAAAGGAAATTGTTTGCTTAAACAAAAGCTTAAACACCTAAGCCTAACCTTAGCCAACCATTCTTACAAAACCTTTTTCTAAATAAAAATTAACCCTCTAAAACACAAACCATTGAATTTACCTCTTTGCTTCTTTTCTCTTGACCCTCACAACAATATTCTAATAATTAATTTGGGAATATGGAGGCGTATAGTCAACAAGAGGATTGAAATCCCTAAAGTGAAGAAAAAGGGGCACTACATGACAAAGAGCGCTCTAAAAAAAAAGAGAAGAAAAAGAAAGAAAAGAGGAAAAACAAAATGATTCTTCGGTCACAAGAAGTCCGG
Organism: Sphenostylis stenocarpa; assembly: GCA_963425845.1. NCBI lineage: Eukaryota > Viridiplantae > Streptophyta > Magnoliopsida > Fabales > Fabaceae > Sphenostylis > Sphenostylis stenocarpa. The sequence continues at coordinate 29,694,858 of OY731405.1, forward strand.
CATGGTACAGCAAGTACGAAAACACATATTAGAGGGCACTCGGCGCTACAAGACACGTCGGTTAAATCCTTCTGAAAATTTAATCAAAGTAGGCATTATAGGACATCAAACATAAAAGCATTGCATGCATAAAATGTTTTTGAACCAGGTCCTATTTCCTTTTTCAAAAAAAAAAAAACCCTGAAATTCGAGATTGCCGTTTGGATTTTCCAGATCGCCATCTCGGTCCCCTAGTAAGACAAGAACGCCGTCTCGACCAACGAGACCGCCGTCTCGACCAACGAGACCGCTGTCTCGAATTAGGCAAAAACAAGACCGTTGTCTCGCCTGACGAGACCGCCGTCTCGATGGTCCAGACCGCCGTCTCGACTTGTAGGAGACTCGAGACCGCCGTCTCGCCTTCCCAGACGGCGGTCTCGAACTGAAAAATTTTGCTATAAATAGAGGGCGCGCTTAGGGGGTTCCTCACAACTCTCCTTGCCTCCAGAACCTCCATTTCTCAGATCTTACACTCCCCAAGCATTTCCTGGTCAACATGTTCAGTAGAAGCGCTTCAAGAAAGAGAAGAGGAACTGTCGGTGCCAGCAGTTCTTCGGCACCGCCACCCCAAGACGCCTCTCAGCTATCACCACAGCATCAAGCCCGCCTCGAGAACATCCGGACTTATCCGTGGCACCCGATGCTAAGGCTCGACTTCAGCATCCTGACTGAATTTGGGTGGGAGGACGATGTCCGGGCCCACGTAGACAGCATCGGATGAGGCTTTCTGCTGCAACCTCCACCCACACATGTGTACCCACAGGCGGTACTCGAATTCCTGGCCTCCGTTTCCTACGCTGAGGTCCCCTCCATGGTCCCGGGCCTGCAGCCCACCAAGATGGTAAACTATTTTATGGGTGGGGAATACCGGACTACCACCCTCGACGAATTCAATGTGGGCATTGGATTCGTCCGGGCCGAGGACGTACTAACTCGGGGATACCGCGAGGCCATCTGCTCTCGGCCCACCAACCTCACCGCCTCCGAAATGTGGCACGAGCTCACAGGGGTAACCACGCTGCCTACACTGATGAGGGGCTCCGCGCTTCCCCCAACACTCCGCATCTGCCACAAGCTGCTGGCGGGGACCCTCCCTGACCTCTTTATACTTTACTGCATGAGCCAGAGGCGGCGCTGCAACCCTGGCTATTTCTTCCTGAGGGCCCTCAAGGACTTCGGGAACAGATCAACAGGGGTCGTCCTCATGGCTCCTCTTATTACTCCCCTGGCAGAAAGGTGGGGGTGCCCTGGCCGGGAAGAGCTGGCCTCCAACTTACGACCCGAATCCATCAACGGGTCAGTCCTGGTCAGCATGGGGATGTTGATCCGTCGTGGGACCGAGTTGGTCCTTCATCCCTCGCTGGATTTCGCGCTGGACCTCCAGGGGCTCGTGGCGATGCAAGATATCCCCACACCTCCCGATTTCCAGCAGCAACAGCAACAACCACCACCGTACACGGACGATTTCGCCAGCCTAAACCGCAACATGAACGATCTGCGCCGACAGTTCGACCAGATGACGGTGCGGCATGAGCAATAGGCCCAAAGGCAGGAAGCCTACAACACTCGGCAGGAGGAGATGTATCAGCACCAGCAGGTGATGCGGCAGGAATGGACAACATTCCAACAAGAATACCGCGACGAAGTCCAAGAGCAAGCAGACTTCCGATACCACCTCTACCAGCAATTCCCCCACAGTGGATCGTCTCTAGAGGATAGCCCTTATGGATTGTACTTGCCAAAAGAAAATGTGGTTGTAATAAAATTTCCTTATAAATAAAATTTTATTTCATGCATCTCTTTGCCACCTTTTGCAAAAGCCAGCGTAACAAAAAATCTTAACAAAAAAAAAGAGGAAGGAAAAAGGCATACGCTCAATAAAAAAGCCAAAATCCGAAATCGCGAGAAAAAAGAGATAAAACCGTGAGAAAAAGGCAGGATTAAGACAAGCCACTCACCTTGATCAACAAAACTTTGACTACCAAGTAAAAGTCAAACAAACAAACAGGACCCATCCGACCAGCCAGCAAGAGTCGGATAATCACCACCAAAGATCAAAAACAAGGAATCCCCAGCAACCAACAAAGCTGGATGAAATACTAACAAAATCCCCGGCACAACCCGGATGACCATTCAAAGAGGTCCAAGTACATTCACCAACACAGAAATCACTCCCCAAGGAGTCGACGCATGAGCCACCCGAGCAGTAAGTCGCCACCACCACCAGTCCTACGCAGTGGACTGTACCAGCCTGATAGGGGGTTCATACCTATCAACCTGCGCACGCAAGTGCGCCTGATCTGCGCTCGAGCCGGATCAGTAAGGCGCACTACCACCCCGATGGGGGGTTCATACCCATCCAGTCCTGCTCAACGGACTGCAGCTACCAGCCTGATGGGGGGTTCATACCCATCCAGTCCCACACAACGGACTGCAACTACCAGCCTGATGGGGGGTTTATACCCATCAACCGAAGGATCGGCTACCGTTAGAAGGAGTATCTTGAGGTTTTACCACGTGTCCACCGAAGGGATCGGCTACCGTCAGAAGGAGTATCCCGGAAGTGCACGAACACCAAGTTTTCCCCAGAAGATCAACCGTCGCAAGACGGGACATCCGAAGGGTAGCCGGGCAAGAGGGTCAACTCCTTTACCCTCCAGTCGATCTCCTTGGCACAAAAGGCCAGCAGTCGACTGGTCGGGTAAAGGGGGGGCAGCTGTAGACCCCAAATCTTGCCTGACTTCACAATAAAGAATAGAGGACCTCCTATTCGAAGATGGACGAAGCCTAAAAAGCCACTAGGAGAGACTATTAGGCCCCATACTAGGATAGAAGAGATTTTCGGCACGAAAATAAGGTTTCTCGCCTTTTTGGGATGAGACCGCTGTCTCGAAATCGAGACCGTCGTCTCGCCCTTCGCAGGTGGCGAGACCGCCGTCTTGTCACTTTGGCATGGCGAGACGGCGGTTTCGTTTGGCGAGACGGCGGTCTTGCCACTCTGGCATGGCGAGACGGCGGTCTCGTTTGACGAGACGGCGGTCTCGACCCTGTCAGACGAGACGGCGATCTCGACCTATCAGGCGCGAAAAACTATAAATATGGGGCTCCATTCCCTCATTTTGGACACACCACACAAATCTTTCTCCTCCTTCTCTCTAGAAAATCACTAGATCTTCTCTCCAGAATCCCTCCGACGCATTTCCAGAGCTTCTGAGTGTTTTTGTGAGTGTTTTTTGGCGCTTCGAGAAGTTTTCGATGCTGTGTAGAGTGAGGGGCTGCCACAAAGCACCCTAAATTTTAAAGAATTAATATAAAAGCGTGCTTCGAAGATTTATATTCTCCCTCTCTACTTTTATTGCTTTAATTTTAAATTATGCAATAGATACTAGGGCCATGTAGTCGTAATTTTAAATTCCGCAGAATAAAAGGGTAAAAGCGTAATTTTCATAGGTTTAAATATTTTTAATAGCTGGCCTGTCATAGGGAACCCGAAAGGGGCGTAATAAAGGAACTAACACTTCCTTTATACGTAACTAACTCCCTTACCCAACTCTGGTTCTAACGAACAAAGTTGGTCTTTCGAAAACCAACGCCTTTTAACTCCTTTTTCGATGTTTCCGGTAAAAATATCGGTGGCGACTCCATAGAACCCTTTCAAAACTAGCTTTTGGATTAGCCTGGTTATCGGACAATCAAAGAGCGCCTTTTCGAAAACCTCGCCCCTAGGTTCAGCCCGGTTATCGGACAACCTAAAGGCGTTGTAACCACCAACAAAAAACGCGAAAATCAAGAGGGTCGAAACCATTGCGTCGCTCCGACCGCCTCGTTTTGATGGAGGCAACATGAATAATGTCGAATTCTGAGAGGAGTACTTGCCACCTGTCGCCGCCGTCCCTTTCCGACGTCCGGAGGGGGACGTCTTAGAAACGTTTATGCGAGCGGTCGCGAAAAGATGGTTTAGACTCGCGTTTTTGTTTTAAAAGGTTTTCGAAAAGGGGTTCTTATGGAGTCGCCACCAATGTTTTGACCATAAACATTGGAAAAGGAAAAAATGTTGATTTTAAGAAAAACCGCACTTGGCCATTATAACCAGAGTTGGGTAAGGGAGTTAGTTACGTGTGGGGAAGGTGTTAGCACCCCACAACGCCCTTTCGGTTCCCTATGACAAGATTAATTCATTTAAGTAAAGACTACGAGAAATTATGCGATTACCCTATTTTATTACATAATATTAAATGGCTATCTACATGATTTTATTCTATATTGCATGCATAAAATGATTAATAAAGCTAAATAAAGCAATAAAAGAGACAAAATAGCTATCTACATGATTTTATTCTACATGGCATAAATAAAGCTAAATAAAACAATAAATAAAGCAATAAAAGAGAAGAGAATTGAAAAGAACCTCCGTAGCAAGCTTGATATTGAGAATCTCGAACCGTGAGGATGCGTTTTGGCAACCCCTCTCTCTACACGTACTCTCCTCACCAATACAGGATCGACTCTACTAAAAATTTAAAGAAGAATCGAATGCCTAATATAATTCCTTAACCGATTGTTACCTATTTAAGGCAATCTGAAAGATCATTCAAGAGAGGGAGAGAAATAGACAAGTGCTCTGAAGTTTTAGAAAGTGTTTCGCAGCTCTCGGGATGTCTCGGGTGTGAAAAAGTGACAAATGAGCCTCCTATTTATAGTTTTCGAAGCCGGCGCACTTCGGACCACCGTCTGGACCGGGACGGCCGCCTGGACCGGGACGGCCGTCCCAAATGGCAAAATTACACAGGCCGGGACCCCTCGGGGACCCGGACGGCCGTCCCACTTTTCTCGGGCTTGGGACGGCCGTCCCAATCTCGGACGCGCGTCCCAACTGGCCGGAGCAGCTGGGACGGCCGTCCCACCTTCGGGACGGCCGTCTCGACCGTTTCCGCGCTCGCGCTTCGGACTCCGGAAGCTTTCCTTGCCTCGTTTTGGACGCCGCTGATGCCGATATGCGTCTCGTTGAAGCTTTATCTTCATGTAGGAAGTCTCCTTGGCTCTTATTTGTAATGCTAGACGAGCTTTATCTTGTTACGTGTGATCTCTTTTATCTTTATTTGAGAGACCGGCAAAATTAGGGTCTACAGCTGCCCCCTTCTTCCTCGCCTAGCTAATTTATTGGCCTAATATGCCGATAAAATTAGTCGGTAGGAGAAGGAGTTAACCCTTTTTGCTCCTGCTATCCTTCGGATGTCGCTTTGCCGACGTTGCCGATCCTCCGGATGATGAATAGTTTTGATAGGTACCAACCCCTATCTCGGTTTGATGAGAATGAACCCTCGTCGAGTAAGCTCCTTTTTGTAAGGCTTGATGAGTATACACCCCCATCCGGTGTTTGATGAGTACGAACCCCCATCTAGTTTTTGAGTTTCACTATATAATGTTCTGGTGAGTACTTACCTTCACCTGGTAGGAGTCTCGCATTTTGACTAACTCGATGAGTACTTACCCCCATCCGGTATGAACCCCGTTCTGCAAGGTTTTTGATAAGCCTCGTTCTACAAGGCTTAGGTGAGTACATACCCCCACCCGTATGAAGTTTTTGTAAGCCCCGTTCGCAAGGCTTAGGTGAGTATGTACCCCCACCCGTATGAAGTTTTTGGTAAGCCCCGTTCTGCAAGGCTTAGGTGAGTATGTACCCTCACCCGTATGAAGTTTTTTGGTAAGCCCCGTTTTGCAAGGCTTAGGTGAGTACGTACCCTCACCCGTATGAAGTTTTTGGTAAGCCCCGTTCGCAAGGCTTAGGTGAGTACGTACCCTCACCCGTATGAAGTTTTTGGTAAGCCCCGTTTCGCAAGGCTTAGGTGAGTACGTACCCTCACCCGGTATGAAGTTTTTGGTAAGCCCCGTTTTGCAAGGCTTAGGTGAGTACGTACCCTCACCCGTATGAAGTTTTTGGTAAGCCCCGTTCGCAAGGCTTAGGTGAGTACGTACCCTCACCCGTATGAAGTTTTTGGTAAGCCCCGTTTTGCAAGGCTTAGGTGAGTACGTACCCTCACCCGGTATGAAGTTTTTGGTAAGCCCCGTTTTGCAAGGCTTAGGTGAGTACGTACCCTCACTCGGCATGAAGTTTTTGGTAAGCCCCGTTCTGCAAGGCTTAGGTGAGTACGTACCTCACCCGGTATGAAGTTTTTGGTAAGCCCCGTTTTGCAAGGCTTAGGTGAGTACGTACCCTCACCCGGTATGAAGTTTTTGGTAAGCCCCGTTCTGCAAGGCTTAGGTGAGTACGTACCCTCACCCGTATGAAGTTTTTGGTAAGCCCCGCTTCGCAAGGCTTAGGTGAGTACGTACCCTCACCCGGTATGAAGTTTTTGGTAAGCCCCGCTTTGCAAGGCTTAGGTGAGTACGTACCCTCACCCGTATGAAGTTTTTGGTAAGCCCCGCTTCGCAAGGCTTAGGTGAGTACGTACCCTCACCCGGTATGAAGTTTTTGGTAAGCCCCGTTTTGCAAGGCTTAGGTGAGTACGTACCCTCACCCGTATGAAGTTTTTGGTAAGCCCCGTTTCGCAAGGCTTAGGTGAGTACGTACCCTCACCCGTATGAAGTTTTTGGTAAGCCCCGCTTCGCAAGGCTTAGGTGAGTACGTACCCTCACCCGGTATGAAGTTTTTGGTAAGCCCCGTTCTGCAAGGCTTAGGTGAGTACGTACCCTCACCCGTATGAAGTTTTTGGTAAGCCCCGTTCGCAAGGCTTAGGTGAGTACGTACCCTCACCCGGATGAAGTTTTTGGTAAGCCCCGTTTTGCAAGGCTTAGGTGAGTACGTACCCTCACCCGGTATGAAGTTTTTGGTAAGCCCCGTTTGCAAGGCTTAGGTGAGTACGTACCCTCACCCGTATGAAGTTTTTGGTAAGCCCCGTTCTGCAAGGCTTAGGTGAGTACGTACCCCCACCCGTATGAAGTTTTTGGTAAGCCCCGTTTTGCAAGGCTTAGGTGAGTACGTACCCCACCCGGTATGAAGTTTTTGGTAAGCCCCGCTTTGCAAGGCTTAGGTGAGTACGTACCCCACCGGTATGAAGTTTTTGGTAAGCCCCGTTTTGCAAGGCTTAGGTGAGTACGTACTCCCACCCGGCTTCTGGCGACTTATTGTCTCTCGATCATGCGCCTATTCCATGAGGAATGATTGATTTTCTTTCCTTTTGACTTTTCTATTTTAGTTATCCTGCTTTACCTGGATTCTTCGTTGGTTGCCTTTTGGGCAGTGAATTTATTGGGGACTTTGATCGTGCCTCTTGATTAGGCAATTGCTTCAGCCGATGGTGAAGACTTTTATGCTTTTGGGCTTGCATTACCTCTCGCATAGGTTGATTTCCCATTTCTTTGGGATATTAGCTCTTTGCTTATTTTGAGCAAACAAGTAGTTCCGTTGTAAGCTCACCTAGTGAAATTTTTTCTTTTGAGAATTTGATTGCTTCCGATCGAGATCTCTTTTGAATTGCCCCTTAGAGGGAAAATGGAGTTTTTGACTCCTTATTGCTTGAACTCGGCTTTTGTCTATGCTTTTATTTCTGCTGGAGAATGGGTTTGTATGTGCGCCTTTTATGCACGTTAGATGGAAAGATATATATTTTCTCTTCTCTTTGTAATGATCCCTGGGGAATTTTATTGGCTTCCTGGGGATGGAAATTTCTCCTTTTCTCGCTTTTGTAGATTTTTCTTGATGTGTTCTTCCTAGGGATTTTCTTTTGGCTTTTTCATGCAAGTGGCCTTTGTTAGAGGATGAAAGGCTTTTCTCTTCTTTCTTTTTGTTGCCCCCGCTGATTTGGGTGATTTGATTCTCGTGCTTTCTTTCGATGGACTCTTGTGTAGTCCTTATTCTTCTTTGGGGAATGAAATGGAGACTCTTGCGTGAGTGTGCTTGGTGATTCATGTGGTGATGAAGCCGAGTCGCGAAGTAATCTTTTTGTCTTGCCTCCGGAGTAAGCAAGGATCCGCTTGGGGATGATCAAGCTTTTCCGTTGGCCATTTTTCGTTTTGATGGCTTCCTTCTTTTATTGGTGCTATTTTTTCCAAGCTTCTTTATTCTCACGAGATAGTTTTGATTTCGCTTTTTCTTTCGCGATCAACGCGAGTTATTTGAAATCCGGCTTTTTGCTATATTACGTGTGCCTTTTTATTTTACACGTAGGCTTTTCAAGATGCAAATGGAAATAACAACTTTTATATATATATTTTTTGGATAATACATTCAAACATTTTTGAACTTCTAGAAAGCATCATAAAACCTCCTAATCGTCTCGCCTGGACCGGAGTGAGCGGATGGTGCCGGCGAAGGAAGCTGGCGAGCAAGCGGCGTTGGAACCTCGCCTCGGGTCTCGACCAGCATTCTCTATTTGGCGGTCCGTCCTGTCTTGCCTCATGGTCACCGACCAAACCGTTGCCGCATGAACTCGGAATTGCCCTTCCATGTAGGCATGCTCATCATCCAGGCGCCCGTATAAGCCTGGCGTAGTCGTGGTCGTAAGACCGCCGCCGGGATTCTCAAGTGGTGGGGATATCCCGTGGTGTGTCGAAATCCCGCATGTCCATCGAGATAGAGAGGATTGGGTTTAAGATAAACCCCGTACCTTGCCTCGCCGAGGATGTTCATATGGGCCAAGACTCCGCCATTGATCGGCTCCTGGCCGAAGACTAGCCGGGATGTCTTCTCCGTCGCTACATCCCCAATACTCGCCTAGAGGGGTGAGAAAGGGAGCTATTATGATCGCTCCCGCTGGACCGCGAGTGCCGCAATCCTTGACGGCTTTGAGAAAGGCATACCCTGGGTTGCACCTATGCCCCTGGTGCATACAAGAAACAATGAAAAGGTCGGCCGCAGTTACCTTTCCTTGGCTCTCCTTCCGACTGTATGGTCCCGCCAACAATTTATGACATACGCGGAGTGGGGGAGAAAAAGCTGCACCCTTCGGATTTGATGGCGTAATGACAGCCTCCTGTGATCTCCTTCCACATGGTAGCAAGTGGTGAGAGCAATGGCTTCTCCAAATATGCGGACCGAGACTGGAGTTCTTGTATCTCGCCACGGCGTAAGCCCATAATGACATTAAAGTCATCCAGAAAGCAGTGGTCCCAAGAGGCTCCATCCATCCAAGAGGAGACAGACTTGAGTTGGTGGCACCCCAGAATTGAAGATGGCATTTCCACCATGTTGACAGAAGCAAGAAATTCCATCGTGGCAAAGGCGATGGATCCGAGTAGGTAGCTCGCGAGCGTAAAGTCCCATCCTATGTTGTGGATGTATCTTCTCGACATCTTGATCCCAGCCAAATGTAGCTAGGATTTCAAGTCCAATTGCAGAGTGGGGTACCAGGAGAATTGTCGGATATTTACTAGACGTAGTTGGTGCGATTCTCGCTAGTTGAGTACCGATCGTAGTAGTTCCTCTAGCAGGGTTTCTAGAGCGTTTTCTCCTGGATGAAGATTCTCCGTGCTCCATACTTGCTTAAGAATGCTAGAAATGTGTAGAAAGGGAGAAGAAGCAAGATAGAAGGCTTGGAATGGGGTGCGTAAGCTCAAATCCGCGCCCGGCACTTATAGAGCGCGCCAGATCATCGGGACGGCCGTCCGGGCTGGGACGGCCGTCTCGATCGAAAAAACACAGGGGCCATCAGCGGGAAGTGGGACGGCCGTCCCACTCGGGACGCGCGTCCCAATTGAATTTGGGGATTGGGACGGCCGTCCCGACTTTGGGACGGCCGTCTCGAGCCGCCGGAGGGGATTTTCGATTTTTTTGAGTTAATTTTCATGTTTTTTGATAAGTTTGAAGATAGGATTCCCTTCATTTATGTTTTAATGCATGTAATGCTTCATGATATGCATCCTATGATCTATTTTAGTTAATATTTCGAAAGTTTTAACTCGATATGCTTTGATCGCGACGCATTCTTGGTGTTGTTCCTTTTTGTCATCATGTTTCTTCCGATTAACAAGCTTGGCTGTACATAATTTGTCGTCGTGGATTTTTTCTTGCTTTTGCCGAAGAGCAATCCGTTGTTCACAGTGGTAACCGCCATATCAATGCCCCCTTCCTTTCCTTAGGAATTTCAACCTTCCTATTGATCACTATATTTCCACATTCTCCTTATTACTTGAATGCTTTATGATGAAATGGTCAAGAGAAAAGAAAGAAAAGGATTCACAACAAGGGCTTGTGTTTTAGAGGGATATTTTTTATAATAGAGGTCTCTGTAAGAATGGCCGGCCAAGGTTGGTCGGTGTTTAGGCTAGTTTAGATAAACGTTTCATTCTTATGATGTGGCGTCATTGTTTACCGGTTTATGGCGCCTTTTTGCGATTGATTAACTTCCCTAGGCCGCCCTTTCGTGTTTTCAGCCTGGGATGTCGTGCTTATGTCCTAACTTTTGTCTAGGTTTTCCTTTTTATATTTATTTTTAAGGAATACCTAGCTGACTTTTGATAACCCTAACTTTTGCCCAGGCTACCCTTTATTATTGTTCTGGTCTCCCGCCGGTTTACCCTAATTTTTGCGCAGCCCCTTTGTGGGTTTCCTGCGGTATTTTGCCCTTTTATTTTCTTGTCTTGGTCTTTGACCTTGACGGGCTTTCTTTTTATATGCGTATATATTATTATATTTTTGCACAACATTGTCGAAACTTGACTTTGTGAATATAGATTTCATTTGTGTTTCTAGTTAATCAATCAATTTTACTTTACTTTGTGGCGCTTTAATTATTCGGACGCATTTGGAACAAAACATCTATCTAAATCTTGTTTATTGAAGATGGGGTATAGACATATTTAGCAAGAAGAGAAACAGATAGTAAGAATAGCATTCTTTTTGTAATTTTGGATAAATGTGTGCCCTAGAGATGCTCTGGGACTGGCATACCCCGAGGAGTGATCTCTAATAGTCATTAGGTTTACATCCCTTAGAATCGAAAGAAGGACACCTAACGACTAACGCTACCCTTTGCGCTAATATCCCTCCTTTTCGAAAAATCGTCTTCGAGGGATAAGACTTCTCTCGCTCGTATGGTTTGATCTTTCGTAGGGTCATACCCTAACCCATACTTTAGCGGATTATCTTTGAAATCCGGTGGCTCTCTTATTCCTTGAGCGTTCTTTCCAAGCCCCCGTCCCGGGCGATATCCATATCTTTTCATCATATGGGCCACCTTCATGTTACTAGGGAGTCTTTCGATATAGGCAATTTCGAGTGCTTGAAAAGATGTTTCAAGAGCCTCTTCACTCGCATCCACATATGGTCGGATAGACGCGTTTACTAATTAGAAAGTCTTCTTCAGCTTGAACCGTGACTAGTTTATCATTTGTCGCAAATTTGACTTTCTCGGTGGAGCGTTGAAGGTATTGCCTTAGCGCTATGAATCCAAGGTCTACCAAGGAGACAATCGTATGCCGGTGTGATATCCATCACGTGGAAGTCTATGTTGAAGATAGTAGGGCCGATTTGGATTGGTAGACCGATCTCTCCTACTACTTCTCGTCTTGATCCATCAAAGGCTCGAACAATTGTATTACTTGGACGCATGTGTGTTCCTTGCACCGTTATCTTGTCGAGTGTACTTTTAGGCATAACATTTAAGGATGATCCATTATCCACAAGAACTTTGGAAATGAGATATTCCTTGCATTTGACAGAGATATGCAAAGGTTTATTATGATTTGACCCTTCCAAAGGGAATTCTTCGTTAGTGAAAGTAAGGTGATTATTGGTCGTGATATTGCCAATAATTCCTTCAAACTTGTCTTGGGATATTGCATGTGGAACGAATGATTCATTCAAAACCTTTAACAGCACGCTTCGATGCGTTCGAACTCATTATGAGTGATAACAAAGTTATCTTTGCTCGGAGTACGATTGAGTTGATCGATGATGGAGTACTCACTTTGTCTTATGTATCGGAGTAACTCATCCTGCCTCCTCCTTGGATTCTTTTTCCTCTTCGGCCTTATTTTTCACCTTTTCTTTAGAAGTTTTTTCTTGTAATTCCTTGGGGGAATATATTCTTCCACTTCGAGTCATGCCCCCAATACCGGCTATGTTGGAGATGTCTTGATTGACTCGCGATTCTTCCGAATATCTCCAAGGTACAGCTTTATTTGATAAGTAAGGGAAAGGACGAGGCACGAATAAACGTATAGGTGTTATTTCCTTCTCCCTTGGAATGATTAACTGTGCTTGTTTGTTATCGTCTTCGTGTTTATCGACTGTCGTAGAGATTTTGATGACGAAAGGCTTCTTTTCCATTTTTCTCGATTTGTGGAAATCACATCAATTAATCCTTTCTTTTTATTATCTTTATTATTAAAATGAGGAGGGATATATGAATGTATGCAACTTATGAATGCAATAGACAATTTAAGGAGAGAAAAATAAATCCTTTTATTAGAAAGTGTAAATCCTTCTATACAATGCTTTGGAGCAAGTGCCGACAAAAACTGAAAAGCTTGAAGAGTCCTATAGGTAAATTAGGTTTTCTTCGTAATTCGCCTTCACCTATTCTCACATGGTTTCCGAGTATCTTGATTTGCTCATGTACCGCTTGACTCATATCTTCACTATATCGACGAGCCTCTCTCATCTTTTCTTCTAGATGAACGATCAAAGCGTGTTGTTGGTCGACTCTCTCTTATTTGGTCTCTTTCACGAAGTAAATGACCGTATCGAAGCTAAACCATCCTTTTCTTTATCATGCAGCTCATTCAGGCTTTTCTTGTATTTTTCAGCTGGTTTCTTGCCACTTTTGTGCTTCAGCATCGAAGTTCCCGCTTAGGTCATCCTCGCATCAACTTGATCATTTTTGCCTCGCTTCCGCAAGTGCCTTCTCAAAACGTGCTATTTCGGCCATTCATGTCCTGGAAAAGACTATCTTGTTCAAGCCTCTGAACTTTCAATGTTTGTTTAGCCTCTTCTTGGTAGTCAAGATAATCATTCTTGAGAAGCTCTATCTCATGGTCCTTCTTTTTGCATTGCCTTTTTAGACCATCTATTATAATGGTTGATTCTTGCTCTTTTTCTTCAAAAGTCCTCACTGAGTTTCCATGACTTCAACCCTTTTGTTTAAGGCATTGACCTGTAATTGTAGCTCTTCACGGCTAACGCTTTAGTGAATGCGTAAGATGGTAGGGGTATCCCTCTATTTTTCCTCCATTCTTCATATTCAAGGGATGTAGATACTTGAGCCTTTCCGAGTTCTTTATCCCCTGGTAGACCGGTCTTTCCCATGCTTTCCGGACAGCAGATACTTCTTCAAAGTTATGGGAATAGTGGCATAGACTCAGCCTCTCCGAGCTCTTCTTGGGTTGGCGCAGTTTGAGTTCTCATAAGTTGTCTCATAGCCATTTTAGGAGAGTAGGCTATACAGACCTCCGAGACCTAGAAGTGGTATACTCGTGTAATCTCCGCATCGTATGAGAATATAACCGGCTCTGAGCCAAGGGCAAACCCATGATACATGCTCTATGTTCCAGCTTTTCTAACTCGATTTTCCACTCTAAGGCTTGACGATGTTGAAGAGGGATTTTTGAGAAACTTCTTAAAGGGTCGGAAATACACCCATGTGGCTTGAGGCGTAAAAGTGAGTAACACCCCATATATATAGCAATGGAATACAACATCTCGAGTGTTTTTCCCTGTTTCGCTCGGCAAAATTCTACGTAAAGCAGTGGTATCGCCGAGGATCGCAGGTATAGTGGCTCTTAGAGTATACATCCCGTGCGAAGAATGCGTCCATTGCAAAGCATGATCCACGATGTTTACATGGAATGGGAATAATATGATTCCGAACATTGCTAGTGCTAGAGTTTTGTTGAATGTTGACCAGCTCTTTCTTTTTGGCTAAAGAGACTAAGTGGTCTTCTATTATAGCCATTTTCCAACCTCCGATATTCCCTTTTCCCTCTAGGATAGATTGATGAGGAGGCAGCCGTATAATAGTAGCAACCTTACTCACTGCCGTATATTCTCCTCGGGACATAAACCCCAACCGATTGAGGCCATCTCACCATAAGTTCGTATTCTTCTAATGTCGGTACTCAAGTCAAACCGCGAGAATTCGAGCAGTTGTAAATCGGGATTCCGTAAGTGGACCAATACTCTAACAAATATTGGATCAATGCCGATTTTCAGAGGTCAAGAATTCTTCCGTAAGACTTCTCAAAGTTAGCATAGACCTCCTAGCGCATATATGTACACAAATGCCTTAACTTCTCTACACTGCATAGAAGGATCTCCACTTTCTTTAACTCGTCTATTACTCGGGTCCCTCCATTGTCTAGCGTAAATGAAAATGCATGATATGAGGATGAATTTTTGTAAATGTGTGTATGCAAGTGTTTGTTTTTCTACGTATTATCATGTTTTGTTCCTAATATGATTCATGGTAGTACTTGGTTTTTCTTGAAAAGAAAACTTATCTATATGAATGTTTATGGATTTTGATGAAGAGAGTCCTGTTTTCTTCCCTTTTTTATTTTTGATGAAGAAAAGGTGATATGAATTATGAGACTTTTACTAATTTTTATTTTATAACAAGGGTATTTTTATGATTTTTATTTGATTGTATATTTTTATGATTTTTAGGGTTTTTCACTTTTTTTTTTGTTGTATGATTACCCTATGCTAATGTATCAATACAAATGCAAGCAAACGTATGCACACACAATTCGTACATCCACGAGCAGAGCCACGCTTATTTAATCACGAGGTAGGGTTTTCCCGCAGTAAACGTGCTTGGTTTAGGTGGTTCTAACCGTTCTCACCAGTGCCAAAGGTCCCCAAGGTGCCCCCATTATAGTGGACCTCTCAATCTCTCAATCCTCTGGTCATGCACGTAACTCCGTGGCGACACCCTTAGACCAAAAGAAGAGAGTTATCACCTTGAGTTGGTGGTTTTCCGACAACTGCAGTAGCCCCGTGTGCCAACTAACCGATCGTATCTCGCCACCCACTCCCTATAGATATTCACTCTTGCCCCTGGCATAGAGGGACTCGTTGTGTGCAAGGGTTTTTGTGTGCAGCTTATATTTCAAACAATTTGCGTAAATAATCATACAGCAGCTTATTAAAGCCATACAAGAAAAACATACGTAAGGGTAAAGGCGTAATTTCAAATCATTACTTAGTTTGAATTTATCTCGTCACTAAATGGGATCAACTCTCTAGCTTCCCTGATGGAGTCGCCATCTGCCGCCGCCGTCCCTTTCCGACGTCCGGAGGGGGACGTCTTAGAAACGTTTATGCGAGCGGTCGCGAAAAGATGGTTTAGACTCGCGTTTTTGTTTTAAAAGGTTTTCGAAAAGGGGTTCTTATGGAGTCGCCACCAATGTTTTGACCATAAACATTGGAAAAGGAAAAAATGTTGATTTTAAGAAAAACCGCACTTGGCCATTATAACCAGAGTTGGGTAAGGGAGTTAGTTACGTGTGGGGAAGGTGTTAGCACCCCACAACGCCCTTTCGTGTTCCCTATGACAGATTAATTCATTTAAGTAAAGACTACGAGAAATTATGCGATTACCCTATTTTATTACATAATATTAAATGGCTATCTACATGATTTTATTCTATATTGCATGCATAAAATGATTAATAAAGCTAAATAAAGCAATAAAAGAGACAAAATAGCTATCTACATGATTTTATTCTACATGGCATAAATAAAGCTAAATAAAACAATAAATAAAGCAATAAAAGAGAAGAGAATTGAAAAGAACCTCCGTAGCAAGCTTGATATTGAGAATCTCGAACCGTGAGGATGCGTTTTGGCAACCCCTCTCTCTACACGTACTCTCCTCACCAATACAGGATCGACTCTACTAAAAATTTAAAGAAGAATCGAATGCCTAATATAATTCCTTAACCGATTGTTACCTATTTAAGGCAATCTGAAAGATCATTCAAGAGAGGGAGAGAAATAGACAAGTGCTCGAGTTTTAGAAAGTGTTTCGTAGCTCTCTCGGGATGTCTCGGGGTGTGAAAAAGTGACAAATGAGCCTCCTATTTATAGTTTTCGAAGCCGGCGCACTTCGGACCACCGTCTGGACCGGACGGCCGCCTGGACTCGGGACGGCCGTCCCAAATGGCAAAATTACACAGCCGGGACCCCCGGGGACCCGGACGGCCGTCCCACTTTTCTCGGGCTTGGGACGGCCGTCCCAACCTCGGACGCGCGTCCCAACCGGCCGGAGCAGCTGGGACGGCCGCCCCACCTTGGGACGGCCGTCTCGACCGTCTCGCCGCTCGCTGCTCGGACTCCGGAAGCTTTCCTTGCCTCGTTTTGGACGTCGCTGATGCCGATATGCGTCTGTTGAAGCTTTATCTTCATGTAGGAAGTCTCCTTGGCTCTTATTTGTAATGCTAGACGAGCTTTATCTTGTTACGGGTGATCTCTTTTATCTTTATTTGAGAGACCGGGCAAAATTAGGGGTCTACACCACCTGGCTATCCTTCCGGTCAAGACGGGTTTTTCAAACAGGTATTTGATTGGGGCCATTTTGGAAATCAACCAAGTTGTATGTCTGACCATATATTGTCGAAGGCGCTGAGTTGCCCACACCAATGCACAACATGTTTTTTCGAGTGGTGTATAACGGGTCTCATAGTTTAGAAATTTCTTACTGAGGTAATATATGGCTTGTTCTTTTTTACCCGTATCATCTTGTTGACCGAGCACACATCCCATGGACTCGTCGAGTACTGAAAGGTAAAGAATCAGGGGCTTTCCTTCCACAGGTGGTACCAATACTGGGGGATTGGTTAGGCACATTTTGATTTTTTCGAAAGCTTGTTGACATTCATCGTTCCAAACTTTCGGTTGGTTTTTACGCAATAACTTGAAGATGGGCGTACACTTATCCGTTAATTGCGCGATGAACCGTGCGATGTAGTTTATTCGGCCCAAGAACCCTCTGACTTCTTTTTCTATTCTTGGTGGGGGCATTTCTACAATTGCCTTTGTTTTATCAGGGTCTACCTCAATTCCCTTTTTACTGACAATAAATCCAAGGAGTTTTCCTGATCGTACTCCGAACGTGCATTTAGCCGAATTGAGCTTGATCTGGTATTTCCGAAGCCGATTGAATAACTTCTTTAAGTATTGGAGGTGATCTATTTCGTTTTTGGACTTGGCAATCATGTCATCCACATATACTTCGATTTCTTTGTGGATCATATCATGAAATAATGTTACCATAGCCCTTTGATAAGTAGCCCCTGCATTCTTAAGTCCAAAAGGCATTACTCTATAACAGAATGTACCCCACGGCGTAATGAAGGAAGTTTTTTCTCTATCTTCAACAACCAATTTAATTTGGTTATACCCTGCATATCCATCCATGAAAGAATAGAGAGTATTTGTAGCGGTATGATCTACCAGCATATCAATATGTGGTAAGGGAAAATCATATTTTGGACTTGCACGGTTTAAGTCCCTGTAATCTACGCATACTCTAATTTTTCCATTTTTCTTTATAACTGGCACGATGTTTGCCAACCATTCAAGGTACTTTGACACAATCAGAAAATTGGCATCCAACTGTTTTTCTACTTCTTCCTTAATTTTCAAGGACCATTCTGGTTTTACTCTTCTGAGTTTCTGCTTAACGGGCCAAAATCCCTCTTTTAGTGGTAATCTATGCTCCACTATGCTATTATCGATTCCAGGCATATCATGGTAGGACCATGCAAATATGTCCACATACTCTCTTAGTAATTGTATCAGCCTTTCCCTAACATCATTGTCAATTTGGGTACCAATATTTACTTCTTTCTTATTATCTTCTTGTCCCAAATTGATGGCCTCAGTTTTCTCCTGATGGGGCTGTATTGATTGATATTCTTTTTCCAACAGTCTTTGCATGTCCGGGGAAATGGTCCCCTCCTCACTGTCTGACTCAATCCATTCGCCTTCGGCTTTCGGATCTTCCAGAGAATTTTCAATCACAGACATGACTGTATGGTTATGCTTTGTTTTAGATTTCTTTATTAAGTGTATGACAGAGAAAATAATGAAAGAGAATATGAATATTATGGAAAATGCCTTATTGTATTGACAAAAGAAAATATTTACAAAGCCCACTTTAACCAAAAATATCGTGATCATGGGCGGGGATCACGAAAAATACATCGGAAGCTTTTCGATATATTTTTTTATTATATTTTTATGTTTATTATTTTTTAGAGATGGCAAAACGATGGGCCCTAATTTGCTGATCTTCCTTATCCCGTCTTTTATTCGGGCTTGGAAAGAGGCTGATCATCTACTTTTGGAGTAGATGCATCAAAGGTAATCCACCCTGCATCTATCAGATTCCGGACCTTGTGCTTTAAGGCCACACAGTTTTCAACGGAATGTCCCGGAGCGTCTGAATGGTAATCACAGTTTTCATTAGACTTGTACCATTCTGGATATGGTGGCTCTATTTTCTTGGGAGGGACACGCACGAGGAGCTAGGCGTCCAACAATTTTAAAAGCAGACTTCCATAGGAGGTTGGAATGGAAGTCAATTTCCTCTCCGATCTGCATGACTTGGTCTGCTGCGAGGAGGAAGAAGGAGTGGCAATGTTGATTGCATTTACGGTTCCTACCTTCTTCTTTCCAAAGCTCTTTTTAACATTTGGAGTAGAGGAATTGGAGGAAGTATGTTGTGCAATTCTTCCGTTTTTCAGACCTTGATCTACTCTTTCTCCTATAATTACCACATCCGCAAAGAGTGTTGATGTGTTCCCTATCATTTTGTCACAATAGGGACCAATTAGAGAATTGATGAACATGGATGTAGTTTCTTTGTCGGACAGAGGAGGTTCTACTTGTGCTGCCAATTCCCTCCATCTTTGGGCGTATGCCTTAAAGGATTCATCATTTTTCTTGCTTAGCAATTGTAGATCTGCTCTTTCGGGGGTCAGATCAATATTGTATTTATAGCGACGAAGAAAAGCACCCGCCAGATGTCTCCAGGTTTGGACTTGCCCTCCCTCCAGTTGCATATACCAGTTTAGGGCTGATTCAGCTAAGCTCTCCTGAAAGCAATGGATCAGGAGTTTTTCATTGTTAGCATATGCAGCCATCTTAAGGCAGTACATCGTAAGATGGCTTTTGGGGCAAGTTATTCCCATGTACTTTGGGAAGTCCGGAGTTTTGAATTTGTTAGGGAATTGGATGTTTTTAACGAGGCACATATCAGTCGCCTCTTTAACATCAAAGTTATGCCCCTCCATGGCTCTTAACCTCTCCTCAAGGGCAGTAATTTGTTGTTTCGATATTTCCGGCGTATGAATATGTACTGCCCTTGTATCAAATTGGGCTTGCTCACCATTAGGCTCCTCTTCCTCTTCTTGATGAGAGGCTTGTCCGCTCTGAGGACTTTCTTTGTGGAGATTCTACTGACGCATCATTTCCAACATTTGAGCCATTTGCTCTTTCAGCGTATTAAGCTCAGTGGTGAGCTTTCGGTTTTGCTCCTCTAGTTGTTCCATCTTTTTAGCTTTCTGAGCATGAGTGAGGACGGGCGGAAGACCAGCCACTTTCTAAATGATTTTAACGATTTTTATTATAGCTTTTTATTTTAAATGATTAGTGTGAAATAGATATGCCTTAGACAATAGCTTTGGTATCTTCTCAAAAGCCTATGTTTTAAGGGTACCATACCCACCTTAGTGTGCTAATTTCCTTTGTTCAAAGGTTGCCAACATACCTTAGCGCACTTATCTCTTCTAGGAAGGTGATAAACGCACTTTGGGTCTCTTTCGCTATTGTCTAAGGAGATCTAATACATCCTTAAATGAATGTGTTTATGTATGAGAGACTTTATTATGATGATGTTTATGCATACTTTTCTTAGTGCATTTATTTTCTCTCTTAGTTTTACCACTTATTGGATGATGTGGTATGAATGATACGACATTGCCAAGAAATTTTTTATTGTAAAGGTACTTTTATGGGTTTTAATTGTTTTTATATTTTTTATAACCATTTATCTCTTCTGTCGGTCAACGTGACTACTTAGCTTACAAAGAACCTGAAACCAAGCTAGCTTAACTGAAGACTGTCCGAGATAAAGTGGTTTATCTTATCACTTTTATGATTTTTAGGGTTTTTCACTATTTTTGTTGTATGATTACCCTATGCTAATGCTTCAATACAAATGCAGCAAACGAATGCACACACAATTCATACATCCACGAGCAGAGCCACGCTTATTACGAGGTGGGATTTTCCTGCAGAAACGTGCTTGGTTTAGGTGGTTCTAAATTGTTCTCACCAAGGCCAAAGGTCCCCAAGGTGCCCACATTATAGGGACCTCTCAATCTCTCAGTCCTTGGGTCATGCACGGAACTCCGTGTCGACATCCTTAGACCAAAAGAAGAGAGTTATCACCTTGAGTTGGTGGTTTCCGACAATGGTTGTAGCCCCGTGTGCCAACAAGCAGGTCGTATCTGCACCCACTCCCTATAGGTATTCACTCTTGCCCCCGGGTATAGAGGGATTGTTGTGTGCAAGGGTTTTTGTGTGCAGTTTATATTTCAAACAATTTGCAAGAAAATAATCATACAACAGTTATTAAAGCGATACAATAAAACATACGGAAGAGGGTAAAGGCGTAATTTCAAATCTTCACTTAGTTTGAATTTTATCCGTCACTAAATGGGATCAACTCTCTAGCTTCCCCAGTGAAGTCGCCATCTGTCGTCGCCGTCCGTTTCGACGTCTAGGGACATCTCGAACGTTTATGCGATCGGTCACGAAAAGATGGTTTAGACTCGCGTTTTTATGTTAAAATATGTTCATTGCTTCCGAGGTGCTCAACAACTGAACTATCCTCTAATAAAAGCAAGGTTTTCGAAAAGGGGTTCTTTCTGAGTCGCCACCAATGTTTTGACCGTAAACATTGGAAAAGGATAAAAAGGCGTTGATTTTAATAAAAACCAAACTTGGCCATTATAACCAGAGTTAGGTAAGGGAGTTAGTTACGTGTGGGGAAGGTGTTAGCACCCCACAACGCCCCTTTCGGGTTCCCTATGACGGATTCATTCATTAAGTGAAGATTACGAGAAATTACGTTATTACCCTATTTTATTTATACAGTATTTAAAAATGGCTATCTACATGATTTTATTTTACATTGCATACAGAAAGCAATAGATAAAGTAATAAAAGAGAAGAGAATTGAAAAGAACCTCCGTAGCAAGCTTTGTATTGCAAATCTTTTACAGTGAGGATGCGTTTTGGAAATCTCTCGCTCTACAAAGACTCTCCTCCCCGAATACAGTATCGACTCGACTAAATTTTTAAAGAAGAATCGAATGCTGGAATACAATTCCTTAACCGATTGTTACCTTTTTAAGGCAATCGGAGAGTTCATTCGAAGTAGGGAGAGAAGACAAGTACTAGGAGTTGTCTGGAGTGTGAAAAAGTGGCAAATGAGTCTCCTATTTATAGTTTTCGCGGCCTGGCAGCTCGGGACGGTCGTCCGGGGCTTGGAAATCAAGGATGAGCGTCTGGAGAAGTTGGGACGGCCGTCTGGGATTTGGGACGACCATCCCATTCAAATTCTGGCAATGAGACGGGCATCTCACATTTGGGACGGGCGTCCCACTTGACCATTGATGTTTGGGACGGCCGTCTCACCTTTGGGACGACTGTCTCAACTTGTTTTCGCCAGCTTTTGTGTTCTGGGACCCCCGGGAAGCTTTCCTTTCTTTATTCGGACGTCGATTGATGCCGATAAACATCCATTGAAGCTTTATCTTCATATAGGAAGTCTTCTTGACCTTTATTGAGATGTCGGGCGAGCTTTATCTTGTTATAGGAAGTCTCCTTTGCCTTTATTGAGAGGCCGAGCAAAATTAGGGTTCTACAGTGATTGTCATTCTTTTGCTAATTTTTTTTGGTTGAGAAGGCTCATTTTCTTCCAAATATAATTCATCAAGAGTCTCTTTTATGTACTCATCATCACCTGCAAGTTCCTTATTTGACTCAAGAGGATTTCCCCCAAGGTCTACAATTTCATCAAAAGTAACATGTATAGATTCTTCAACATTTAAGGTTCTTCTATTAAACACTCTATAAACTTTGCTAGTTAATGAATAACCTAAGAAAATGCCCTCATCGGCTTTTGAATCAAATTTTCCTAAGTTGTCCTTTCCATTATTTAACACAAAGCACTTACATCCAAATATTTTCAAATGAGCAACATTAGACTTTCTACCATTTAACAATTCATAGGGAGTTGATTTTATAATTGGCCTAATGAGCATTCTATTCAAAACATAACATACAGTACTTACAGCATCAGCCCAAAAATATTTAGGAACATTTGATTCATTTAACATTATTCTAGCAAGTTCCTCTAGTGACCTATTTTTCCTTTCAACTACACCATTTTGTTGGGGAGTCCTAGGTGCAGAAAAATTATGTAATATACCATTTTCCTCACAATAATTTTCAAACCTTTCATTTTGAAACTCACCACCACGGTCACTTCTTAAAACTTTAATTCTTAAGTCTTTCTCATTTTGAATTTGCTTTGCAAACTTCCTAAAGACCTTAAAAGCTTCACTTTTCATTGTTAAGAAAAATGTCCAAGTATATCTAGAAAAGTCATCAATAATCACAAGACCATAATAATTTCTACCAAAGCTTTTTATCCTAGAAGGACCAAATAATTCTAAATGTAATAATTCTAAAGGTTTTGATGTGGAAATAACATTCTTTGATTTAAATGATGATTTTACTTGTTTACCTTTTTGACATGCATCACATAATCTATCTTTTTCAAACTTTAACTTAGGCAAACCAATAACTAAGTCTTTTGAAATCAATTTGTTTAAATGATGCATATTTATATGAGCCGCTCTCTTATGTCATAACCATGGGTTCTCTTCCTTAGCAACTAAGCATGTTATACTAGTATCATGTATACAATCCAAATCAATCAAGTATATATTATTATACCTAATGCCTTTCAATGCTACATTTTTAGAATCTATCAAATGTATGGTACAAAACTTGCTTTCAAAGATTACCTTATATCCTTTGTCACATAGTTGACTTATACTAAGGAGATCATGCTTTAGCCCATCAACAAGAAGCACATCCTTAATCTCCAAAGTGTTTGCACCACCTATATTTCCAATTCCAAGAATCTTTCCTTTGTTGTTGTTCCCATAAGTTACATATCCTTGTTCTTTAGCTTTGAAACTCATAAATTTCGTTTTGTCTCCGGTCATATGTTTAGAGCATCCACTATCAAGATACACATAGACTTCTTTGATTTGGAAGTTTCCTCAAAGTCGGAAGATATATTGTCATTTGCCATTAAGCAAATATTGGCTTCAATTTTCGAGTCACTTGATTCCGAACTTAAATCACTATTGTCCCAAGCGATGTAGGCTTTCTTCTTGAAGAACTTTTTGCCTTTGTTTTCTTCATTTTTCTTGTTTGGACATTCGGTCTTCACATGTCCTGTTTCACCACAACCATAACATTTGATATTTACAGAATTATTTTCTCTTACCTTTCCTTTACCTTTAAATGGATGTCTTCCTTTGGCCTTCATGAATTTTGTAAACTACTTTATCATAAGACTCAATTCTTCTTCTTCATTCTCCGAGTCTTCTTCTTCCTTTTTACTCTTACCTTTGGAAATTTCAGTTTTGAAGGTTAAGTTCTTCTTTTGACATTGTCCTTCCTCATCATTTAGCCTTCCTAGTTCTAGCTCATGCTCTCTCAACTTTCCAAAGAGCGCCACATAGACATTGTGGCAAGGTTTTGTGACTCCGAGATGGTCGTCACTTTTGGTTGTCATTTCCTATCCAAAGATTTCAATATTTTCACATTTAATTCATCAACGTCAAAAATTTTACCTAACCCGGTGAGATGGTTCACAATGTGTGTGAAACGCTTTTGAACGTCAAATATCGTTTTGCCTTGTTGCATTCAGAACATCTCATATTCTTGGATTAGAGAATTTTTCGGGCTCTCTTAACGTCGTCGGTACCTTCGTAGGTTACTCTCAACATTTCCCACATCTCTTGAGCACTTTTACACACGAAGATCCTGTAAAACTCATCAAGGGTTAAAGCAGATGAAATAATATTTCTAGCCCTAACGTCAAATTGAGATTTTCTATTTTCCTCCATCGTCCATCTAGAAAATGGTTTAGGAACATCTACTCCGTTTTCAGTAACTTTAGGAATATAGGGACCAGTTAAAATAGCGTCCCAAACGCCTCTATCAACAGACTCTAAACAGATTTGCATTCTAACTTTCCCGAAAGGATAATTTTAACCCACAAAAAGTGGGGGTCTGTTGATAGAAGCACCTTCGGCAAACGTTTGATTTTGTCCGGCCATTTTCGAAAAATTTGAATGACTATCAAAGCAAGCTCTGATACCACTTGTTAGAATCGCACAGCAGAATGTTTGCGTGAACGGACAAAAACCAAGAGGAGGGGGTGAATTGGTTTCTTAACAAAAATTAGGATTTAAAAATTTTCCCCAAATGTTACCGATTAAAATACTGTGTAAACGTAAATAGGATAAGGATAGAGTCTTACACAGAAGATTTATACTGGTTCGGATCAAAAGACCCTACGTCTAGTTGCTAATCACTCAAACAGAGGATTAACGTTGTCACTATAATCAAGTTTTTACAAACAGATAACAATGGAAAAGATAGAGTAACGAAAACACCTCTCTTGAGTCACACAAGAGATGAAAAACAACTTTCCCTAGAGACGGCACAATACACAATCCACCAAGAACTCCACTTAGTGATTCTTATCACTTCTAGCCCACACCAGGTTCCAAAAGCCCCTTTTTCCTCCAACAAACAGTTCTCTGACAATCACAACTCTCAACTTTTGTTTGAAAAAGGTTGTTCTTTTTTTCTGAGAGCCTTAGAGAACCTTAAGTAGATGAATTAGGGTTTGGGAATTGGGGATTTTCGAAACTTGGTGTATTGGGACTAGGGTTTTCGAAAATAGGTTTAATTTGAAGTTCAAAATGCATATCTAACTGAAATAATCGATTATCTCAAGTGTTAATCGATTATTACAGAGCCAAAATCAACAGAAACCCAAAACGCACTGGTTTAATCAATTATTTGCCCTGTTAATCGATTATTACAATGAGCTAATACAGAAAATGTTTTTCTCATTGTGATAATCGATTATTTGGTCTTTTAATCGATTAAACTCGTGGCTTTTTTATAATAATGAGTTTTTGAAGCTTCTAAAGAGTAGACTATGTATCGGCTATCTTATACTCTAATATTACAGACTCAAACTCATCAAAACAGAGTTATTACACAAGAATACAAGTCTTCAACTCTCTAAGTTCTTTGTTCTTGAATCATCATCAAAATCAACAAGCTTCATGTGCATGTAAGTTCAACATCAAGTCCTTGTATGTTCAACAATATGATTACAAAATTTATTCAAAGATATTCTAGTAGAAACTTCCTGATTAATTTGTCCGATAATATTGTCAATTGAAAGGTTTCTTGGAGCCTTCCATTCCTTGGGTAATTGATCTTCAAGTTCTTCAGAAATATTTTACTATTTCTGGAAAGTGGTAGAATCTGGTAGTTTTAACTGATACATTTTATCAGTTAAAAATTCTTCATATGTATCAATAACTGAGTTTCTCTGCATTTTTGGACAAGATTCATCAAAGATAACATGTACAGATTCTTCCACAGTTTTAAGTCTTTTGTTAAAGATCCTATATGCATGGCTATTCCAAGAATATCCCAAGAAAATCCCTTCATCTGATTGAGTCAAATTTTCCAAGATTTTCTTTTCCATTGTTCAAGACAAAAACTTTGCCTCCAAACACTCTAAAGTAATTCATGTTTGGCTTTTTACCTTTGTAAAGTTCATAAGGAGTCTTTTTAAGAAAATTTTTTATCAAAACCTAAGTTAATACATGACAAGCAGTGGTTATAGCATCAACCCAAATATATTTTGGCAAAGCTTTCTCATTTAGCATGGTCCTAGCTAGCTCCTCAAGAGACCAATTTTTCATTTCCACAACACCATTCTATTGAGGAGTTCTAGGTGCAGAAAAATTATGCTTAATGTCATGCTTTTCACAAAATATATCAAAATTTTCATTTGAAAATTCTTCCCCATGATCACTTTGAATGTTGGAGATGAAATAACCTTTTTCATTTTGAATTTGCTTAGTAAGTTTCTTGAAAGCTTAGAAAGTATCATATTTTACTTTTAAAAACATTGTTCAGGTAAATCTTGAGAAGTCATGTACAATAACTGTAGACCCCAAATCTTGCCTGGCCTCCAAATAAAGAGTAGAAGACCTCCTATTCGAAGATGGACGAAGCCTAACAAGCCATTAGGAGAGACTATTAGGCCCCATACTAGGATAGGAGGGATTTTCAGCACGAAAATAAGGTTTCTCGCCTTTTTGGGGACGAGACCGCCATCTCGCCACCTGCAAATGGCGAGATGGCGGTCTCGCTTCCCGGGACGGCAGTCTCGCCACCTGCGAAGGGCGAGACGGCGGTCTCGCCACTTTGGCATGGCGAGACGGCGGTCTCGTTTGATGAGACGGCGGTCTCGACCCTGTCAGACGAGATGGCGGTCTCGACCTGTCAGACGAGACGGCGGTCTCGACCTATTAGGCGCGAAAAACTATAAATAGGGGGCTTGTAGACCCCTAATTTTGCCCGGTCTCTCAATAAAGGCTAAAGAGACTTCCTACAACAAAGACAAAGCTCACCTGACATCTCAAAAAAAGGCCAAGAAGACTTCCTATATGAAGATAAAGCTTTAACGGGCGTTTATCGGCATCAAATGACGTCCGAATAAAGAAAGGAAAGCTTCCCGGGGGTCCCAGAACACAAAGGCTGGCCAAAATAGGTCGAGACGGTCGTCCCAAGGTCGAGACGGCCGTCCCAACCTTCCCTGGCCAAGTGGGACGGCCGTCCCAAGTGGGACTGCCAGTCCCAGGTTTCAGGTGGTCTCAGCCTTTGTAAAAGAGGCAGTTGGGACGGCCGTCCCAACCCAGATGGCCGTCCCAACCCAGACAGCCGTCCCAACCCAGAGGGCGTCCCAAACGTGCAGGTAGCGAAAAAGCTATAAATAGGAGGCTCATTTGCCACTGTTTCACACACCAGACAACTCCCAGTACTTGTCTATCCTCTTCCCTCTTCAAATGAACTCTCTGATTGCCTTGATAAGGTAACAATCAGTTAAGAAATCATATTCCAGCATTCGATTCTTCTGTAAAATTGAGTCGAGTCGATCTTGTATTTGGAGAGGAGAGTCTTTGTAGAGCGAAGGATTGCCAAAACGCATCCTCACGATTAAAGATTCGTAATACAAAGCTTGCTACGGAGGTTTTGTTCAATTCTCTTCTCTTTTACTGCTTTATTTATTGCTTTCTGTATGCAATAAGAAATAAAGTCATGTAGATAGCCATTTTTAACATTATGCAATAAAATAGGGTAATCGCGTAATTTCTCGTAATCTTTACTTAAATGAATTAATCCGTCATAGGGAACCCGAAAGGGGCGTTGTGGGGTGCTAACACCTTCCCCACACGTAACTAACTCCCTTACCTAACTCTGGTTATAATGACCAAGTTTGGTTTTAATAAAATCAACGCCTTTTTATCCTTTTCCAATGTTTACGGTCAAAACATTGGTGGCGACTCCATAAGAACCCCTTTTCAAAAACCTTGCTTTTATTAGAGGATAGTTCAGTTGTTGAGCACTTCGGAAGCAATGAACATAATTTTAACATAAAAACGCGAGTCTTAACCATCTTTTCGTGACCGATCGCATAAACGTTCGAGATGTCCCTGGACGTCGGAACGGACGGCGACGACAGATGGCGACTCCACTAGGGAAGCTAGAGAGTTGATCCCATTTAGTGACGGATAAAATTCAAACTAAGTAAAGATTTGAAATTACGCCTTTACCCTTTTCCATATGTTTTATTGTATGGCTTTAATAATTGCTGTATGATTATTGTCTGCAAATTGTTTGAAATATAAATTGCACACAAAAACCCTTGCACACAACAGTCCCTCTATACCCGGGGGCAAGAGTGAATACCTATAGGGAGTGGGTGACAGATACGACCGGCTTGTTGGCACACGGAGCTACAACCGTTGTCGGAAACCACCAACTCAAGGTGATAACTCTCTTCTTTTGGTCTAAGGATGTCGCCACGGAGTTCCGTGCATGACCCGAGGACTGAGAGATTGAGAGGTCCCTATAATGGGGGCACCTTGGGGACCTTTGGCCTTGGTGAGAACAGTTTAGAACCACCTAAACCAAGAACGTTTCTGCAGGAAAACCCTACCTCGTGATTAAATAAGCGTGGCTCTGCTCGTGGATGTATGAATTGTGTGTGCATTCGTTTGCTGCATTTGTATTGATGCATTAGCATAGGGTAATCATACAACAAACAAAATAGTGAAAAACCCTAAAAATCATAAAAGTGATAAGATAAACCAACTTTATCTCGGACAGTCTTCAGTTAAGCTAGCCTGGTTTCAAGTTCTTTGTAAGCTAAGTAGCCACGTTGACCGACAGAAGATATAAAGGGTCATAAAAAAATATAAAAACAAATTAAAAACATAAAAATATCTTTTACAATAAAAAGATTTTCGACAAAGTCGTATCATTCATACCACATCATCCAATAAGTGGTAAAACCAAGAGAAAAAATAAATGCACTAAGAAAAGTATGCATGCACATCATTTTAATAAACCTCCAAAAAATATGTCTTAGGAGCGTTTTTTGGGAAAATTACTGGGCCAAATCCCCTTTGGGATTTGCAACTTGGTTCTTCACCCTTTTCTCTTCGTTTTGACATGCTGTGCGTCCAAATCGGACAACCCAGTCAAAAGTTATTCCACTTTCAATATCTGATGTCATAAAAAAAATATTTTTTTTAGTGCATGCATAAACACATTCATTCTAGGATGCATTAGATATTCTTAGACAATAGCGAAAGAGACCCAAGTGCGTTTATCACCTTCCTAGAAGAGATAAGTGCGCTAAGGTATGTTGGCAACCTTTGAAAAAAGGAAGTTAGCACACTAAGGTGGGTATGGTACCCTTAAAACATAGGCTTTTGAGAAGATACCAAAGCTATTGTCTAAGGCATATCTATTTCACACTAATCATTTGAAAAAAAAAAACAATAATAAAAATCTTTAAATCATTTAGAAAGTGGCTGGTCTTCCGCCCGTCCTCACTCGTGCTCAAAAAGCTAAGAAGATGGAACAATTAGAGGAGCAGAACCATATGCTCACCGTTGAGCTTAATGTCATAAAGGAACAAATAGCGCAGTTGACGGAGCTAATGTATTAGCAATGCTTCCACAATACAGTCTTTGAGCAACGAATTTTTGCCCTAGAAGAGAAATTAAGGGCATTAGAGGGATACAACTTTGATGTAAAGGAGGTAACCGATGTCAAAAATACTCAATTCCCTCCCAAGTTTAAGAAATCCCACGCATCATTCAAGAAGCCCTTTAGCAAGAAAAAGGAGGGAAGTGTAAATGCCATGAACTTTGCTACTCTTTCTTCCTCTTCGCCATTAGCTGGACAGTCACGCAGACAAGAGAAGAAATTCACTCCCATCCCAATCTCTTATGGGAGTCTGCTGCCAAGGCTTTTAGAGGCCAAGCTCTTAACACGTATCTCCCCAAAGAAAAAAGATCCACCTTACCTCGGTTGGTACAAACTCAACGAAAAATGTGATTACCACTCAGGTGCTCCTGGGCATTCCGTGGAGAATTGCGTCAACCTGAAATATAGGGTTCAAGAATTATTGAATGCCGGGTGGATTACTTTCGATGCTCCTGACCCAAATGTAAACATCAAGCCTCTATCACAACCAGAATAGTGAGTTTGGGTAGAGAAGGCCATCTAACTAGGGCTCCCCATTTTGTGCATCTTTTGGTTAAAAGAAATAAAAAATAATAATCAAAAGCTTCCTATGCATCTCTCGCGGTCTCTGCCCGTGGCCGCGAGATCTTTTGATCAAAGGGACTCTGTACATATTTCTCTTTTGATCAATACAATGAGGCATTTTTCATAATATTCATATGCTTCTCATTCTTTTCTCTCTCATTCCAAAATAATTAAATAAAATCTAAACCCAAATATAGACCATATAAACAGTCATGTCTGTGATTGAAAACTCTCTGCGGGATCTGAAAACCGAAGGCGAATGGATTGAGTCAGACAGTGAGGAGGGGACCATTTCCCCGGACATGCAAAGACTGTTGGAAAGAGAATCTCAATCAATATAGCCCCATCAGGAGAAAACTGAGGCCATCAATTTTGGACAAGGAGATAATAAGAAAGAAGTAAATATTAGTACCCAAATTGATAATGTCAGGGAAAGGGCAATAACACCTTTGCGCTTATTCATGCCTCGTCTTTTCCCTTATACATCGAATAAAGCTGTACTGTGGATATGCATAGAAGAATTGTTCGTCAATGAAGATATCTCCAATACAGCCAGCATTGGGGGCACAACGAGAAGCAAAAGAATTTATTCACCAAGGAGCTACAAGATAATTCTCCTAAAAACAAAGGAAAAATAAAGAAACCGAAGAGGAAAAGGAAAAAAGAATCCAAGGGGAAGATTGAGCAGACCTTAGATTCACGGTGCTAGGGCAGTTTCTTCAACGCTCCACCGAAAAAACAAATCTGTGGTAGGCAACAAGTTGATCATGGTTCAAGCTAAAGACTACATTCGAATCAGCGAGCCATCTACCATACCTTAAATGGATGCTGCTGAAGAAGACATTTGAAAATATGGAAAAACTTCCTAGCAATTTAAAAGTGGCCCATATAATGAAGAGATATGGATACAGCCCAGACAAGGGCTTGGAAAGGATGCTCAAGGAATAAAAGAGCCACCAGATTTTAAGGATAACCCTCTAAAGAACAACCCTACAAAAGGACAAGTCGTACGATGAAAAGGGAAGTCTCCCCTCCGTACCTTAAAAAGACGATCTTCCAAAAAGGAGAGATATTAGCATCAAGGGTAGCATTAGTCATTAGATGTCCTTCTTCTGATTCTAAGGGATGTAAACCCAATGACTATTAGAGATCACTCCTCGGGGTGTGCTCGGCCCCCGAGCATCTCTAGGGCACACATTTTCCCTGAAATTACAAAAGAATGATATTCTTACTATCTGTTTCTCTTCTTGCTAAACATGTCTATACCCCATTAAATAACCATGTGTTAGACAAACGTTTTGTTCCAAAATGTATCAAAATAATCAAAGCGTCATAGACAAAATAAAGTCCGCTAGGTATCCCAAAAAATGAAAAAGGGGAACCTAGACAAAAGTTAGACACAACATAAAATCCTAGGCTAAAAACCCAAAAGGGTGGACTAGGAATGTTAATCAGTCACAAATAGGCGCCATAAAATAATCAGCTGAAGCGCCACCTCATTAAAACAAAACGTTTGTTTAAACTAGCCTAAACACCGACCAACCTTGGCTAGCTATTCTTACAGAAACTATTATTTCAAAAAAAAAATCCCACTAAAACACAAGCCTTTGCAATAAATCCCTTTCTTTCTCTTCTTTTGATCCTTCACCATAAAGCATTCAAGTAATTGACTGGGAAATGCGGAAATATGGTGATCAATAGGAGGATTGAAATCCCTAAAGGAAAGGAAGAGGGGCATTGACATGACAATTGCTCTACATTCAAAAGGATTACTCTTCGGTTATAGCAAAGATCCGAGACGGCAAATCGGTACAGCTAATCATGTTGACAAAAGCACATGATGATGGAAGTAAACTTAACAGAAGTTGAATGGGTTCGAAGCTGATATGACCAGCTAAACCTTATTAAGAAGAACATTTGAATGTTATATGTCGTGAGCAAGCCTAGAAAAGGAAAATAAAAAGGCTTACGAAAAAAGGTCAACTCTCATATTTACCATAAGAAGGATTTAATGGTAAATAAGTTGCTTCCGGCCCAGAAAAATAAAATTGAAAAATGGGTGAAAAATTGTGAAGGACCCTTTGTGGTCAAATGAGCTTTCTCGGAAGGGGCTCTTATCCTCGCCAATATGGATGGAAAAGAACTTCGACACCTAATCAACTCCGATACGGTGAAGAAGTATTATGCTTGAAGACATTGCTCAAGACCCGACAGGAATGAAAATCCGCAAAGGACATTCCTGGGCAAAAGATAGGGTCCATATTCCTCGCTAGGATACGTCCTAGGCAAAAAGAAGAGGTAAAAAAAAATAATAAAAATTTTACGAGCAATGGTTACTTTAGTCGAAAACCGAAAAGGCGGCTAAAGTAACATTCTTCCAGAAGCAAGCAATCTGCATGGTCTTCACTCTAAGCTCAGGCATCTCAACTGAAGCAATTAGGAGAACCAGGGGGCAGATATCATGGACATGACTATTTAAGCCTATACAGTATAGCCAACCCCAGCCATCCATTCTTCTAAATACCTTTCGAAATCCTTCTATAAAAGAAATAAACTTTTGCTCATTTATCAATAAAATTCTCTTTCATTTCCTTTCTCTTGACCAAATATTATGGAAATGCCTCTTTATTGATAAATCATAAATATGCGCAAAGACCTTTAATCAAAGATCAAGCATGCATCTAAAAAAGGGAAGCATAAAAAAATAATAATAATAATAAAGGAATGAATGCCTGCTAGGATATTCTTAGGTAAAAACTAGGGTAGCCTGCTAGATCGGAAACCCCAAAAGAACGGTCTAGGCAAAAGATAAGGCAAAAGCCCCCTAAGATATTCTAGGCAAAAATTAAGGCAGCCCGCTAGATTGAAAACCCGTAAAGGGCGGTCTAGGCAAAAGATTGGGCTAAAACCAAGAGATGGATAAAAAAAGGAGCCCACCATCATGGTCATAAAGGAGGAGCCCATCGGCGTATTCATAAGAAGCCAATGGGAGAAGGCCAGTTACTTTCTAAATGCATAAAAAATAAATAAACATTAGATTGCATTTAGGACATCCACACACAAAGTAGTTGCATAATACGACTTTGTCAAAATCAAGAAAAAATAATTTTCTTCAAATAAAAATATTAAACATGCATATAAGGAGGCTAGTCTCCATACTTGTGATTAAAAATAGGAGGCGCCAGAATCTAGTCTCCATATGAAAATCAAAATCGCGAAAGGTGAAATCAAAATCATTTCAGCAAAATAAAGAGCTTCAAGGAAACTAGCTCTAACCTTCTATCTCAATAAACGAAGGTAAACCAAAAAAAGGCCAATGGAAAGGCTCGATGATCCCCAAACGGATCATTGCCTACTCCAAAAGCAAAACAAAAATTACTTCATGACTCAGCACCACCACATGAGTCGTCAACCACAGTCATTTGAAGCCTCAATCAACATCCTTCCATCTAAAAAGAAGGAAGCCATCAACGTAGAAAAGCCAACGGAAAGGCTTGATCATCCCCAAGAGGATCCTTGCTTACTCCAGAGGCAAGAGAAAAAGATTACCTCACGACTCAGCTTCATTGCCACATGAGTCATCAAGCAAACTCATCCAGAATCTCCGCCACTTCCCCAAAGGAGAATAAGGAGGATAAGGACTACACAAGAGTCCATTAAAGAAAATACGGAGTCAAATCCTCCATATCACCGGGGGGCAACAAAAAGAAAGAAAAGAAAAACTTTCATTCCCCAATAGAGGCCACAACAAAAAAGGCCAAATAAAAATCTCCAAGTAGAGTATATCAAGAAAGTCTACAAAAAGAGGAAAACAAAAAATTGTTTCCATCTTCCAGCTCAAATAAGAGCTTCACAAAGCCAGGAGCCAGGACTCCATCATCAAAATTAGATCCCCAGGAAGTTGACAAACTCCTTCGTGAATCTCCAAAAAAGAAAAGAAGAAAATTTCTTCAGTCCCGCTCAATAAAGGGCTTCGTAAAAGACCAGGAGCTCAAGACTCCACCATCATGAAAAATCAAATCGAGGATTGGATCCCCAAGAAGAAAAGAAAAATTCCCCAGGGATCACCAAAAAGAAAAGAAAAAATATATCTTTTCACCCAAAGAAAAAGCCAATGTGCATAAAAGGCGCACATACAAATCCATTCCCCAGCAGGAATAAGAGCATAGGCAAAGCCAACTCAAACAAATAGCATCCAATAAGGAGTCAAAAACTCCATTCCTCCCTAGGGGGCAATTCAAAATAGATCCCCAGGAAACAACCGAATCCCTGGTGAATTACCAAAAAGAAAAATCCCTAGCGGGCCTACCAGCAAAAGGCAAAATTACAAATTCATATCCTCAGGG
This sequence comes from Sphenostylis stenocarpa, assembly GCA_963425845.1. Lineage (NCBI taxonomy): Eukaryota > Viridiplantae > Streptophyta > Magnoliopsida > Fabales > Fabaceae > Sphenostylis > Sphenostylis stenocarpa. The sequence goes on from OY731405.1 coordinate 29,729,214, forward strand.
AGTTAATCACCTGGAACACCCAATATGAATATCCCCAGTGAAAGGCAAAACCTTCACTCCCAAGAATGCCTATGCCTACTCAGAGGCAAGCAAAGAGCTGATATCCCCAAGAAACGGGAAATCAACCTATGCAAGAGGCAATACAAGCACAAAGCATAAAAGCATCTGCCTACTCAGAGGTATTATCAAGAACAAATATCCTCAAGTAGAACATCAACCTATTCAGAGGCGAAGAAAACAACAAAAGCCTTCGCCACTGTTGAAGCATCTGCCTAATCAAGAGGCACAATCAAACCAAAAATCCCCAATGGATTCCTGCCTAAATAAGAGGCAACCAGCAAAGAATCCTCGGCAAAGCTGGATGGCTGAAAAAGCTAAAAACAAGAAATCCCCGGCAAAGCCGGATGGCTAAACAAGAAAAGCCAAAAACAAGAAATCCCTGGCAAAGCCGGATGGCTAAACAAGAAAAGCCAAAAACAAGGAATCCCCGGCCAAGCCGGATGGCTAAACAAGAAAAGCCAAAAACAAAGAAATCTTCGGCAAAGCCGGATGGCTAAACAAGAAAAGCCAAAAACAAGGAATCCCCGGCCAAGCCGGATGGCTAAACAAGAAAAGCCAAAAACAAAGAAATCCCCGGTAAAACCGGATGGCAAAAAGGAAAAGCCAAAAAGCAATGAATCCCCGGTAAAACCGGATGGCTAAAAAGAAAAGCCAAAAACAAAGAAATCCCCGGTAAAACCGGATGACTAAAAAAAGAAAAGACAGAAAAGTCAATCATTCCTCATAGAATAGGCACATGATCAGAGACAATAAGCCGCCAACACATCTCTAAAAACCAGATGAGGGTTAGTACTCATCAATCAAAAGACTGAATGCCAAAAAGGAGCATCCCAAGAGCCTTATAGAATAGGGTTCGTACCGGGTGGGGGTAGGTACCCATCAGAGCCTTGCAAGACGCAGGTTCGTACCGGGTGGGGGTAGGTACCCATCAGAGCCTTGCAAGACGCAGGTTCGTACCGGGTGGGGGTAGGTACCCATCAGAGCCTTGCAAGACGCAGGTTCGTACCGGGTGGGGGTAGGTACCCATCAGAGCCTTGCAAGACGCAGGTTCGTACTGGGTGGGGGTAGGTACCCATCAGAGCCTTATAGAATAAGGGTTCGTACCAGGTGAGGGTAGGTACTCACCAAAACCTTATAAAATAAGGTTTATACCGGATGAGGGTAGGTACTCATCAGAATCTAGCAAAAATGCAGATTCGTACCAGGTGGGGGTAGGTACCCACCAGAGCCTTACAAAATAAGGTTTATACCAGATGAGGGTAGGTACTCATCAAAATCTAGCAAAAATGCAGATTCGTACCAGGTGGGGGTAGGTACCCACCAGAGCCTTATAAAATAAGGCTTGTACCGGATGAGGGTAGGTACTCATCAAAAATTAGCAGAATGTATTAGGTGGAGAAAAATACTCACCTAAACATTACAAAAAACGGGTTGCAAAGACCTTACTTCTATTAGAGGATAGTTCAGTGTTGAGCACCTCGGAAGTAAGTACCCATAAGAGTTTAGCAAAATGCGAACTCATACCGGGTGAGGGTAGGTACTCACCAAAACCTTGCAAAAACAAGGTTCATACCTAGTGGGGGTAGGTACCCACAAGAGTCTAGTGAAACACAGACTCATACCGGGTGGGGGTAAGTACTCACCAAAGCCTTATAAAGAAAGGCTCAAACCAGATAGGGGTTGGTACCTATCAAAAATATTTATCATCCAGAGGATCAACAAAGAAGTGTCTGAAGGATAACCGGGCAAAAGGGTTAACTCCTTCCCCTACCAACTAATTTTGTCGGCATGTTAAGCCAACAGATTAGTCAGGCAGGTGAAGGGGGGGTAGCTGTAGACCCCTAATTTTGCCCGGTCTCTCAATAAAGGCTAAAGAGACTTCCTACAACAAAGACAAAGCTCGCCTGACATCTCAAAAAAAGTCCAAGAAGACTTCCTATATGAAGATAAAGCTTTAACGGGCGTTTATCGGCATCAAACGACGTCCAAATAAAGAAAGGAAAGCTTCCCGGGGGTCCCAAAACACAAAGGCTGGCCAAAACAGGTCGAGACGGCCGTCCCAAGGTCGAGACGGCCGTCCCAACCTTCCCTGGCCAAGTGGGACGACCGTCCCAAGTGGGACTGCCAATCCCAGGTTTCAGGTGGTCTCAGCCTTTGTAAAAGAGGCAGTTGGGACGGCCGTCCCAACCCAGACGGTCGTCCCAACCCAGAGGGCGTCCCAAACATGCAGGCAGCGAAAAAGCTATAAATAGGAGGCTCATTTGCCACTGTTTCACACACCAGACAACTCCCAGTACTTGTCTATCCTCTTCCCTCTTCGAATGAACTCTCTGATTGCCTTGATAAGGTAACAATCAGTTAAGGAATCATATTCCAGCATTCGATTCTTCTGTAAAATTGAGTCGAGTCGATCTTGTATTTGGAGAGGAGAGTCTTTGTAGAGCGAAGGATTGCCAAAACGCATCCTCACGATTAAAGATTCGTAATACAAAGCTTGCTATGGAGGTTCTGTTCAATTCTCTTCTCTTTTACTGCTTTATTTATTGTTTTTTGTATGCAATAAGAAATAAAGTCATGTAGATAGCCATTTTTAACATTATGCAATAAAATAGGGTAATCGCGTAATTTCTCGTAATCTTTACTTAAATGAATTAATCCGTCATAGGGAACCCAAAAGGGGCGTTGTGGGGTGCTAACACCTTCCCCACACGTAACTAACTCCCTTACCTAACTCTGGTTATAATGGCCAAGTTCGGTTTTAATAAAATCAACGCCTTTTTATCCTTTTCCAATGTTTACGGTCAAAACATTGGTGGCGACTCCATAAGAACCCCTTTTCGAAAACCTTGCTTTTATTAGAGGATAGTTCAGTTGTTGAGCACCTCGGAAGCAATGAACATAATTTTAACATAAAAACGTGAGTCTTAACCATCTTTTCGCGACCGATCGCATAAACGTTTGAGATGTCCCTGGACGTCAGAACGGACGGCGGCGACAGGGCTCCCTTCCCTCATTTCCACACACCACAAGAGCTTTCTCCTCCTTCTCTCTAGAAAATCACTAGTTTCTCTCTCTAGAATCCCTTCGACGCATTTCTGGAGCTTCTGAGTGTCTTTAGAGTGTTTTTCGAGCGTTCTGAGAGGTTTTCTGGCGCTGTAGAGTGAAGGGCTGCCACAAAGCACCATCTTTTTTAAAGATTTAATAGAAAAGCGTGCTTCGGAGGTTTATATTCTCCCTCTCTACCTTTATTACTTTAATTTTAAATTATGCAATAGATACTAGGGCCATGTAGTCGTAATTTTAAATTCCACAAAATAAAAGGGTAAAAGCGTAATTTTCACCGGTTTAAGTATTTTTAAATAGTTGGCCTGTCATAGGGAACCCGAAAGGGGCGTCGTAAAGGAACTAACACTTCCTTTACACGTAACTAACTCCCTTACCCAACTCTGGTTCTAATGACCAAAGTTGGTTTTTCGAAAACCAACGCCTTTTAATCCATTTTCCGATGTTTCTGGTAAAAACATCGGTGGCGACTCCACAGAACCTTTCAAAACTAGCTTTTGGATTAGCCCAGTTATCGGACAATCCAAGAGCGTCTTTTCGAAAACCTCGCCCCTAGGTTCAACCCGGTTATCGGACAACCTAAAGGCGTTGTAACCACCAACAAAAAATGCGAAAATCAAGAGGGTCGAAACCATCGCGTCGCTCCGACCGCCTCGTTTTTTACGACGGCGACAGATGGCGACTCCACTGGGGAATCCTGGAGAGTTGATCCCATTTAGTGATGGGCCGGCTTAAAAAATAAATAAACCAAGAAAATAACGCTTTTGCCCTTACCTTGTATTATAACATGTTTTACGGTTTGGCTTTAATAACTGTTGCTTGTTTATACTTACGCAATTGTGTGAAATACAAACTATACACAAACCCTTGCACACAAAAGTTCCCTCTATACCCGGGGGCAAGTGAGAAATCCATAGGGAGTGGGTGGCAGGTACGGTTCGCTATAGTGATGGTCTTGTGCCCACCGGTGTGATCGGAAACCACCACTCAAGGTGATAACCTTCCTCTTTTGGCAACAAGACTGACTATGACCTTAGTGCTAAGCATGGTTGGAAGGCTGGAGAGTGGGGACCCTATAATGGGGGCACCTTGGGGGCCTTAGCCTAGTGAGAACAGTTAGAACCTACCCTCGCCAATGCACTTTTCTGCAGGAAAACCCTACCTCGTGATAAAAACGAATTCTTGCCTGTTCGTGGATGATCGAATTGTGTGTGCATATGTTTGCTGCATTTGTCTGTTGCATAGCATAAACAAACAACAACAAAAAATCACAAAAATACTTTCGCAAATAAACGCCCTTATCTCGGACAGTCTGCCTTTTAGCTAGCCTGGTTTCAGGTTCTTTGTAAGCTAAGTAGTCATGCAGTTCCAACAAAAGAGATAAGGGACGCTAACTATTCTTTCACATAAAGCCGCATTTTATCTCGGAGAGTCTGCCTTTTAGCTAGCCTGGTTTCAGGTTCTTTGTAAGCTAAGTAGCCACGCAGTTCCGACAGAAGAGATAAAAGGCTATAAAATAAATAAATAAATAAGTACTAAATAAAATCTGTTTCCAAAACCATAAATGGGACCTGGTCTAAAAATGTTACGCCCATAGAGCATTCATATAGATAGTTTATTCTTCAAAAAAATACGCAATTACCATACATCATGTAGAAAAACATGATAAATAGGAAAATAAACACTCACATTCATTCAAATAAGCATCATTTTTCATAAAACATGCATTTTGGTTTTAGAAAAATGGAGGGGACTAGTAGACAGCTAAAGAAGGTGGATATTCCCCGTTATCATACTGAGAAGTTGGAACGGCTTAGCGCGGCAATGCCACCAGAGGTCCGCGCCGATTTTGAAAAATCCTATGGATGGATTTTAGACCTACTGAAGATCTGTGTCGATCAGGTGTTCCTCAGGGTATTAATCCATTTCTGGAACTCCAGTCTGCGATCCTTCGAATTTTCGCAGTTCGACCTGGTGCCCACCTTAGAAGAGTATGAGACTATGTTGAGATGGCCCAAATCAGCTGGGGTCCATATCCGCCACGAGGCATACACTCCTACAGCACCAGTCGCTGCCATCATTCAACTACCTTTCCGGCAGAGTACCCTGATAGGAAAAGGGAACACCAGGGGTTGGAAAGTATCAATGTTGGAAGATCACCTGTCTTACTTGGCTGAAAGGGCAGAGTGGGTCGCCTTCAACAAAACCCTGGCACTAATCATTTTTGGAACGATCTTGTTCCCCTTTCACCTCGACACAGTAGATCAAGCCATCATGGACGCCTTCTTCGCCTAGGATGTAAACTCAAAGAGTCCCCCGCCTGCAATCCTTGCTGACACCTTGCTCTCGGTGGAATTATGCCACCAAAAGCAAGGAAAAACACTTCGTTGCTGCTCTTCATTACTGTTTGTGTGGAGCGTCACGCACCTGTACGCCTCCAGTCACATGGGGATATTCCCCGATCCTTTAAGGAGCTTCTCCAAAATCCCTCTCCAACGACGCTTAACTTCAGAATGGAGGGATGAGTTGGAACGAAAGGACACCAATAGTTTGTCCTGGGTCTGCCCTTGGTTCCGACCTGGCCCAGTTCTCATCAGATGTGGAGACTACCCGAACGTACCCTTGATAGGACTCAGGGGTTGCATAGCCTATTCACCTAGAGTAGCTATGAGACAGCTCATGAGGACTCAAACTACCATTTCTCGGGGGGAACTCGGAGGACTGTGTTTCTTCGGAGACCCATGCACAATCGCCAACTCACTAGCTGTGAGAAAAGCATGGGAGAAACCAGTCTACATGGGAGATAGAGAGCTAGGAAAAGCTCGGGTGATGGTCACCAGTGACTACGAGGCGTGGAGGAAAAGAAGAGGGATGGCTCAACCATCCACCACACCCATTACGAGCGCCAATAATGAAGAGTTGCAGGCTCAAATTGATGCCTTGACCCAGAGGATGGAAATCATGGGAGCCCAGATGAGGGCCCTTGAGGAAAGAGAGCAAGCATTTATCCTCACAATTGACGGTCTGCAAAGGTAAGGCAAGAAAAAGGATCATGAAATAGAGCGACTCAAGGATTAGTGTGCTGACTCTAATGAGCAAGCTATCCGAGCATCCAAAACTGCCAGAACCAGTTCGGATAGCCGACTTCAAGAAATAACCGCCAAGCCAGCACGCCTTGAGGCCGAATCAGCAAAACAGGCTCAAACGATCAAGGAGTTGTCACAAGAGCTCACCAAGACTCGGTTAGACATACGTCAAGAGCGAGAGGCCAACCGGAGACTCAACAGAAGTCTCGCTGAGCTACGCTGCAAAGAAAAAGACGGGCTAGCTCAGTACGGCCAGGTACTACAAGAGAAAGACCGAGCCGTTGCGAAGCTCGATGAACTACAAGCCTTGGTCGTTCATCAAGAGGCGATGATCAAAGAGGCTCAGAAGTATAGTGAAGATATGAGTCAGGCGGTCCGAAAACAAATCGAAGCACTTGCTCATCACGTCCGGGAAGCCGAAAGAGAACTACAAAGAGATCAAGACCCGCCTGTGGGTTTCTTTAAGGTTTTCCGTTTTTGCCAAAAGTTGCTTCGTAGTATGAAATAGGGGAATGTACACCTTCTATTGAATGAATGAAATCTTCTTCTTTATTCAACGACTGTATACTTGCATGAATAAACATTCATTTGCATATTTAATTTCCCCTCCTTCATGCTTAATAAATAAAGATAATAAAAAGGAAGGATTAACTAACGCGTCTTCCAAATCAGAAGAATGGAGAGAAAGCCACTCCTAATAAAGCTTACCCCAACGGTCGACTCGCTGCAAGAGGAAAATAAGCCTCGGCCGTTGGTCCTCAAGAATAAAGAAGAGGGGGCAAGGACACCAGTGCGACTATTTATGCCACGTCCTTTCCCCTACGAAACAAATAAAGTTGTACCGTGGAGATACGGGGAATTTTCACCAATAAAAGAAGAAATAACAAATATAGCCGGCATTGGGGGCATGACTAGAAGTGGAAAAGTTTACTCCCCCAAGGACACACAGGAAGATGTCCTCAAAAATAAAGAAAAAAATAAAAAGACCGAAGAAGAAAAGGAAAATAAGGAATCCAACGAGGAGACAGAGGAATTACTCCAGTTTATAAGGCAAAGCGAGTATTCCATTATAGACCAGCTCAATCGCACACCCGCAAAGATAACGTTATTATCTTTAATATTGAGCTCGGAACCGCATAGAAACGCCCTGCTAAAGGTCTTGAGCGAAGCGCACGTGCCTCATACTATATCCCAAGAAAAGGTTGAGAGGATCGTCGGTCACATCACGGCAAGCGATCACCTCACCTTCACAGAGGAAGAACTCCCTCTCGAGGGGTCAAAACACAACAAGCCCTTGCACATCTCAGTCAAGTGCAAGGAGTACCTCATCGCCAAAGTTCTTGTGGATAACGGGTCATCCTTGAATGTGATGCCCAAGTGCACACTGGACAAGCTGACTATCCAAGGAACCCATCTGCGCCCAAGCAGCACTATCGTTCGAGCCTTCGACGGATCCAAACGAGAAGTAGTGGGAGAGGTTAACTTGCCAATTCAAGTTGGACCCACTATCTTCAACGTCGATTTCCATGTAATGGATATTACTCCAGCGTATAGCTGTCTCCTCGGCAGGCCTTGGATTCATGACGCCAAGGCAGTACCTTCAGCGCTCCACCAGAAAGTCAAGTTCATAGTGGATGACAAATTGGTCACGGTCCGAGCAGAAGACGACATTTTGATCAGTGGACCGTCCACCCAGCCTTATGTGGATGCGGCTGAAGAGGCCCTTGAAACATCTTTTCAAGCGCTCGAAATTGCCAGCATAGAGCGACTTCCCAGAAACACAAAGGTAGCCCGCATGATGTTGAAGCATGGCTACCATCCTGGCCAAGGACTGGGGGCAGATTCCCAAGGCATGAGGGAACCCCCAGAATTCAAAGACAATCCTTGCAAGTATGGCCTAGGATATGACCCTACTAAGGGCCGAACGGGAAAAGGAAAAGGGAAGTCCCCCCTCCGCACACTCAGGCAAATTTTCTGAAGTGGAGGGGTGCAAGCGTCAAGAGCCACCTTAGTCATTAGGAAATCTTTTTCTTCGTTTAAGGGATGTAAACCCCATGATTGTTAGAGATTATCCCCCGGGGCCAGCCCGACCCCCAGGCATTTTAGGGCACATATTCCCTTATTAATTAATAAAGAATGATTCTTACTATCAGCTTCTCTTCTTTCTATTTCTGACTAGACCACATAAATAACCCTGTCTAAGTAAACAAAAAAGAAGAAGAATAAAAAGCGCATCCAAATAATCAACATTTACCATTGCTATTATCGTCAAGCTAGTTGATTAGAAGCACATAAAAATAAGACTTTACCTCACCATAAAAGAAAGTCATGCTTCGCCAATGTTGTGAACAAAAACAAATACAAAAAAAAAAAGCCCATAGAAGCCAAAAGCCAAAGAAAAGGGCAAATTACCCGGTAGGAAACCCACTAAGGGGGCTACGCAAAAGATAGGGTTGACCCGGTAGGATACCCGAACAAAAATAAAGGGTAGCCTAGGCAAAAGTTAGGGTTACAAAATAAGGTCCGCTAGGATTCTCCAAAAATTACAAAAAGAAGGAACCTAGACAAAAGTTAGGGCCAAACACAATATCCTAGTTCGAAAACCCAAAGGGCGATCTAGGGAGGTCAGCTAGCCATAAAAAGCAATGGGGATAAAACCAAAAGGCGCAAATACAAAAAAAGAGGGGGAAACTGTTTGCTTAGACAAAAGCTTAAACACCTAAGCCTAACCCTAGCCAACCATGCTTACAAAAAACTTTCTAAATAAAAATTAACCCTCTAAAACACAAGCCATTGAATTTGCCTCTTTGTTTCTTTTCTCTTGACCCTCACAACAATATTCTAATAATTAATTTGGGAATATGGAGGCGTATAGTCAACAAGAGGATTGAAATCCCTAAAGCAAAGAAAAAGGGGCACTACATGACGAAGAGTGCTCTACAAAAGAAAAAAAGGAAAAAACAAAAAGAAAAGAGGAAAAACAAAAATGACTCTTCGGTCACTAGAAGTCCGGCATGGTACAGCACGTACGAAAGCACAGATTAGAGGGCACTCGGCGCTACAAGACACGTCGGTTAAATCCTTCTGAAAATTTAATCAAAGTAGGCATTATAGGACATCAAACATAAAAACATTGCATGCATAAAATGTTTTTGAACCAGGTCCTATTTTCTCTTAAAAAAAAAAAAAACCCTGAAATTTGATAACGCAATCTCGACCAACGAGACCGCCGTCTCGGTCCCCCTGCAAGACGAGAACGCCGTCTCGACCAACGAGACCGCTGTCTCGACTTAGCCGAAAACGAGACCGTCGTCTCGATGATCCAGACCGCCGTCTCGACTTGTAGGAGACTCGAGACCGCCGTCTCGCCTTCCCAGACGGCGGTCTCGAATTTAAAAAATTTCCTATAAATAGGAGGCGCGCTTGGGGGGTTCCTCACAACTCTCCTCTCCTCCAGAACCTCCATTTCTCAGATCTTACACTTCCCAAACACTTCCTGGTCAACATGTTCAGCAGAAGCGCCTCAAGAAAGAGAAGGAGCACTGCCGGTGCCAGTAGTTCTGCGGTGCCGCCACCCAAGATCCCTCTCAGCTGTCACCACAGCATCAAGCCCGCCTCGAGAACATCCGGACTTATCCTTGGCACCCGATGCTAAGGCTCGACTTCAGCATCCTGGCTGAATTTGGGTGGGAGGACGATGTCCGGACCCACATAGACAGCATCGGGTGGGGCTTTCTGCTGCAACCTCCACCCACACATGTGTACCCACAGGCGGTACTCGAATTCCTGGCCTCCGTTTCCTACGCTGAGGTCCCCTCCATGGTCCCGGGCCTGCAGCCCACCAAGATGGTAACTTATTTTATGGGTGGGGAATACCGGACTACCACCCTCGACGAATTCAATATGGGCATTGGATTCGTCCGGCCCGAGGACGTACTGACTCGGGGATACCGCGAGGCCATCTGCTCTCGGCCCACCAACCTCACCGCCTCCGAAATGTGGCACGAGCTCACAGGGGCAACCACGCTGCCTACACTGATGAGGGGCTCCGCGCTTCCCCCAGCACTCCGCATCTGCCACAAGCTGCTGGCGGGGACCATCCACGGGAGGAAGGAGAGTCAGGGTAAGATAACTCTCCCTGACCTCTTTATACTTTACTGCATGAGCCAGAGGCGGCGCTGCAACCCTGGCTATTTCTTCCTGAGGGCCCTCAAGGACTTCGGGAACAGATCAACAGGGGTCGTCCTCATGGCTCCTCTTATCACTCCCCTGGCAGAAAGATGGGGGTGCCCTGGCCGGGAAGAGCTGGCCTCCAACTTGCGACCCGAATCCATCAACGGGTCAGTCCTGGTCAGCATGGGGATGCTGATACGCCGAGGGACCGAGTTGGCCCTTCATCCCTCGCTGGATTTCGCACTAGACCTCCAGGGGCTCGTGGCGATGCAAGATATCCCCACACCTCCCGAGTTCCAGCAGCAACAGCAACAACCACCACCGTACACGGACGATTCCGCCGGCCTAAACCGCAACATGAACGATCTACGCCGGCAGTTCGACCAGATAACGGTGCAGCAAGAACAACAGGCCCAAAGGAAGGAAGCCTACAACACTCGGCAAGAGGAGATGTATCAGCATCAGCAGGTGATGCGGCAGGAATGGACAACATTCCAACAAGAATACCGCGACGAAGTCCGAGAGCAAGCGGACTTCCGATATCACCTCTACCAGCAATTCCCCTTCGGATCGTCTCCAGATGATAGCCCTTAGGGATTGTACTTGCCAAAATAAAACGTGGTTGTAATAAAATCTCCTTATAAATAAAATTTTATTTCATGCATCTCTTTGCCACCTTTTGCAAAAGCCAGCGTAACAAAAAAGCTTAAAATGGAAAAAAGGCATACGCTCAATAAGAAAAGCCAAAATCCGAAACCGCGAGAAAAAAGACATAAAACCACGAGAAAAAGGCTGGATTGAAGACAAGCCACTCACCTTGATCAACAAAACTTCGACTACCAAGCAAAGTCGAACAACAAACAGGACTCATCCGACCAGCCAGCAAGAGTCAGATAATCACCACCAAAGATAAAAAACAAAGAGTCCCCAGCAACCAACAAAGCTGAATGAAACACAAAATCCCCGGCACAACCCGGATGACCATTCAAAGAGGTCCAAATACATCTACCAACACAGAAATCACTCCCCAAGGAGTCGGCGCATGAGCCACCCGAGCAGTAAGCCGCCACTACCACCAGTCCTACGCAGTGGACTGTACCAGCCTGATAGGGGGTTCATACCTATCAACCAGCACACAAGGAGTGCCCGATCGGCGCATGAGCCACCCGAGCAGTAAGCCGCCACTACCACCAGTCCTACGCAGTGGACTGTACCAGCCTGATAGGGGGTTCATACCTATCAACCAGCACACAAGGAGTGCCCGATCGGCGCATGGGCCACCTGAACAGTAAGCTGCCACCACCACCAGTCCTATGCAGTGGACTATACCAGCCTGATAGGGGGTTCATACCTATCAACCTGCGCACGCGCTGCGCCTGATCTGCGCATGAGCCACCCGAGCAGTAAGCCGCCACCACCACCAGTCCTACGCAGTGGACTGTACCAGCCTGATAAGGGGTTCATACCTATCAACCTGCGCACGCGCTGCGCCTGATCTGCGCTCGAGTCGGATCAGTAAGTCGCACTACCACCCTGATGGGGGGTTCATACCCATCCAGTCCCACACAACGGACTGCAACTACTAGCCTGATGGGGGGTTTATACCCATCAATCGAAGGATCGGCTACCGTCAGAAGGAGTATCCTGAGGTTCTACCACATGTTAACCAATGGGATCGGCTACGTCAAAAGTAGTATCCTAGAGGTGCACAACATTTTCCCCAGAAGATCAACCGCCGCAAGACGGGACATCCGAAGGGTAACCGGGCAAGAGGGTCAACTCCTTTACCTCCCTGTCAATCTGTCTGGCACAACAGGCCAACAGCTGACTAGTTAGGTAAAGGGGGGGTAGCTGTAGACCCCAAATCTTGCCCTCCCTCCAAATAAAGAGTAGAAGACCTCCTATTCGAAGATGGACGAAGCCTAACAAGCCATTAGGAGAGACTATTAGGCCCTATACTAGGATAGGAGGGATTTTCGGCACGAAAATAAGGTTTCTCGCCTTTTTGGGGACGAGACCGCCGTCTCAAAATCGAGACCGTCGTCTCGCCACCTGCAAATGGCGAGACGGCGGTCTCGCTTCCCGGGACGACGGTCTCGCCACCTGCGAAGGGCGAGACAACGGTCTCATTGGGCGAGACGGCGGTCTCGCCACTTTGGCATGGCAAGACGGCGGTCTCGACCCTGTCAGACGAGACGACGATCTCGACCTGTTAGGCACGAAAAACTATAAATAGGGGGCTCCCTTCCCTCATTTCCACACACCACACAGAGCTTTCTCCTCCTTCTCTCTAGAAAATCACTAGTTTCTCTCTCTAGAATCCCTTCGACGCATTTCCGGAGCTTCTAAGTGTCTTTAGAGTGTTTTTCGAGCGTTCCGAGAGGTTTTTCGGCGCTGTAGAGTGAAGGGTTGCCACAAAGCACCCTCTTTTTTAAAGATTTAATAGAAAAGCGTGCTTCGGAGGTTTATATTCTCCCTCTCTACCTTTATTACTTTAATTTTAAATTATGCAATAGATACTAGGGCCATGTAGTCGTAATTTTAAATTCCGCAAAATAAAAGGGTAAAAGCGTAATTTTCACCGGTTTAAGTATTTTTAAATAGTTGGCCTGTCATAGGGAACCCGAAAGGGGCGTCGTAAAGGAACTAACACTTCCTTTACACGTAACTAACTCCCTTACCCAACTCTGGTTCTAATGACCAAAGTTGGTTTTTCGAAAACCAACGCCTTTTAATCCTTTTTCCGATGTTTTCGATAAAAACATCGGTGGCGACTCCACAGAACCTTTCAAAACTAGCTTTTGGATTAGCCCGGTTATCGGACAATCCAAGAGCGCCTTTTCGAAAACCTTGCCCCTAGGTTCAGCCCTGTTATCGGACAACCTAAAGGCGTTGTAACCACCAACAAAAAATGCGAAAATCAAGAGGGTTAAAACCATCGCGTCGCTCCGACCGCCTCGTTTTTTACGGCGGCGACAATAACCAATGCATATAGATTTTCTCCTAAACTTACATTTCTTAAAGGTCCAAAGAAATCCATGTGCAAAAGTTCAAGTGGTCTTGAGGTAGAGACAATATGTTTCTATGGAAAAGAACTTTTTGTTTGCTTGCCTTTTTGACATGCATCACACACTTTGTCCTTCACAAACTTCAATTTAGGTAACCCTGTTACAAGCTCTTTAGAAATCAATCTGTTAATATGATGCATATGAATATGAGTTAATCTCCTTTGCCATAACTAGGAATCATTTTCTTTAGCAATTAAATTAAAAAAGAATTTTCTACAGAATTTGTATCTGTTGAATATAGAGAAAATAGGGTTTGGAATTAATTTCCCTTGTGTATAAATCACACATAGGGTGGTTTATTTATAGTAGAGAGATACAACTAAAAAAGTAACTGAAAGTAACAGAATAAACAGAAGATATTGTTTGATATTGTGGTTACCAATATCTAACATATCTTAACAATATCAAATAATATCTAAACAATATCTAACACTCCCCCTCAAGCTGGAGCATACAAATCGTATGTGCCAAGCTTGTTACAAATATAATCAATTCTAGGACTCCGTAAAGATTTAGTAAAAATATCTGCTAACTGATCACTTGAGTTAACAAACTCAGTCTTGATATCTCCAGACATAATCTTTTCTCGAATAAAATGACAGTCAATCTCAATGTGTTTGGTCCTCTCATGAAAGACAGGATTAGAACTAATATGAAAGAGCAGCCTGATTGTCACACACAAGTGTCATTTGAGTGACATCTCCAAATTGTAACTCTCTAAGCAATTGCTTGAGCCAAACAAGTTCACAGGAAGCTGAGGCCATAACTCTATATTCTGCTTCTGCACTGGATCTTGCCACAACACTTTGTTTCTTACTTTTCCATGAGATCAAGTTACCACCAATGGAGACACAATATCCAGATGTAGATCTTCTATCCGAAGGAGATCCTACCCAATCATCATCTGAGTAGCAAACAACTCTTGTATGGTTATTAGAACCATATAACAATCCTTTTCCAGGGGATCCTTTAATATACTTCAAGATACGAATGAATGCATTCCAATGATCTTCACATGGTGAATTAAGAAATTGACTTACCACACTGAATGTAAAGGAAATGTCAGGACGAGTAACTATAAGATAATTCAATTTTCCAACCAATCTTCTATACTGCTCAGGATCAGATATAGGCTCCCCCTGATTTGGTAGAAGTTTAGTATTGGGATCCATGGGTGTATCAACAGACTTTGAACTCATCAACCCAGTTTCCTCCAAAATATCTATGACATACTTCCTCTGAGATATAACAATACCATCATTGGACTGTGCCACCTCAATACCTAAGAAATATCTAAGTTTGCCAAGATCTTTGGTCTGAAAATGGTGACAGAGATGTTGTTTCAACTGAGAGATGCCATGGTTGCCACTACCTGTAAGAACAATGTCATCAACATATACTATCAAGTAAACACATCCAGCACTCGAGTGTCGATAAAAGACAGAATGATCTAATTCACACCGAGTCTTACCAAATTGTTGAACAACCTTGCTAAACTTTCCAAACCAAGTCCTAGGAGACTGTTTTAGGTCATATAGGGATTTGCGAAGACGACATACCATCCCAGAAGACTCCCCCTGAGCAACAAACCCAGGAGGTTGCTCCATATATATTTCTTCTTGCAAATCACCATTGAGGAAAGCATTTTTAACATCCAGTTGATAAAGAGTCCATTGTTGAAGAGCAGCCATGGCGATAAATAAACGAACAGAAGCCATCTTTGCCACAGGGGAAAAGGTATCTCCATAATCCAACCCAAAAATTTGAGTATAACCTTTGGCCACAAGACGAGCTTTGAGGCGATCAATAGTACCATCAGGTCCAACTTTGATAGCAAACACCCACCTGCAACCAACAACAAATTTCCCAGACGGTAACGGGACCAATTCCCAAGTTCCACTATTATGAAGAGTGTTGAACATTCAAGGACTTGATGTTGAACTTACATGGACATGAAGCTTGTTGATTTTGATGATGATTCAAGAACACAAGACTTAGAGAGTTGAAGACTTGTTTTATAGTATAATAACTCTGTTTTGATTAGTTTGAGTCTGTAATATTAGAGTTTAAGATAGCTGGTACATAGTCTGCACTTTAGAAGCTTCAAAAACTCAAATTTATCTTTTTGCCTCAGCTTTAATCGATTAAATGGTCAAATAATTGATTATTACAGTGAGAAAAACCATTTTCTATATCTGTTCACTGTAATAATCAATTAACACACCTGTTAATCGATTAACAGGGCTTTTAATCGACTAAAACAGTGAGTTTTGGGGTTTCATTGATTTTGGCTCTGTAATAATCGATTAACACTTTATTTAATCGATTATTTCAGTCAGATTTTGATTCTCAACTTCAAATCAACCTTATTTTCGAAACCCCTAATCCCAAGACTCCTAGTTCCAAAAATCCCAATTCCCAAACCCTAATTTCTCTACTTAAGCTTCTCTATGGCACTCAGAAAAATTGAACAACCTTTTTCAAACAAAAGTTAAGTGTTGTGAGTGCTAGAGAACTGTTTGTTGGAGGAAAAAAGGGCTTTTGGAACCTGGTGTGGGCTAGATGCGATAAGAATCACTAAGTGGAGTTCTTAGTGGATTGTGTGTTGTGCCGTCTCTGGGGAAAGTTGTTTTTCATCTCTTGTGGATTTCAAGAGAGGTGTTTTCTTTACTTTGTATTTTCAATTGTTATCTGTTTGTAACAACTTTGATTATAGTGAAGCGTTAATCCTCTGTTTGAGTGATTAGCAACTGGACGTAGGGTCTTTTGATCCGAACCTGTATAAATCTCCTGTGTAAGACTCTATCTCTATTCTATTTACGTTTGCACAGTATTTTAATCGGTAAAATTTGGGAAAAAATTTTAAAACCTAATTTTGTTAAGAAACCAATTCACCCCCCCTCTTGGTTTTTGTCCGTCCACGCGAACATTCTGTTGCACAATTCTAACAAGCACTTAGTTCATCTAACATGGCCTGACGCCAACCAGGATGGGCTAAAGCTTCACGGACAGTTTTTGGAATGGTCACAGAAGAAATAGAGGAAAGACATGTATAAAAAGGTAATGACAGTCGATGATAACTCAAAGCAATATAATGGGGAGAGGGATTACGTGTAGAACGAATACCTTTTCAGAGGGCAATGGGAAGGTCAGACTCATGTGTCAGATCCGGAGGAGACAGAGTAGTTGGCACTTGAGTCGAGTCACATGGTGGTGGTTGTAATTGGTTTCGAGAACTATAAATCTGAAGAGGCAGTGGAGAAGAAGCTGACTGCGGAGCAGGAACTAATGGTGAAGAAGACACATTTAGAGGGTCACAAACAACAGGAACATTCAATGTTTTAGGAATGTTGACAAGATTAGATGGAGACAGAGGTGAAGATTGACTTTTAAAATAAAGAGACAACTCATCAAAGGTGACATCTTTTGACACAAAATAACGGTTAAGAGAAGGAGAAAAACATTTGTATCCTTTTTGTGATCTTGTAAACCCAAAGAAAACACATTTATGTGATCTAGGAGAAAGCTTGTCAAGACCAGAACTGAAATTATGAACAAAACATGTAGACCCGAAAACTTTCAGAGGTAAAGAATGAAGTGGTTCATGAGGGAATAAAATGGAATGAGGTATTTTATTATCTAAAATCGAAGAAGGTATGTGATTAATGAGATAACATGCAATAAGAAGAGCATCACCCTAAAAATGTTGAGGAACATCTCCATGAATTAAAAGTGTGCGAGTTGTTTCAATAAGATGTCTATTTTTACGTTCAGCTACACCATTTTGTTGAGGTGTATAAGCACAAGAAGTTTGATGCAAAATACCGTGAGAAGCCATGAATTGTTTAAAAGAATGAGAAATATATTCACGACCATTATCACTATGCAAAACTCTAATAGAAACACCGAACTGAGTTTGAATTTCATTAAAAAAAGTTTGAAAGATATGAAATAATTCAGAACAATTTCTCATAAAAAATAACCAAGTGCATCTGGAATAATCATCAATGAAAGTAACAAAGTATTGAAAACCTAAAGTAGACTTAACGCGGCTAGGTCCCCAAATGTCAGAGTGAACCACAACAAAAGGGGACGAAGAACCATGTGTGAAACTACGAGGAAAGAAAGTACGATTATGCTTGCCTAATTGACATGACTCACACACCAAACTAGATAAGTTGGACAAGGCAGGGACAAGTTTCTGTAACTTGGCAAGACTTGGATGACCTAACTGAGCATGAAGAAGAGAGGGAGACTCCATAACTGTACTAACATGTGTAGAGGGACGGAGATAATAAAGATCATGAGACTCACATAAGACCATGTTAAGGTTTCAGCATAAAACCAATTGGCAATATGTGGAGTAGTCTAACATGTATTTAAACCATACCAAATAACATGAGGTAGGCGATGTGGGACTTTCAACACGCCCCCTCTAACAAAGCCTGCCGGACCAGGCAAAGGGTACTTTTGACCCAACTAATGGGCAACTTTTTGGCCCATGACAATAACCGAAAAGATGTTAGGCTTTGGCTCTGATACCATGTTGAATATAGAGAAAATAGGGTTTGGAATTAATTTCCCTTGTGTATAAATCACACATAGGGTGATTTATTTATAGTAGAGAGATACAACTAAAAGAGTAACTGAAAGTAACAGAATAAACAGAAGATATTGTTTGATATTGTGGTTACCAATATCTAACAATATCTTAACAATATCAAATAATATCTAAACAATATCTAACATATATATATATATATATATATATATATATATATATATTGTCGACTCTCTTAGCGATGATTAATACCTGTTCTGAACCAGGTCTAAGTATTAGACAATGTTCAGGTTCAAAGATAACTTTGTGACCTTTATCACAATGTTGACTGATGCTAATCAAGTTATGCTATAGCCCATCAGCATACAATACACTTTTAATGATTCCAGATTCTTCACATTTAACATCACCCACTTCAAGAATTCTGCCTTTATTTTTATCTCCATAAACAACAGTTCCAACACTTTTAAGTTTCAAATTGTGAAACTTGGAAATATCCCTAATCATGTGCCTTGAACAGCTACTGTCCAGGTACCAAAGATTCTCAGTTTGCTATTCCTGAAAAGAGATTCAACATGGTTTTGGTACCCTTTGAAAATAATAGGGTCCATCTAAGTTATTTGCAATAATTTATTGGGAACCCATTTCATTTTACCTTTAAGAACTACATATCTTTTTATTTTACAAAATTTAACTGAGTGCCCTTTTTTCATACAATAAAAAAATGTAATGAATGGTGTAGAAACTGGTTTTCTATATGAAAAATAATATTTGAATGCCTTTGTTTTCTTACCAATAATAGGTGTGAAACTAATGTTAGTATGATCAATGACTAACTTTTGTGACCCAAGAAGAACATCAAGATTAGTCTTTCCTTGTGCAAACTTTGAAACAGTTTTGATCAAATATGCAATTTTCTTTTGTAACTCAGGATATTTTTCACAAGGTTCAATTTTCTTACACATGCAGTCAGAATTGTTATGAATCATTTTAAGATATTCAGAATCGATTTTTTCTTCAAGAAGTTTACTTTTAAGTGTGTTTACCCTATCTTCTAACTAGTTATTCATACCTTTCAATCTATTATTTTCTCTAGAAAGTCTCTTTGCTTCTTCATGCATTTCATTGAATGCTTCTTGCAAAGAACTGTAATTTATAGAATTATTAGAAAGGGTAGAACTTACACTACTGGTTGGAGGTTTTTTACCAGCCATCAAGCACAAATTTGCTTCTTCTTCCTCTGAATTTTTGGTTGATGATGTATCATTATCATCCCAAGCAATGTAGGCTCTCTTTTTAATCTTTTCACTTCTCTTGTCTTGGTTCTTGATCTTTTTAGGACATTTCATTCTTACATGTCCTTGTTTTCCACAACCATAACACTTGTAATTAAAAGAATTTGAATCTGGTTTCTTCACATACCTTTTCTGCACAGATTTATCTTTATTTCTTTTCTTGAGAAATCTATTAAATTTCTTGACCAGTAAACCAAGATTCTCACTTTCTTCTACTTATTCTTCCTCTTTATTGCTTTCTTTAAGAGCTATGCTCTTCACCTTCTTCTCTGAATTTCCTACTCATTGAACCTTTTGCTTTCCATCTCATGTTCTCAGAGTTTTCCAAACAGAGAAGTTGTGGTTATGATGGATAAATCCTTGGATTTTGAGATTGTTGTGACCTCGGGCTACCAAGACCTGTCAAGACATTTTAGAACTTTAATATTCAATTCTTCTTTATCAAATATTACCAAGACCCATCAAATGATTGATGATGTGCGTAAATCTTTTCTGAACATCGACGATGCTTTCTCCTGACTGCATTTTGAACAACTCATACTCTCTTATAAAGGTGTGTTTTCTGGCCCTTTTTCATCAGTTGTGCCTTCATGAGTTACCTCAAGAACTTCACACATTTCTTTGGCAGATTTTCACTGAGAGACTCTGAAAAATTCATCCATGTTAAGAGCAGATGTAATAACATTTTTTGCAGTACAATCATGCTTAATTTTCTTCTTTTCATCATCATTCAATGCATACCAATCTCTACTAGTAACTAATGGACATAATTCAATAACATTCCAAATATTCCTATCAATTGATTCAATAAATATTTTCATTCTACTCTTCCAGAATTGATAATCTGTACCACAAAATAGTGGAGGTCTATTGATAGATGCTACCTCAGATAAAGGTAATTTGTTTCCAGCCATTTTAGGATAAAAAAACTTGAATGACTTTCAAGACCCAGCTCTGATACCAATTGTTAGAAATATAGGTTGATATCAAGAAGGGGGGTGAATTGATCTAAACAAAAACTTTTCACAACTTTTGAATACAGATTATAAATTTCAAAGATTTAAGAATCCAATCCAATCTTGAACCAAAAACCAGCAATCAGAATGAAAGAAAGAGATAAAAGAAAAGCAAGAACACCAAGTTTTATATTGGTTCACCAAATCCACCGGGCTACATCCAGTTCTCAACCAAATTCTAGTTGAGTTCCACTAATCAAAATTTGTTTGGTTACAAGAACAGATTTCAAACAAACAATCTACACCAAGAACTTTCACCCAATTCTTGAACCTATGACAACAACCAAAATTTCAGCTGTTGAACCAATGCCTACACTTCTAGACACAAAAAATACAATGAATCAAAAGAGAAATGAGAAACTAGAAGAAACTACAACAATCAAACCAATATGCAGATGCAAAAATCCAACCACAAAATGAGTTTCTTCAAAAAACAAGAGCAAAGACCCTTAAGAAAGAATGCTAAAGAATTTTAATGAGAAATGTGCATTTCTCTCTTGGAAAAGATATCTAAAGATTGCTTAATTGATTTCTCAAATATGTGTTTAGAAACGTTGGAGAAAATCTATTTATATAGAGATTTTTCTAACTAACTAATGTGTTTAATTGATTAATTCACACTTTAATCAATTAAAACAACTTAGCTTAAATGATATTAACTGATCAAAATTTCTTTTAATCGATTAAAAGATTCTACCAATTTTTCTGAGACATTTTAACTTATAAAAATAGGGTTTAATCGATTAAAATAAATTTAGAAATTTTTCGAGGCGTTTTAACTGATAAAAACGATATTTAATCGATTAAAACAGTGATACAAAAATTGCTTAAGTGTTTTTAATCGATTAATTCAAAGTTAGATCGATTAAAATTCTGGCAATAAGTTTTCTAAAACTTCTTAAGTAATTTTAATCAATTATTTCGAAGATATATCAATTCAAATTCTGACAAAAGGTTTTCTCTGTTACCCGACCCACCCGGCCTCCGCCACGGAACAATTGATGCTACCTGCAACAATCTCCCCCTTAGCAATTGTCCTACAAGGAATCCCACTTGGATTGTGACTTGGCCCACCTGGTTTCCGCCATAAGACAATTTTGCAACCCACAACAATCTCCCCCTTAACAATTGCCCACCAGGAATTGAACTCGTGACCTTGACTCTGATATTAATTGTTATAATCGAGAACTTACCATTAGGCCAAAAGTTATAGTCATTAGTTAGAGCAGAACTCTTTTTACTTAAGAGTAACAACCCAAGTGCCAAGATTTGATTGTGACTCAGCCCACCCAGCCTCCGCCACGGGACAATTGATGCTATCTGCAGCATTCTCAAACTTCCTAAGTGAAATTAATCGATTATTTTGAAGATATATCAGTTAAAATTCTGACAAAGGGTTTTCTTAAACTTCTTAAGTGAAATTAACCGATTAATTTGAAGATATATCGATTAAAACTGCAATAAAAAATGTTTTCACTTTTTTTAAGTGATTTTAATCGATTATTTTGAAAATGTATCAATTAAAAATGTGACAGAAAGTTTTTTCAGGTTTCTTAAGTGATTTTAATTGATTATTCGAAAACTTGTTAGTTAAAACCGAGACTGAAGAATATATTAATCGATTAAAATGATTTTTAATAGATTAAAAAGACTTGAGGTACTTTATACTCTTATAAAAGGTAGAAACATATGTTATAGGAATGAATAGATGAATATACCTACTTAAGATAGATGCAGACTCACTAATGGACTTAACAAGACATCTCCTATTTAATGACTTCTTTTTACTTCATTAAATCTTCAAGACTTCCAAGGTTCTTACTTTTTCCTCAAATGGTACTAGTTGGCTATCCAACTTGAGTTTCAATTCTTTGTTGGAATTGCAATGTGTTCATGGTCATTTGCCTCATGAGCTCCTTTAAGAATAGTTGATTTTCAATATTTAGAGGAGGTATATTATGAAGATTGTCCAAATTGGTAGTGTTGATCTTGCTTTAGATTTTTATATGGTTAGTGAGATTATGAAAAATTATAGAGGCATGTTTTGGAGTGGATAAAATGGTTGTTGTAAATAAATAGGTTATTAAGGATAATAATTAGTTTGCTACTATATCACCTCAAAATTTATTATGTAATGTTTCAAATATAATGTATTAAATTATAATATTTTTAGTAATTTAAATATTTTTATAGACTTAAAAGAATTTTTTTTAAATTATTATTATTATAAACAAATAAATAAATTATTATTAAATTATTATGAAAAATATATGAATAAAAAATTATTATTATTATTAATAGTAAAAAAATTAAAAATAGTTATTAATTAATTAATGAAAATAATTATAAATATATATTTATTAAAAAATTAAAACATAATTAAGTAACAAAAAAGAGAGAGAGAGAAAATAGAAAGCTTATCTTTTTTAAGAGGTAAACATGCATTTAATGTAAAAATAAATAAATTGTGTGTGTCATAATTAAGTAAAAAAAAAAAGAGAAAATAGAAAGCTTATCTTTTTTAAGAGATAAACATGCATTTAATGTAAAAATAAATTGAACATGCCTATAAATTTGAATAGTTAGGAAAATTGCAGTGTGTTATCACCCAGATCAAAGAATGAAATATATAAAATTTGATAATGGACTTAGGATTGAATTGAGAAAAGTAGTGGGAATATTAGAAATTTCTAATTTCCCTACACATATTCACAAGTGTAGATTTTTAAAGATTTTGAAAATAGACAACATAACAAACAAAAATATTTTGGTACCTAATTAAATAAAAGGATACAAAATGAGGGAAAGGCCTACAACCACCCCTAATGGAGATCACAACCCAACCAATTTTCTATAGGGAATTCTAATAAGCCTGTAAATAATCAACTTAAGTGTTTTAAGTGTGGATAAGATCATTATACTAAATATTGTCATCTTAAAGGACCTATCTATTTCAAGTGTGAAAACCTTGGTCATATATACTTTGAATGTCGGCAACAAAAACCAAATTTCAATCCATCTGCACCTAAGACAACACCTATAACAATATGTAGAGTATATACCATGATTGGAGCAGAAGTTCCTCAAAACAATGATTTTATCCAAGGTATGTGTTCAACACTTTTAATTGCTAACTTCTCTTATAGATACTAATTTGGTTGTTTCAACTCCCATGACTAAGTTTGTAATTACCAATAAATTTTGTCTAGATGTTCCCTATTCAATTAAAATAGAAAATTTCTTATAAATTTAATTTGTCTACCTTTATCTCAAATGTAATCATAGGTATGGATTAGTTATCTTCTAATCAAATCCTTCTAATTGTGTAGAAAAATCTATAATATTGTCTAATTTTGAGAATCTTTGAATTTATCTACCAAATCAGTAAGTGAGCCTCTAAAGAATAAAGTTCATGGATATTTGTTATTATTTTCTATGAAAGTAAAAGAGAAAGTCAATTTGAAAAATATAGTCATTCTTCAAAAAAATTCTGAGGTTTTTTCCAATGATATTCTTAGTTTGCCACTCAATAAAGAGATTGAATTTTCGATAGATTTAATGTCTGGAACGGAACCAATTTCTATAGCACCATAAAGGATGTCACCCTTTGAACTAACAAAACTAAAGAAATAATTGGAAGAGTTAATTGAAAATTAGTTCATTTGTCCTAGTGTATCACCTTGGGGAACTCCTATTTTCTTAGTTAAGAAGAAATATGGAAGTTTTAGGTTGTGTGTAAATTATCGTCAGTTAAATAAGTTTACATAAATAATATATATTATATTCCTATAATAGATTATTTGATGGGTCAATTAAGAGCAACCTCTATGTTTTCTAAAATATATTTAAGGTAAGGATATCATTAAATTAGAATAAAGGCAGAAGACATACAAAAAACTACACTCAAAATTAGGTATGGTCATAATGAATATCAAGTGATGCCTTTTGGTGTGACCAATGCTCCTACAATATTCATGGATTATATGAACATAATTTTTTGTCCATTTTTATATCATTGTGTAGTTGTTTTATAAATGATATTCTTATTTATTCTAAGACTCTTGAGGAATATGAGGTATACCTTCAGACTGTACTTTAAATTTTAAAAGACAAACAATTGTATTATAAATTGTCCAAGAGTGAATTTTGATTACAAGAAGTGAAATTTTTTGAACACGTGATTTTTAAAAGACAAGTATCAATGGACCCAACTAAAGTAAAAGTAATTTTATAATGGGATCCATAAAAAATAGTGATTGAGATTTGTAGTTTTCTAGTTTTGGCAGGGTATGATAGGAGATTCATTGAAGGATTTTCTAAAATAGCTATGCATTTAATTCAACTCACCAAGAAAGATCAGACTTTTGAGTGGATAGAAAAATATGAGAATAGTTTTCAACATCTTAAGAAAAGACTTACAACTTTTCTTGTGTTAGCATTACCTAATCCTACTAGACACTTTGACATATTTTGTAATGCTTCCAAAATGGGATTATGATGTGTTCTTATGCAATACAGAAGGGTAATAGCATATGCTTTCAAGAAATTTAGAGAACATGAGAAAAATTACCAACCCATGATCTAGAACTAGTTGTCATTGTTTTTGCACTTAATATGGAGATATTATGTGTATGGTGATAAGTTTGAGATTTTTATTACTCATAAGAGTCTTAAATATTTGTTTGATCAGAAAGAGTTAAATACGAGACAAAAAAGATGAGTGAAATTTGGGAAAGATTATGATTTTGAATTACATTACCACTCAAGAAAGAAAAATGTAGTGACAGACGTTTTAAGTAGAAAATCCTTACATGTCACTTCGCTGATGATTCATGAGATGAGTTTGTTAAAAAAATTCAAAGAATTGAATTTGTCAATTACATGGGTCCTAGCAGAATAAAATTAAATTCAATTTAGATTACAGTGATTCACAAAGGCAAATCCATGAGGCTTAGGTTGTTAGAAATGTAGGCTGAGATCAAGAGGGGGGGTGAATTGATCTTTGAAAGATTTTCGCAAATTACAGATTATCTATTTCAAAGATTAAGATTTCAGATCAATTCTTGAATCACACACAACAAACAATCAAAACTAAATGCAGTGACAGAATTTAAAGGAGAGAAAGGTTTAGAAAGATACAACCAAGGTTTATACTGGTTCACCCAATCCCAGGGCTACGTCCAGTCTCCAGCCAAATTTCAGCTGGGTTCCACTAGATTGAACGTTTTACAGATTACAACTTTAATCTCACACTCAATCTACCACAAGAACCACAATTCCAGTTCCTGCACCTAAACCTTCATCAAGAACCAAATTCTAGTTCTTGACTAACCCTGCAGCCAAATTCCAGCTACAGAAACCAATGCCCACAATACAGAAAAGAAAGTAAAGAAACAAAGAGAAGAAATTAGAACGCTCAAACCAGATTTATGCAATTCTGCAGTATGAGTTTCTTCTCCAAAAGAATGCAATTTTGCCTCAAGAAAGAACTCTTATGAACTTTACAAAAACTAGCATGATTCTCTCTTGAAAGTAGCACTTATGCTTGCTTGATTGATTGCTAAAAGATGTATATTAAAAGGTTCAAGCAATTTTGTTTATATAGAAGATTTTCAAAGCTGCTGGTTTATTTAATCTGTTAAAATAATCTTTTAATCTGTTAAAAGACTTGTTCTAATCTGTTAAAACTTCTTTTAATCTGTTAAAAAGTTCTTGATTATTTTCCAGATCTGTTTTAACTGATACGACACCGTTTATATCAATTAAAACTCTTTGTAAAAAAATTTCTAAACTGTTTTAATCGATTGTTTCGTGTTTCAATCGATTAAAATACTGCAAAACATTCTTATAAACTTTTCTAAGTGATTTTAACTGATAACAATCTGTTTTAATCGATTAAAACGTGTTGTAGAAATTCTCTTAAGTTGTTTTAATCGATTAAAATGCAGTTTAATCGATTAAAATAATTCTAATCGATCAAAAACCCATTCTGATCGATCATGTCCTCATTCTGATCGGTCATATGCACATTCTGATCGGTCAACCAATACTCCAAGTTGTTTTAATCGATTATTTCGAAGTTATATCGATTAAAATACTTCCAGAACACTTCCCTGAACATTTTAAGTGATTTTAATCGGTTATTTCGAAATTATATCGGTTAAAATACTCGATGTAAGGTTTTCAAAACTTCCTTTAATGAAATCAATCGATTATTTCGAAAACATATCAGCTTAAAAACCTGTTACAAAAGTGTTAAGAACATTTTAGTTGATAAAGCTTGTATACTATTGGTTAAAATAGTTAATTAAAAACCTTTTAACAAAATACATTGTTTTTAACCGTTTAAACACTTTTTAGAGGCATTTGCAAAATCTTTTAAATGAAGAAACCTCATGCAGCAGAGAGATAAAAATGATTATACCTAAGTAGAGATGCAGACTCACTAATCCCACTACTCTTTTATCTAAGTGACCTTTGACTGCCACAAAGTAGCCTTTGACTTCAATTTTGACTTCATCAAATCAACAAGATCTTTGCTAAAGTATTTCAATAAGATCTTCATCACTTTCGAGTCTCCCCTATTTGATGAAGACAAACACCTCTTTGAATAATAACTCTGCAGAAGAAGTCACTTGAATATATAGATTAGTGAGTATTCAAAAAATAATGATTTTCCCATTTCTCCCCCTATATTGCTACTCCCCCTAAATAAGAGAAATCAATTATAAAAGCAAAATAATATTTCTCCCCCCTTTTGACTTCATCAAAAAAAGGTAACTGAGGAACAAAGTAAATATAATGCAAGGTATGCATCAAAATTTTAGTTTTTGAAAAATAGTAAAAGATTTGAACAAGATATCTTACTCATGTAAAGACCAATCAAAGTTGATTCAAACTTATCTTCATTAACACGTTTGTAATGAATACAATTAATACGTGTAAAGATAAGGGAATCATGCTTTAGTAGCATGTTGCAAGAACAGTCATTAACTAAAGTCTTTAATTTTTCTTTCCCAGAGTAATAATCGATTAAAAACAGGACGAAATCGATTAAAATGATCTTGTTGTTAGTTTTAATCGATTAGAATAATGTTTTAATCGATTAAAACAGTGATGAATTTTGAAAGTTTGAAACATAAGTTGATTTAATCGATTAAATTGACATTTAATCGATTTAAAGCTTGTTTTTATCGATTAAAACAACCAGTTTTGAAAAAAACTAAGAAATGTTTGATGCATCTAAAATTCCTAATTCAGTGCGAATTTTGTAAAATCGATCACGAGCAAGAGGTTTTGTAAAAATATCTGCTAGTTGTTTTTCAGTTTCTATAAAGAAAATTTCACAATCACCTTTCAAAACATGATCTCTAATGAAATGATGTCTAATTTCTATATGTTTTGTTCTAGAATGTGGAATTGGGTTTTTAGTTAACATAATGACACTTGTGTTATCACATAAGAGAGGAATTTTTTTGAGAATTAAATCGTAATCCTCAAGCTGTTGTTTGATGCAAAGAGATTGAGCACAACAACTTCCAGTTGCAATGTATTCTGCTTCAGCTGTAGAAAGAGCAACACATGATTGTTTTTTACTATGCCAAGAGATTAGACTGCTTCCAAGGAGATGACAGGTACCACTAGTGCTTTTCCTATCAAGCTTACACCCTGCAAAATCTGAGTCAGAGTATCCAATTAAATTTAGTTTGGACTCACCAGGATACCATAACCCAACATTTAAAGTTCCTTTGAGATATTTGAGGATTCTTTTTGCAGCAGTAAGATGTGATTCTTTTGGTGCAGATTGAAACCTGGCACACATACAAACACTAAACATAATGTCAGGTCTACTTGCTATTAGATAGAGTAAAGAACCAATAAGTCCTCTATATTTAGTTTCATCAACAGACTTTTCCTTTTTCATCGAATCAAGATAGCAATTTGTGGACATAGGTGTTGATGCTTCTTTGTAATGTTCCATCTCAAATTTCTTCAAAAGTTCTGTGCAGTATTTAGATTGATGAAGAAAACTTCCTTCTTTAAGTTGTTTAACTTGAAATCCAAGAAAGTAGTTGAGTTCCCCCATCATAGACATCTCAAATTCACCCTGCATATCTTTGATAAAATCTTTACATAAAGATTCATTAGTGGCTCCAAATATGATGTCATCAACGTATACTTGAACCAGAATTACATCAATATTCAATTTTTTTAAGAATAAAGTTTTATCAACCAAACCTCTTTGATATCCCTTTGATATGAGAAAAGTACTTAACCTTTCATACCATTGTCTTGGAGCTTGTTTGAGACCATACAGAGCTTTCTTTAATCTATAAACATATTCTGGATGAATATGATCTTCAAAACCAGGTGGTTGTGTAACAAAAACTTCTTCATTCAAGTAGCCATTTAAGAAAGCACTTTTGACATCCATTTGAAATAACCTGAAACTTTTTATTGAAGCATAAGCAAGTAAAAGTCTAACAACTTCTAATCTAGCAACTGGAGCATATGTTTCATCAAAATCAATTCCTTCTTGCTGATTATACCCTTTAGCAACTAATCTGGCCTTGTTTCTAATATCATTTTCATCCATTTTATTCCTAAGAACCCATTTTGTACCTACAATATTTGCATTATCTGGTTTTGGAATTAATTCCCATACTTCATTTCTAGTAAATTGATTTAATTCATCATGCATAGTATTAATCCAGTTATTATCCTTTAATGCATCAGATATGGTTTTTGGTTCAATTTGAGATACAAATGCCATGTGATTGCAAAATTTATTTAGAGATCTTCTAGTGGAAACTCCCTGATTTATTTCACCAATAATGTTGTCTATTGAAATATTTCTTGGAGTTTTCCAATCTTTAGGCAACTGTTCTTCAGTTTCTTCAACCTCTTCAACCTGTTTTTAAGAAGCTGTTGATTCTTGCAGTTTTAACTGATACATTTTATCAGTTAAAACATCATCTTATGTGCTATACTCAGAAATATTCTGCATTTTTGGGTTAGTCTCATCAAATACAACATGAACATATTCTTCTACAGTTTTTAGCCTTTTGTTACTTCCTTGATTTTGCTCATTTGAACATGTTTGTAGCAGAAATTTGAGAGGAGATTTTAAAAAATATGAAAACAAAAGAAAGATGATAAGTTGAGAAATGATTGAGTAAATACAGAACCTGGTTTGATGAAGATCAGATTTCAAATCTAAAGAGACAGAACTGCAACGTTTCAGCTTTAAATGCAATTGTCCCCTTGACCAAAGACAGAGGCACAGGTTTCTGGACGATGGGTACATCAGCTGTTTTGTTCTTTGATAAGTTTTTTTGACTTGGTCAACAGATGCAATAAATTTATTATGCAGATTTTGATTAACACAAAAACTTGGAATTTTGACTCTGATTTGCTGACCAATTTTCAATTGGATGTTGTAAAAATGATTTTCAGGAACAAATTAATCGATTAATCACCAAATTAACCTATTAATTTGATTTTTAATACTAAGTTTGAAAAGGCAACAGTGAAATAATCGATTAATTCACAACAGAATCGATTATTTCTGTACTCGAAGAAATTAATAAAATGATAACAGAATTTTAATCGATTAAAACGAAGAAGAATCGATTAAATTTGACCTCTTAGTGGTTTTAACTGATATAAATCTTTTTTAATCGATTAAAATAGCTAAACTAAAAATCCTGAGAGCATTTTAATCAATTAATTCGTATTTTAATCGATGAAAATTGTACGGACAACTTTTTTGGTATTCTCTGTAAGTGATTTTAATCGATTAAAACTGTTTTATATCAATTAAAACAATCAGATTATGAAACCAGAACCAAATTTGTTGTTTTGAACACCAAGGGACTTCCAGATTTGTTCCTGCAAAACAAATTAGGCATATTTCTGGTACCCCTTTTTAATTGCTGGGTCCAATCATGTTATTTGAAATGACTTTTTGGGTATCCACTTCATTTTACCTTTAGGGATAGCATATTTCTTAATTCTACAATATTTCATAGAATGACCTTTTTCATGCAGTAAAAACATTTAATGAATGGAGATGAAACAGATTTACTATATGCAAAATAGTTTTTAAATGCTCTAGTTTTCTTTCCGATGAGAGGTGTAAAACCTATACCACCACGGTCAATAACTATTTTTTGAGAATCAAGTATCATATCAAGACTAGTCTTTCCTTGTGCTATTTTAGATGCAGTTTTTATTAAATATGTTAATTTCTCTTGCAACTCAGGGCAATTTTTACAATCTTTACACATGCAATCAGAGTTATTACTTATATCCAAATTTTCATTCTTGATTTCTTCATCAACTATTTTATTTTCAAGAAGAGTGATCTTATTTTCTAATAGACTATTCATACTTTTTAATCTTTTGTTTTCAATTTCTAATCTCTTAGCTACTGCATGCATTTCATAAAAGGCATCTTGTAAAGAACTATAATTCAGAGTAGTTGTTGAGTCAGAACTTACACTGGTTATTGGAGAATCCGAATTGACCATTAAGCATATCTCAGTTGTTTCCTCATAGACCATTTCAAGGGTTTTCCACATTTGTGCAGTAGTTTGACAATGTGTTATCCTGAAAAAATCATCTCTGTTAAGTGCCGATATGATGATATTTTTAGCAATACAATCATCTTGGATTAGTTCTTTTCAGAATCATTTAAAGTAGACCATTCTTTATTAATCACATAGGTTCCCTGCTCAATAATATTCCAAACATTCATACCAACAGATTCAATAAAGATCTTCATTCTTATCTTCCAAAATAAGTAATATGTACCACAAAACAGTGGAGGTCTATCAATACAAGCACCCTCAGAAAATTTGTTTCCAGCCATTTTGATCGAAAAGACTTGAATAACTCTCAAGAACCTTGCTCTTGATACCAATTGTTAGAAATGTAGGCTGAGATCAAGAGGGGGGTGAATTGATCTTTGAAAGATTTTCGCAAATTACAGATTATCTATTTCAAAGATTAAGATTTCAGATCAATTCTTGAATCACACACAGCAAACAATCAAAACTAAATGCAGTGACAGAATTTAAAGGAGAGAAAGGTTTAGAAAGATACAACCAAGGTTTATACTGGTTCACCTAATCCCAGGGCTACGTCCAGTCTCCAGCCAAATTCCAGCTGGGTTCCACTAGATTGAACGTTTTACAGATTACAACTTTAATCTCACACTCAATCTACCACAAGAACCACAATTCTAGTTCCTGCACCTAAACCTTCACCAAGAACCAAATTCCAGTTCTTGACTAACCCTGCAGCCAAATTTCAGCTACAGAAACCAGTGCCCACAATTCCAGGCACCCACAATACAGAAAAGAAAGTAAAGAAACAAAGAGAAGAAATTAGAACGCTCAAACCAGATTTATGCAATTCTGCAGTATGAGTTTCTTCTCCAAAAGAATGCAATTTTGCCTCAAGAAAGAACTCTTATGAACTTTACAAAAACTAGCGTGATTCTCTCTTGAAAGTAGCACTTATGCTTGCTTGATTGATTGCTAAAAGATGTATATTAAAAGGTTCAATCAATTCTGTTTATATAGAAGATTTTCAAAACTGCTGGTTTATTTAATCTGTTAAAATAATCTTTTAATCTGTTAAAAGACTTGTTTTAATCTGTTAAAAAGTTCTTGATTATTTTCCAGATCTGTTTTAACTGATACGACACCGTTTATATCAATTAAAACTCTTTGTAAAAAATCTTCTAAACTGTTTTAATCGATTGTTTCGTGTTTCAATCGATTAAAATACTGCAAAACATTCTTATAAACTTTTCTAAGTGATTTTAACTGGTAACAATTTGTTTTAATCGATTAAAATACGTAGTAGAAATTCTCTTAAGTTGTTTTAATCGATTAAAACGCAGTTTAATCGATTAAAATAATTCTGATCGATCAAAAACTCATTCTGATCGATCATATCCTCATTCTGATCGGTCATATGCACATTCTGATCGGTCAACCAATACTCCAAGTTGTTTTAATCGATTATTTCGAAGTTATATCGATTAAAATACTTCCAAAACACTTCCCTGAACATTTTAAGTGATTTTAATCTTTTATTTCGAAATTATATCAGTTAAAATACTGACAGAAGGTTTTCAAAACTTCCTTTAATGAAATCAATCAATTATGTCGAAAACATATCAGTTAAAAACATGTTACAAAAGTGTTAAGAACATTTTAGTTGATAAAACTTGTATACTATTGGTTAAAATAGTTAATTAAAAACCTTTTAACAAAATACATTGTTTTTAACCGTTTAAACGCTTTTTAGAGGCATTTGCAAAATCTTTTAAATGAAGAAACCTCATGCAGCAGAGAGATAAAAATGATTATACCTAAGTAGAGATGCAGACTCACTAATCCCACTACTCTTTTATCTAAGTGACCTTTGACTGCCACAAAGTAGCCTTTGACTTCAATTTTGACTTCATCAAATCAACAAGATCTTTGCTAAAGTATTTCAATAAGATCTTCATCATTTTCATAGGTAAATGATGAATCCATTAAAAAAAAAATTTGATAGGACAGAAGAATGGAGAAAAGTTTGACATAGATAGGGCAGAAATTTTGAAATTTAATGATAAGATACGTGTGCCTAATAATGCATTTATTAAAAAGTTGATTTTAGAAGAAGCACATAAGAGCAAATTGAGCATATATCCAGGCATAATTAAAATTATCAAGATCTTAAAAAAATGTTATGGTGGCCGAAGATGACGAAAGAAGTAGCACAATATTAGCATGATGCTTAGTTTGTTAGAAAGCTAAGATAGAACACCAAAATCTAGAAAAACGCTCCAATCCTTAGATATACCTGAATGGAAATGGGATAATATAGCGATGGATTTTGTAGTTGGTTTACCATGAACAATTCAAAATATGGGTTATCGTGGATAAGTTAATTAACTCTACTCATTTCTTACCTATTAACATTAGGTATTTATTGAAAAAATTGATTGAATTGTACATAAGAAAAATTGTGAGGGAAATATAGCATTTGATAAGGATCCTGGGATTACTTGTAAATTCTGAAGGAGTTTACATTAAACCTTAGGGACTAAACTTCATCTTTATTCAACTTATCTTCCCCAAACTGGTAAATAGACAAAAAGAATCATCTAGTCCTTGGAAGATTTATTGAGAGCTTGTGCTAGAGGATTTTGGTAGTTGGGATCGATATTTATCATTGATTGAATTTACTTACAACAACAGTTTCCATTCTAGCATAAGCATGATACCTATGAGGCATTATATGGGAGAAAATGTAGAACACCTTTATCTTGATTTGAAATTGGAGAAAATTTAATCCTAGGTGCAACTTGATTAAATAAACCACGAAAAAAATCAAAATTATTTGAGAAAAATTAAAAGCAACTTATAGTAAACAGAAAAGTTATGTTGATAAGAAAAGATGATCACTTAAATTCCAAGAAGGTAATCATGTATTCTTGAAACTCACATTAACAACGGGAATTGGTAGAGTGATGAAATTAAAGAAACTAACTCCCTGATTTATTGGATCATATCAAATTCTCAGAAAATAAAAAATAGGTATTATTACTTACCGAATTTCCTTACCTCCTTTTCTTTCAAATCTTCATAATGTATTTCATGTGTCTCAATTAAGAAAATAAATTTATGATCCTTCACATATATTAATGTCGGATACAGTACAATTAAAGGATAATCTTACATTTGAAGCAATGTCAATACAAATTATAGATATAAAGATCAAGCAGTTGAAGGAAAGACAAATTTCACTAGTGAGGAATTAAAACATTGGATATGCTACATAAGAATTGGAAAAGAAAATTAGAAAAAGTTACCCTCGTATATTTTAATCAATAAAAATTTCGATTAGGTTAGGTTTGGTCATGCCACATGTTTTGGAAGCGGTAACAAAAGGTATATCATCATCATCATCATATTGGATACACATATTATGATGCATTACATTTGGTGTAGCCAACTCCTTAAGTGTTCTCTCACACTCATATTTTCTTGTTT
Source organism: Sphenostylis stenocarpa (assembly GCA_963425845.1). NCBI lineage: Eukaryota > Viridiplantae > Streptophyta > Magnoliopsida > Fabales > Fabaceae > Sphenostylis > Sphenostylis stenocarpa. The sequence goes on from OY731405.1 coordinate 29,763,593, forward strand.
GCAAGTGTTTTCAATAGATGAAGAGAAAAGTTTTAACTTTTTATTTTATTTTTTAAGTTATGAAAATTCCTTTCAATTGTTGATCAAATTGCAATGTTTTATCATTGGGAGATCTAAGCATTCAACCATAGAACTTAAAAAGTAAAAATAGAAAAATTTGACAGAAAAATATAGAAAAATTCACTATTGGACCAATTTCATTAATTGAGACTAAATCCACTCAAGTGAAAAAAACAAAAATCGATTGAGCAAAATAGAAAGCACTAGGTAAATAAGGCCAATAACGAATTAAAACAAAAAGAAAGTCACATAAACATAAAAGTACTAAGTAAATAGGTTCTTAATGAACAAATTTGTCCATTGAAGAAAATTTTTATAGTTTTTATATGTAAGAAATAGAAAATGAAAAATAAAAAATAAAAAAGAAGAAAAAAAATTAACCTAACTCTTCTTAACTAAAACTAAAACCTATATTCCCCAACAACTACACCATTTTGTCAAAGTTTTTTTTTTCCTAAACGGATCAAACAATTCATACGACGAAAACATGACTATAGGAAAACTTAGATTGTATTCATGAAGAAGATTGATAACTTATTCTAGATTCAATTTTAAATTGTCAAGGAGTTAAGAATAAGGGGTTTTATAGTTATATGTTTATTATCTAATCAAAATAGTAAGAATATAAAATCTATATAAAAATAGTGGTAACTTTCCTAAATTTCCTTCTGCCTCATTGGTTTCTAAACTTAATTCATGATATAAATTTGATCAAATTTAACCAAATAATTTCAATCACAATTAATTATATTGAATTATGAATGTTTAAAATTATAAAAGAACTAAATCTCAATCAATGATAGAAATTTAAACTATAAAGCTAACTTTACGAATCTAGAAAATCATAACAAATCAATAAAAAATATAGTAAAAATTTTAAATTGCATGAATTGAACTAAAAAGAGTAGAGAAGAAGAATACAAATTTAATCTTGATAAAAAAATTTAGGATTTTATGTATATGTAATTCTAATATATGAAATATATGTGAAATAAGTATATATTTTATTTATGTACTATATATATAGTACAAATATGATAAAATATTAAATACTAATAATATCTAGAAGGGCTTTAATGAAATAACATTGAATTTAAAATTGTTTTTTTATAAAATAAACTTTAAAATCTAAACTAAAACTAGAGAGAAAATTAGAAAATAACTCTTATATCCAAGTTGTAAAATAAAAAAAATAAAAAAAGAGTTTGAAAGATAACTTATGAATAAATTATACTAAGTCTTATTTATACAATAAAAAAAGTCAAAAATCTATAAAACTTATCCAAGGTCCATAAACAATACTACCCAAAAGTCAGAATTTATTTTGTCAATTATGTAGAATTGATGGTCTACAACTTCTTGTCGAGTGTACATTATTTCCTGAGCAAATTAATTAGATAAGTTATTTGATCTTTTATAGGATAATTTTGCTCAACAATTTTTGTCTTTGTTGAGCGAATTACTCTTTTTATTAAATAACTCTTTTTCCTAAATTCGTTGAAGGATTTTCTTTATGATAAAGCAAAGAAACTTTAAATCAAAGTTTAAATCTTCTTAATTTATCATTCATTCATTAATATATAAACATTCAGATTTAACTAAATGTCTATATAATCTATTTTCTAAAACTATGTTAAGAATAAATTATTATATGAAAAAATAAAGTAAATCTACATAAAATATATAAATACAAATTTGGATAAAATGAATTTACTAGTTTACTAATATCTAGAACAGCTAATAGTTGGAAACTTCGTCTGATACTGTAGATTTAGCTTGTAATGTTTAAGTTAAAGCAGTTGGTCAAGGGGGATAAGATTAGATGATGTGAAGGTATTTGAGTGCAAAACAACAATAATATAATATCAGTACCAAGTTTAATGTAGGTTATGATTGCTACCAATTTTAAGGATTGGTTCAATACCCATGCGATCTCAGGAAAGTGGAGTACTAGGATGTATGTGTAATGAATGTAGATGGTCGTTATATTACGTTTCATTAGACCATCAAGTGTAGATGTTGTGTGATCAACATCAAACTACTTGTCTAATATGATACACATGCATCTAAGTCATTAAATGTCAATTTACAAAAATCAATTTAAGTACTTTGATCAAATAGTTAAGTTTTTCTTTCTACCAAGAATTTAGTAAATATATCAATTAGTTGATCCTTCGTGTTATAAAATATAAATATTCAGTACTCTTTTTGTCCTGATCTCTTATAAAATAATTTTTAATTTTATATTCTTGACTATTTAATATAAGATGACATTTTTATATAAACTAATTTTACTAGTATTATCACAAAACGAACACATTCATTTCATATGAAACAACTAAAACAAATGTATATATATCTTTTTTTTTTTTTTACATTTAGAGATTTTAAATGTTTTAAAAAACCTATTTGTTTAGATTACCTTCTATATTTTTGGATTTATATTATCAGTGAAATATCATTTAATCATATATATGTATATATACGAACTAAATTATAATTTTATCATAATATAATTACATTTTAATAATAACGTAAAAACTCGCATAAAAAAATTAAGATATTGAAATTACTTTTTAAAAACTTCTTTTTAATTTATTTTCGTTTTATGACTTTTATAAACTTTAAAATACACCATTCTACTTTTTCAAAATAAGCTAAAAGCCTAAAATATGCAGTCCACTCGTGAATCCTGAAAATGCTTAAACATAAGCAAGATACTATTCAATCTTATTCGCTCGAAGACACGTTAAAATGCTTGTTTTCAAATAGTTAAAACTACAAATATACACATTATTGAATAAATAAAATTAAATAGAGAGAAGAAGATTATAGCTTACATAAAATGAAAAGAAAAAAAAAAAAAAAAAATAAATATATATATATATATATATATATATATATATATATATATATATATATATATATATATATATATATATATATACAGAAATCTCTACATGGAAGCTAAAAGGTCTCTCATCTCTGCAACAGATGGGATAGTCTCCGTAGGGTAAATCTTAGCCACAAGTTGGGCAAAACTTTCGTACTTATCAAGAAACTCCTTCTGCAAAAATTAAAAAAGAAATGATTAATTTGCATTCATTTTCTGCTTAGTTTTCCAATCACAAAACAAGCATTGGAAAAATATTTGATTGAGTGACAGTTGAAAAAAATGTTCACACAATATCAAAATTAAATCCAATTTAATTTCCGTTCATATGTATCTTAAAAATTTGCAAATTTGCCCTTGCTATCACCAAACTGGCAAAACACTTGTTAGACACTTCACTGGCTGTTGGCCTTGGAAATATTTGGCGGAATAGCCTTGATTAAGCACATCTAACCTTGCATTTGTCCCATAAGGAGGGTAACAGTTCCTCTGAGGTCAAATTCTTTTGCAGTTTCTTGTACATAGAAGCAATGGACTTGTCAACCTAGTAGAGGAGCAAAGTCATAAGTTCAAACGCAGACATAAACAGTGAAAAGGATCTTCAAAGAAAATTAGAATCACCGTACACCAGATAAACTGGATTTTAACATCTTTCGAAGATCCATTTTTGATAGCCCAAGCTGAAAAGGAATCTGAAATTTATGCAAAAGAATAGAATTCTGTGAATGTTGAAAGTCAAATTTAATGTGAAATCTGTGTAACTAATTAATTTACAGTTTCATGTATCCAGGAAAACATGGACAAGAATAGACAATTTAAGAGATGCATCAAGAAACAAATTCTTCAACTCATAAATAGTTAGTAGTCATCCTTAGATGCCGGTGCTCAGTCCTCTTTCACATCGACAATTGCCTCTATTATCAATGAAATAGCTTCAACCAGTTAATTCATCTGCCAATGTTAACCTTATTTTAAGAGCCACCGTAATATACCTTGTTGAAAGTCCCACATCGCCTACCTCATATCATTTGGTATGGTTTAAATACATGTTAGGCTACTCCACATATAGCCAATTAGTTTTATGTTGGAACCTTAACATGGTATCAGAGTCAAAGCCTAACATCTTTCCGGTTATTGTCATGGGCCAAAAGTTGTCCTTTAGTTGGGTCAAAAGTACTCTTTGCCTGGTCCAGCAGGCTTCGTTGGAGGGGGTGTGTTGAAAGTCCCACATCGCCTATCTCATATCATTTGGTATGGTTTAAATACATGTTAGGCTACTCCACATATAGCCAATTGGTTTTATGTTGGAACCTTAACATACCTCATTAGTTGAACCGAGAGACAATTTTTACCTATTCCTATTTTGGTGACTTGGTCCATCTATGTTTCCTTGTGGGGACCATGCCCAGTTCCGATTGTATCATTTGAGGTAACTCGCCAAATCCACATTAGTGACCCTACTCAGTAATAATATAATCAGCCCAAAATGATTATGAAAAGGCCCAGCAACCAATAGGACTTTGTTTTATCGATTGAATCTCTTGGGAAAGTTCACCTCATAGGGGATTCTAAAACACGAGGGGGAATTGTTTATAACTGCCAGTAATTCTTATTTTACATTTTGATATTTTGCTAAATTCCTTTTTCTGTTACCTGAAAGTGTAGATTGCCTATGATTGACTGTTGTACTTGGTTATAAATTCCTGTGATAAATAAATAGAAGGCAGAGAAGAATAAATTTACTATTATTTAGTAACTTAATCCTGAAATAGAATAATATCCTATCATGTGTCCTACTTGATCAACTGACTTGACCTTCTAATGGACCTGTCCAAGTTCGTTCAAATCTACAATGTGACTTAGCTCCTCGCCTTATTGTTGCACCTTGAGGATTCGTTGTCACGTGGTCCTTGCTAGCTATAACCCATTTTCCTCCTCCATTAGACCAACATTACCCTCAAGAGTGAAGTCACGAATTGCTGATTCTAAGGCAATATGGTCTCCCCAAGTTGTTTAAGACACATCCATTTCTTCCCACTACCCTAAACCCTAAGTGAACTTGAGACTAGAGCACAGGAGCATTGCTGCTGGTTGAATAACTGGTGTAAATCAATGGAAATAATTAGTAGAGGAACATAGGCCAGGGAGTGTTCACCACAACAGAGTTTCAACTGTGCTGAATGGAATACCGGATGAACTTTGGTGGACTCAGGAAGTATCGGTTTATAAGAAACCTGACCAATCTTTTCCACGTTTGAAAAGGTCCAACATACCTCAAACTCAAGTTCCGATTCTTTCTTAGAGCAACAAAATGATGTGTATAAGGTTGTAACTTCAGCACATTATCACCCACCTTAAAGTCAATACGGACCAATTTATGATATGCATATTTCTTCATTATTTGTATGTTCAAAACTGAACCAATTTATAAATAAAATAAAAAATTGATTCAAAAAAACCGCACTAAACTAAACCTTAAAATACTAGTTTGATTCGGATATTTTAAAAAATAAAAACCGAACCACATATAATTTTATATTTGTATTAGGTGACATTTTAGTTCAAAACCACCCTATTGCTGAACCTTGTTAAGATTATGCTTTGTTTGGACAAAATTAAGTCCTTCTAAAGTAGTTGTTCTTGAACTGGAACCACACCTTGAGGATTAGGTATGAACTTAACAACACAAGGGGAATCCCGGTCATACACCACTTTCGCGACTATCAAAGCTAAAACACCTCAAATACAATTCTAAGCATTCGTTGAAAGACTCTGATTACCCATCTAATGAGGTAATGAATATAAAGGAGAACAAATCTCAAGAAAATGGAGATCTTAAAATAACCAGAAAGCTATGGAGGGAAACATAACAAGGGAAATGACTGGAAGATAACATCTCTAGATCTTTCTCGAACTCTTCTTGTAAATAAAAATGTAGAAAAGTCTTCTTAAAATAGAATTTAAGACACTTTAGTAGATTTAGGAGGTAGGTTTGAATGCAAAGTTAGTGACCAAAAACAAAAGCCTTGATTGGATGGATTGAGAACCAACCAAACAACTGCTCACCTCTTCACATTCCACCACATTCCACAGCCCGAGGGCCCATAATCAGAAGTATATTAGTTTTTCTTCTCTCATCTATAACAACTTTGAATGAACCTGAGTTTTTCTCTCACCTTTCATGTTCTTCAAGAAGTTAGTTCCTCTTATGAAATCTTATCTTGATTTTTCTAATTTCAAGCGATGATTAGCTTATGAATTTATCTTTCAATCATGAAAGTGGTGTGCTCTTCATTTTCTACCTTTTTCATATTTTCTTTCATTCTTTAATGTGACCAAACCAAATAATGATTGTCATTGTTATAAATCAAGGGGTAGAATTTGATTTGAACATCATTTGTTGAAGTAGGTTTTATACCAATTTTGAACATTGAACTTCTATGAATCATGATATTTTTTATCTAAATTGTATTCTCACTTGTTTTATAATAATCCTTGAGTGTTGTCTTTAATTTTACAGTTCATTTTGTTCAAAATTGTTTTAGATAAAAAATTGGTTTTTATCCATTCTTAAATCATTCAATTCTTGAATGAAACTTGAACTTTATTGATAGATAATCTTCTCCTAATTAGAAACATGTGTTTCTTGAATTTCTAGTTTGAGTCATGTTTGATAAATACTCAATTCTAAACCCTTGAATAAGTACACATAATTTGGTACGAGACAATTGGTTGCAAAAATGGTTTATATGATCATAGAACATGAAAATGTGATGAGTATAACTCTGTCTATGGGGCCTACCATGAGTATAATTTTGTTTTTGCATTCATTGACATTGGTTTACATGTTTTTTCCCTTAAAACAAATTGTCTTTAATTTTCATCACAAAAGAGTTTGTCTCAAATTTCACAAAAACATATGTGATCTCTACTTGTTGGTTTTTATACTGTTTTGTTTCGGTTTCTAATGTGTTTCCATGTTTGTTCATCAATTCTTGGTTCATTTTATCAATGTTTGTTAATGTTTCAATGCATAATAATTGATTCGTTAGATATATGAGATAATAACTTTCATTGATCACCACTATTTTATTTCAACTTTTATATTTAGAGTCATATGTTTTGTTAATTTTCTTTGCATCATTTCTAGATTGCTTCATTTTGGATGTGATGAATTTCTCTGAGACTACTTTAGGATTGAATTGATTGGAATACTAAAAATAGAATTTAAGAGTTCAATCTTTGTCAGATCATCCTTAAGTGTTGTGTTGAGGTTTTGATGTTAAAAAGCACTTTAAAAAAAATAATAGTTTCTGGCCAAGAGCTATATGGCCTGAAACAGTAAAGAAAAATAAAGAAAAATATGCAAAAAAAAAAATAAAGAATCAAAGCTTAGACACAATAGTAATTGATGATCATTGGCTTGGTAAATTATTTCACATTTGTGGTGGTCTTGATCATATTTTGTTTGGTAGTTTAGATTAGAAATTTTTCCATTGCTTCAGTGAGTAATCTTTCTTTGGTAATTCTTAACTCATTGTTTTGAATTACTTAAGTAATTTTATTTTGTGTTTTTCTCCCTGTCTTATGATTCTTAGTTTTGTCATTTCTTAGACTTTGTTACTCTTTTATTTAGTTGTTCTTGCTTTTACCATTTTTAGTTTATCATTTCTTAATTACTATAGTTTTGTCTCAGTAGCTTTCACTCCTTTGGCTCTCTCCAAGTGTTTGCGCTAATCATTTCATATTTCACTTGAATAGGATTAATTTTGGATTGGAGATTTTATGGAAAGATGAACTTACTTTAAGAAGTTTGAGTGAATTGAGTGTAAAAACTTACTGAGTGTTGAGATCCAAATTATTTTCTTTAGTACTTCTGTTAACCAATGTTGTTTTGTTATGCTAATCTTATTTTGTGTTTACTGTTTTTCTAACCTTTACTTGTAGGCTGTATTTGATTATAGAAGATTTTATTCTAAAACTCATTTGAACAATACAAAAGTTGGAAAGTGAAAGTTATGATCATAGCAAAGAGCACATGCATAAAGAGATATTATGTTCAACGATTAAAACTAGTTCCATTAGATACTCCAAATAAGAAGGTTATGGACATACTTCTCATAAATGTCTTAGTGGGAAACCAATAAGTGATGAAAACCTCAAGGACATAAGAGAGAAGAAAACATTACCGATGGAATTATTAGGCTAAGTATAGTTATATCTAAAAGTTGTTTTGTATTTAACCTAAGAATTGTACCTATCGTTGTATATAGGTTTTTAACTAAGCCTTTAGTCCCTTGACCTTCCATCTACTTATTGCATATGTACTTTATCATTATAAATAAGAGATCATATTAGAGTTGTGATTAAAATTCCTCTAAAGCATCTTTTCCCTTTTATTTACTTTTAGGATGGGATCAGAGCAAGTTAACGCTGCTCTACTTGTTTACACTCTCCTTCGGTGAAAAATCTGTCATTGTCATCTCCATTCATCACCGCCCATACACCGGCTACGGTACCAAATTTCTTCGGTAACCACCGGATCTGGATTGTCTCTTTTGAGTGACAACCAACCCTGTTGGTCCTGAACGAAGAATCCCAACCACGCGCTGTCCTCCCTTCATCAAAGCCACCCTATGTGCCCTCATTGAGTGTCACCAGACTAGCCACACTAGTCCTCTTCCGACCATTGGGTCCCCTTTTCTAGCAAGGTTGAAAGTTTCCTTTGAGTTTTACCTTTGTTGGAACCTGCACCAGCTGCTTCTTCCATTTGTAGTTCCCTTCAACCTCTATCGTGTCCAACAAAATGTCCTCCATTATATCTTTCACCAGGACTCCTTCCATTACATCTAAAAAACTGAATGCGAGAAATTATCTCTCTTGGTCTACCTCAGTTGAACTTTGGTTTCTCGGCTAAGGTTTCCATGATCACCTTAAAAAAGATGTGGAGTTTAGTAACATCTAATAAAGCTGAAAAATAGAAGCAAATTGATTTTCAGCTTTGTGCCTTACTATGATAGTCGGTAGAATGAAAATTATTACGTACTCTTAGAGCATTTAAAACATGCAACTTGTTTTGAAAAAAGGCTCAATATTTTTGCAAACGATATTCAACGCTTTTATGACTCTACTAAGAGTGAAGTTCAATCTATTGTTGAAGAACTCGAGGACGATTCATTAGAAGAGACAAAAAAACTAGAGAAAGTGTATATGGTGACGATCCTTCGTGCCATACATCCTTACTTTGAACATGTCAGAGTTCAATTTTTAACATAACAAGAGGTTCCCTCCATGGATAACTTGAAGACTAGACTCTGGAATATTCTGTCATGATCTCTAAACAAGGAAGAGGAGGAAGTTCAAGAGAATTGTTTCTCATTGCATGGTTTTCCTAACAAGATAGTCAATATCACTAAAGCTAAACCTGTTGAACCCAAATTCTCTGAAGAATATCAAGAACATCTAAAGTTGAAATCAAATAGCTTAGCACAACCATTAGCAAGTTTCTACTTGTCAACAATATGAATCTCACAATTTGTAGAAAGTCAAAATCTATTGATAATTGATTCATGTGCTTCTGATCACATTTCTGGTAATGCATCCTTGTTCCCATCCCTTTTCTTTTCCAAGAATCCTCATTTCATAACCTTAGCCAATGGTTCTAAAGCTCCTTCCATGGGAATGGGTCAAGATTTCCTTTCCACCTTCCTTAAATTTAAAATTTGCTATGTTTGTACCTTTTTATCCTTTAAATCTTATTTTATTAGGTCAATTAACCAAGTCTTTAAATTGTTCAATAACCTTTGTGTCAAATCATTTGTTATACAAGAACGTGATACAGGGCGACTAATTGGAGAAGAACATGAATCTAGAGATTTATACTATTTTGGAGCTAGTCCACTTGTGTCTTGTTTTGCATCTTCAAACCCCAAATGATCGTTTGTGACATCCCAACTTGTCAAAATTAAAAATTGGTTCCTGAACTTAATAGTCTACGAACATTAGAATGTGAGTCATGTCAATTAAACAAACGTGTTAGATCATCTTTTCTAAAAAAATCTGAATCAAGATATAATTTTGCTCTTTCTATGATCCATTCTAATATTTAGGGACCCAATTGTGTCTTGTCTTTTAGCTTCGGATACTTTGTTACATTAATTGATGAATATTCAAGATGTGCATTGATTTATCTCATGAAAGATAGTTCAAAATTGTTACCTATCTTCACATCTTTTTTCAATAAAATAAAAAATCAATTTAATCAAGTAATTAAAACCTTAAGAGGTGACAATGCCAACAAGTATTTCTCCTTTCATTTCTCATCAATTTTAAATTCGCATGATATTTTACATCAGTCCACCTATCCTTACATCCTCAACAGACTTGTAATGTCAAAAGGAAAAATAGACACTTGGTTGAGACTACCTATACCCTAATGCTTAGTTCCAATTTATCGGTTATCACTAGGGTGATGTTGTCCTAACTCCTTGCTTTAAATAAAATGTCATCTTCCTCAATAATCTAATTTCCCATTCCATTCTTTTTATTCCAAAGATCCTTTATTTCATATTTCTCCTTGTGTGTTAAGTTGTATATGTTTTGTTCATGATTTATTCCCTGGATAAGATAAATTTTGTCTGTGCTATCAAATATGTCTTCTTAGGCTACTCTCAACTTCAAAAAGGATATCGGTGTTACTATCCTAAAACAAAGACATACTACATCTCTGTCAATGTCACCTTTGAAGAAACTCCTTTCTTCTCTTCATCTCTTTAAGTTGTGCCTCGAACGATCCTGGTCCTGTCACACATCTTCCTTATCCATCAACACCTCCTCTCCTCACCTCACCTACCATAACCAGAACCAAATGACTCGTCCACACTCCAAGGTGAGACCTCTTCTTCCAATCCTTCTCCATCATCTTTTAATACAACGGCTCCCCATTCTGATGATTCAGTTTAGTCCATTTCCCTCAAAAAAGGTACTCATTCAATCTATAATCTACATCCTATTTATAATTTTCTTCATTATCAAAAGTTGTCTCCTTTCTATTGTTATTTTCAAACATTGGTGTCTTCCATAACTGTTCACAAAAATGTAAATGAAGCACTTGATCATCCGGAGACAAGCTATGATGGTCGAAATGTAGACTCTTGACCAAAATCACACATGGAACTTTGTGGCAGTTCCACATGAAAGAAAAAAGTGGGTTGTCGAAGGATTTATATCGTTAAAATTAGCTCAAATGGTGAAGTCGATCGTCTCAAGGCACAATAAGTTACTAAAGGATATATTCAAATTTATGGTCTTGATTATAGTGATATTATCTCCCTATAGCCAAAATGGCTACTATTCATTTATTCTCTGTCATTGCAGTTATTCCTCATTGGCTACTACATCAATTAGATATCCAAAATGCATTTCTTCATGACGATCTCGAAGAAGAGATCTACATGGAACAACCTTTTGGATTTGTTATAAGAGAAGTTTGATTTGGTTTGTAAGTTACATCACTCTTTCTATGATCTTAAATAATCTCCACGAGCTTAGTTTGGAAAATTTAGCCACATTGTGCAAACTTTTGGACTGAAACAAAGTGAAGCTGACCATTCAATGTGTTTACTTAATAGTATATATTGATGATATAGTTATTACAAGAAATGATGCTACTAGAATATCTCAACTAAAAGAACACTTCTACAAACATTTCCAAACCAAAGATCTTGGGAGTCTCAAATACTTCCTCTAGGTATTGAAGTAGCTCAGTCAAAAGAAGATGTTGTAATATCTAAAAGGAAGTATGTACTAGATATTATACGACAGACATATATGATTACGGACCCAAATCAAAAACTAATGAAGGAACACGGTGATGGAGGACCATCCAAGAAGGCACATGTTAGGCCCCTCACTAGGGCCATGGCTAGTAGAATAGAAGAGAAGGAAGCTCCTACAAAAGCCCTCCTTCTTTGGAGCATCTCATACTAAATACCCCTCTTTATTTTTCTGAAGTCTAGTAAAAATGTACACAAATTTTATTTTCTTTGTTAAATAGGTCATATTCAAAGCAAGTCAACGTGGAATCATATGCATGCTATGGAGACATCCAAAGCTATTCCTCAATGTCTAATTCTTGGTTGCAATATTTGGGAGAATTGTTGTTTATAAACTTTAAAATGTAACTAAAAGAGTGTTATGTGGGACTTGAAGGAGGGTATGTGAAAATTTGTGTAGAAGCTAGAATTAGTCCCACATCCATTAGGATAATGAATGACAAGAGGAGGAGCATTTACAAAATAGAGACTTCATGCATGTATTTTTCCCAACTTGAGTTGAATGAACATTGACAAGTTGACTTGCTTATTTGCTTGTCTTTGAGTTCAATTTTGGGAGGATTTTCTCCTACCTCTCCTACTAAGGAACCTTCCTTAATTGGAGAACTAGAGTCGAGATCTCTCTTAGTAGAGCTTGGGAAATATTGAGTTTTTTTTTTTTTTCAGAGGTTCAAGATGGAAGGAGAAGATCATTTTCATCACAAGGTGAAACATTCTTTAATCCAGAAAGATATAGAAGAATGGTTCGAGAACTTATTTATTTTACTATTTCTAGACCTAATTGTTCTTCCGTAGTTGGTGTTGTTAGTCAATTCATGCAAGTTCCTTGGATTAACCATTTGAATGTCATCAACCGTATCTTGCAGTATCTCGAAAAGGATCCAAGATAAAGTTTGTTATATGAAGACAGAGGCAACACTCAAATATGGGGGTATTGTGATATCATTTAGGTTGGAACCCCTACTAACAACCCCTTATAAGAAATATTATTTCTTGGAAAAATAAAACTAAATGTAGTGGCTCAATCAACTGCCAAAACTAAATATACAATAATGACATCTGTTACTTGTGAACTTGTATGGGTGAAACAATTCTTTCAAGATCTTAACATTTTTGAGATCCAAACCATGAAAATACATTTTGATAACCAAAGTGCTTCTAATCTAGTATTCCATGAGAGAACTAAACACATTGAGATTGACTATCATTTCGTTAGAGAAGAGTTAGTCCCTGAAGAAATTTGTACCAAGTTTGTTGGATCCAATGATTAACTTGCAAATTTGCTAACAAAATCATTAAGGGGTTCTCAGATTGAGTTCATTTGATTTCAGGTTTGGTACATTCAATTTGTATGCTCTAGCTTGAGAAGGAATATTGGAATTATTAAGTCAAGTATAGTTGTATCTAAAAGTTGTCTTCTATTTAACCTAAGGGTTGTACCGATCTCAGAACCTAGGCTTCTAGCTCAGACTTTAGTGTCTTGGCCTTCCATCTACTCATTGCATTTGTACTTTATCATTATAAATAAGATATCACATTAAAGGTATGATTAAAAGCCCTCTAAAACATATATTTTCTCTTTTATTTACTTTTAAGAATTAAAAAAAATAGAAGATAGAAAGAGAGTATATAAAAAGAGAAAAAAAAATTAGAGAAAAGTTAAAAAAATATAGAAAGAGTTTAAATAAATGAGAGAAAAGAGATAAAAAGAGAGGAAAAGGAAAAAGAGAAAGAAAATAATATCAAAAAAACCAAGACAAGAGGAAGGGTTACTTTCAAAGTCATGTAGTGAAATGATTGAAAAAGAATTCTTAAAAAGAGATTGTAAGACTTTGATCTCTTCTATTTCAAATTATGATTCTATCATTTGTTTTGAAATTCCTACTCACGTGAAACTTTTTTGTTTTGTTTCTTAGAGAAGAAATGTTTATTAAAGAGCAATGACAAAAACAATTTGAAAAAGAAAAGGAGATAAATGAAGAACCAAGCATGATGCTGGATGCAGTCAAGAGCTAATCTAGTTAATTAAATGAAGAATTGTTTCTTCTTTTTCTTGTTTTTAATTTTCTTTCTTGATTGTTCTTGTATCTTCTTCCTTTAGTCACGCCTCTTCTCTTTCTTGTTTTTCTTAATTTTCTTGTATCCTTAATTTTCTAACGTTGTTCTTCTTGTTCAAAATGTTTCATCACAAACTTTCACACGTATTTAAGAAATTAAACTCAGTGTGTAGTGGTCTGTGATAGAATGACTCTTTGTTCTTTTCTTTATACACTTGTTTCATCACAAATCATCACATTTGTCTAAGAAATTGAACTCATGTTCAATGACAAAAGATGGAATATGCATCACTGAATCCTAAAGAAAACCCAAACCATAAAATTAATTGCTTTTAAATCTAGAAATGTTTCCATTACTATGCTAGACTCTATCAACATATGAACCTACAAGGAAAGTCAAGTTTGACATTCCTAACTTTGAAGATTGAGTGGATTTTGATTTCGATTCTGCATGCCCGGGAGGACAAAGCAACAGCCGATTTAAAGCAGATTCTAATGTCTTAAAGTGAGTAGAATCCTTCTTTTATGTGGTCTATATATCTCTATCATTCCCAGAAAACACCTCACGTCAAAGGAGAGTTCTTTGATACGTGTGTTTTAAGCCATGATGAAAAATGTAATGGTTATGGCCCGAAAACAGAAGATTTGAGGGATTTAGAAAAAAGAGAACTATGGGATGTATTATTTCTGGGATGTATTTCTTACAATGGAAGTATTGGTAGTATGGCAATTGACAGAGTTTTGAAGAAGACGAAAGAATGAAGTTCAACCCATACAATTGCATCCATACCTACTCTCTCTATAACTGAGAGCTATATACTCTACTATTTTCCTCTATGCAGATAGTCCTTCAACCGAATTAATTATTTTGGATCTCAAGCTGATTGTTGGGTGTTGAGGATTGGTCGTCATGTGATCCTTGCTAGCTGTAAACACATTTCCTCATTTCCATTCATGGCACAACCACTTGGTTTTGCTGCTTAGGGTGATTTAGTATTTCTGTTAGGGTGATTTGATTTAGTTTTGCTGGTTAAGAGAAGCAACCACATTAGGTTATATTTATCAAACAATTTCCCCATTCTGATGAAGGAATTGTGAGAAGAAAAGTCCCACACCAGGGAAATCTTAATTTAGTGCTTCCTTTTCTTACTATAAAAGGAGCACAATATTTACCTTGTAAGATGCACCAAAATCACTTCCTTTTCTTTTTCTTGCTGCTTTAGTAATTGAGAGATAAATTAAGAGAGAAAAATAGTTTCTCCTTTTAGGTTCTCTTAAAGTTGTTTTTCTTTTATTTTCAAGAGAGGGTGTTATTGTTTTCTCTTTGGAGGCAGAGAGAGAAGGGTTGTAATTTCTTTCATTAGTAGAATTATTCTTTTGTCTATTGTCCGATACCTAACAAGAATTCAATATGGAATTTTATTATTCAAAATAAGTGCCAGAAGAATAATAGTTATATTTTGATAGAGTAATCCATGATGCTAGGAAAGGATAGTAATAATCTGTTAGAATATATGAAAATATTTTATAGTATCATACACTTCAGACTATTATAAATTATTCTTCAGGTTAGTTTTCTTATTTTCTCATTATCTCTTACTGTTGATTATCATATTTCCTTGTCAATTCAGTGATTCACTCTCTTGTTTCTCTTCCTTCATCTATAACTAAAACCTCATTATTTAAACCAGAAAAAATAAGAAACATTGTAACCAGTGGATTTGATAAATAGAATTTCTACACATGACAAGATGCAGTATAGCAGGAAGTACCCAGGAACCTATGAAGGATAAAAATACAACATTATACACACAAACCTCTTCCGGTGGAACAGTGAACATCAAGTCCTCAATCCGTCGAGCAAACTGGAAAAGGCGTTCAAATTGCTTCACAATGCAAAAAAGTGGTAATAAGTGGGGTCCCAAGGATATCAATTCACGTGTGTTTACACAAAAAATGGAAATAGAAACTAGATTATACTCACATAGTAGATTATCATGCTAATATGACGTGTACAAGCTTGTTCATAAGATTCACTGGCCTGATGATAAAACTTGGCCAAAGTGGGCACAATGTTGGCCAGGTCATACAAACTGAGTAAAATGAACAACATAGTTAAAAATAACAAATGTCTATCTTTTCAAAATTAACGTTGTAAAATCAAACAGCCTTTTGGCAGAGGAATTACCTATTCTGAAAGGCAGCATAGTTCTCAAAAAGAAAAATATCTGCGTATTTTGGATCTGTTTGTGCAATTTTTTCTAAAGTTGCAAACATTATGCTAACCTGTCAAACAGCATTGAAAAATTATGGTAACACTAATGTAGCAAATTGAAAAAAATGATTAAAGGCTTAATTGTTAGTTGTTTAAATATATATATATATATATATATATATATATATATATATATATATATGCAGGCAAAAAATAATAAATAAGTTATACATTTGACAGAAAGATGAACAGTACTTTACAAGCAAATGAATAATGCAAGTTACCAAAAGCTCATAGAATATCTACGTTAGACAAGATGGCATGAAGATGCTCCACTACATTTTCCAAAAAAAAAATATAAAGAATTGTTTCTAGTATGATTCCACTAAATTTCATTTATAACGTATTGGTGCACTTATTTCTAATTTATTATAGATGTGTCAACATGGACAGTTGGGCGCCACCTAGCCCGGCCTACATGGTCATTAAAATAAACTTCCAGTCCAACCTAAAATATATTTTAAAAATAAACCATAATTTTTTGTTTGGCCTAATCTTATGTTAGGCTACCTAACCATTTTTTGTCTCATTGATATTAGGTATTTCCAAGGGGACAAACAACAGGAAGATTCTCACAAATGGGTAATGAGTCAACCATATAAGAGAATATGACACCACTCTCAACCCAAAACTTTAAGGCAATAGGTTATGGGTCTTTCTCACATATAAGTTACTCAACTTTCCCATTTCTACCTAATGTGGGACTTTAAACTCACATTTGAATTCTCAACATTTTCCCCTCAAGTGTGATTCCTCTTCACATTGGTATACCTCCCCCTCGAGTGGAAGCATTTTTTAGCCATGAGTATCTAGTGATGACCTCACTTGTACCGCCGTTCAACTTAACGGGACTCGCTTGCCTAAAACCCTTGTCAGGAAGACTTTCGACATAAGGACCTTTCACAATCTATAATCATACTCAACTGAGTCGGTCAACGGATAAACCATCGGCTCCGATACAACCTGTTAGGTATTTACGAGGGGGCAAACAACGAGGAGATTCTCACAAATGAGTCATGAGTCAGCCATATAAGAGAAAAGAGTAAGAAAAAAGAAGTTTATACTTTCTCTAATTAATTATTATCAATGCTTATGTTTACAATTTCAATATATAAATATATATATATATATATATATATATATATATATAGATAGATAGATAGAGAGAGAGAGAGAAACTTTTAATTATGTTATTTTGATTGAATATGATAAATATGAAAAAAATTATAAAAATCAAATGTGATATTATTTTATTAACTCAAATTTTTTTTTTGAAAAAATATAAAATATAATTTTATAATAAAAATATCTTATAATATTTTTTTATTTCTAATATTTTTAAAATACACTCTGGATTATATAAAAATTTTAAAAGTTTTTATTTATTAATTAATAATTTTTATTAAATAAATTGAAAAAATTACTACATTTGTTTGTTAAAATACTCAATTATAATTAATAATTTATACTTAATTGGTTTAAATAATAACACACATGCATATACATAGACACACATACAATTGTAATGAACTAGGCTAAAATTGGCCCGAATCAATATATATCACTATTTTTTTATTTGACCATACCTATTTTTCAGGCTTTACGAGACAATCATTGGGCAAGACCTATTTTGAAATATGTACTATTTGATCCAAGAACCAGACAATTAAAATCTATGAAGTCTAACCCCTTTCTCTTATGTTAATCTCATTATTTTCTTAAAACCAGGCGCTTGACTGGACAGCAAAATCAAAAGACATTGTAAAAATGGATAGAGTTCACAACGAATCACTTACAAATTTTGTATATGCTTGGTCAACCAAATCCCTAGACTGACCCTGGATGTACTGCTCCATCCGAGTTGCGAGGGTTGCAAATCTGCAAAACAATTAACAAATTATTTAGCATCAGTCACAAAGAGATACTTGACAGTTAAAATGCAAACATACTAGAAAGAAACAATTCTAGCTGTAACTTCTAATTGCTTCCTATAAATATCATTATCCATTGAAATGATTTTAACCAATCTGATAAATGTACCTAATTAGCACGTTGATCTTACACCGATTTTCATGCAGTATAAACAAAACAACTATCAATATGTGCTCAAATAAGTAGATATATTTTTATTTGCTTGAAAATGATATTACATGCATTCATTTTAATTAAAGTTGAAGGAGTAGAAAACAATCTTGGAGTACCAAGGAAACAATCTAGCGTTTAGACTTTGTGAAGTATATGTGACATATACTATCCCTATGAAGTTCCCTTGTGATAGTATACGGTGATGTTCTATTAAACAAGTATATATAAGGAACTACAGGGGGAAAGAGTGTGCAACTGTCAGTAGTTAGTTAGAGAAAAGAAACAACTAACACAAGAATACTGTATAGGGAAGTTGGTTCGTGAATTGAGAGTTATTGGGTAGGTTCCAGGTTCTTTAAACTACCTCGTGTTCAGATGTATAGATATACATTCGTTCAGGAAAGGGATTCAACACTTACAAAAAAAATATCTTCCCTTTTATTCGCACAATTCTGATTCCAGTTCTATCATAATCCAAGCTTGGTTTCTATTCTGTCAATTTCTATCAACATTAAAGAAGAAAATGACTCTCGAGGAATCATTTATTTTTTTTATTACGACATTAAATGATATGAAATTTGGTGTAAGGAAATCATGAAGGTTAGGTATAATTCTCTAGTCAGATTTGTTAAAATAATTTTATATTACAAATAGATAGATATAATTATCAATCTTTACTATTGCGAAAACTCAGGTCCCACATTCTGCAAAGATAATGCTTAATAGCTTATGCGCATCTAACTTTATAAACCGGTTTTGTACAGTTAGGTAAATCTCAAAATCCAACAGTTCCAGTAGTATCAATTATCAATCAATCTACTTTATATATATATATATATATATATATATATATATATATATATATATATATATATATATATATATATATATAACTCATAGCTTTCTATCCCTCATTTTTTGTTCACACATTAGATCTCTAAAAATATTGACTTTCCAATTTCATTTTTCATTCATTACAAATATATATATATATATATATATGAAAAATCATGTAACTAACCCAAAAATCATGCAATTTCAGGACCCAAAAATGAACTAACCCAGTGTAGTTTGCAAAAGGTTAGGCATCAGAATAGAACAAGTTTAGTGAACATCTTTAATAGAGAAAAACTATAGTGTAAGATCCTTCCATGCAATTAGAGATACTATTCTACTTTTCTCTCTCTTTCTATGCTCCAAACTTTGCATAACTGGCTGAAAAGGTAGCAGATACGTGTACTATTATCATATCGAAAAGAGCATCTTATTTCTATGGAGAAGGGAACAATTCAAAAAAAATTGAATTCATTTCACCTGGGAATGTAGGAGAGGACACCCATTTGGCGAACATTGCGTTCATTTCTTTCAATTTGATGACAAGCTTCATCAACAAACTGCAAAAAAGATTTCCAATTAAATGAATCAGGTCATCCAAATGCATTGGAAAAATAATTTCTTCATGGTGCTAGTCACCTACACGGTTGAACTGCATAGATATCCGAGACTCCAGGTCACGAAGCAAATCTCTTACAAATCCTGCAGCATCAGCTTTCTGACCAGAGAGATAGCGTTCTGTTATTCCATGCATTGATATACAGCGTAAAGGATCAATCTTGTATGCCCAATCGACAACAGCATAAAAGTCTTCCTGAAATCATATAAAGCAGTAGTTTTGTAGCTATAGTCGCTGAATTTTTAAATATAATAAACCACTGCCAACAATTCAAAAATAAAACCTGACCAATTATAAGACACAGTGTGTTCAGAATACTCCATAAATTAAATGGATTATATTCATCTCATAAATAAATCCAATAATGTTGGCCTTCTAAAGGTCTACGTTTCATTTTGAATGTTTTTTTGTACACCAGAGTCGGTGGATTCTAGTGCCCAGCTACTGATATGAACCTCTCATTTGTCTACCTCTGCTTTTGTGACATCTTATCAGTTAAGAACTATTACCTTCTATAACCCTGTAAAGTAAGCAGAAGTACACAAATATATGAAGTTCACACTGCTGCTAAGGGGAAAGCTTGAGAATTAAGGCACGTTGGGTTCAGCAATTTATCTTCAATTTCCCTTGGATTGGGTTTCTTGTGGTACACAATAGTTAGAGAGAGAATAACGGCACATTAAAGATGGATCCTCTTCACCATTATGTTTTATATTCTTAGCCACTATATCCAGAGCTGATGGACTGGTTAAGGGGTTGATGGTTGGTCTTGGAGGGGTTTTAGCACCCCACTCCCCCCTTCTGTGTTACACTAGGATAATCAAACTATCTCAAGTCTCACATTGGCTAAAGACTAAGTTTTGATAATAATAATAATAATAATAATAACTATTATTAAGTTTTGGGTATTTAACATGTGTGTGGAGAATGAATACACTAATCACACTTTAGTTATTTTATGTTGTCAATAACATGTCATCTGATGGTTATCAGCTAATCAACAAGTTATCTTATAGTCATAGACCCAACTAGCAAACCAATGAATCATCAGATTCATATGATGAAGTTCAAGTCGATCAACATATCATCCATCAGCAAGCTACATGTCATCAGCTTCATCTGGTGGAGCCCAAGTCAACTAAATAACATGTCACCAGAATAAAGCGTAATCAAGCTACATATCATCCATCAGCAAGCTACATGTCATCAGCTTCATCTGGTGGAGCCCAAGTCAACTAAATAACATGTCACCAGAATAAAGCGTAATCAAGCTACATATCATCTGATGAACCCAGTAAAACAGCTATGGCTATCATACTCGACTCATTACCTATCATCTAATGCCACCTTATGGTCATCATACTCGACTAATGTCCATAGAAGCGTCATACAATGTATCATCTCATACATTCAACAACCCATCCTATCATCGTTAGATTCAACCAATGTTTATTCACTCCATTGGATTATTGTCAGTTCAACTCATAAATACTCTAAGTTGTTGCACAATGTTTCAATTAAGCAAAAACACAAAGCCCCTTATCACGCACAAGTCAACCTCCCTCATGGGAGTATATTTACATTACAGCAGAGCAAATTAAAACAAAATGATTAAGATACGTTCTTGGTAAACTCTGAGCATACGCGGTATTTAAGTTAAAAGTTGTCATACAATGCGAAAAGCCTAAAAGACATGTCAAAAGTTGTACTAGCTAGAGTCAGCTCTAACCTAATGTGTCACAGTGTATTTATGCATGAGGATTATAGATAAAGACACAACCATGCAGAAAAGAGAGAATGTGAAGAGAAAAGTAATCTACATGAAAAAACACTGTGAAAACATAGTTTTCATTTCTTAGATTTAAGAGAAACCTTTATTTGTAAATCTTTCACCTTGTGAAATGTGTTCTCTTTTTGTGAGAGTTGATTATGTGTAATCTGGAAAATTAGATTAAATGAAATCTTATTTTATTATTTTAATACAAAGAGATCATACAAGATATATACAAGAGACCTAAGCTATTTTAAGAAATATAAGAACTCTATTTTATTTTAGGATCCCTTGATTTATGAGATTGTTCCTAATTGTTCAAATCTGTACAGATTACAAATTTCCTAATTTATTCTTTCCTAAAATACTATTTGATTTCTCACACTCCACCTCAAGCTGGTGAACAGGTGTTTTCTATTCCCAGCTTGGATACAATCTTCTCAAAATTGTGGCAGCTCAGTCCCTTGGTAAGAATGTCTGCAATTTGGTCTTGAGAGGACACATATGGAGTGCATATCAAGCCACTATCAAGCTTTTCTTTGATGAAGTGTTTGTCTACTTCAATATGTTTTGTTCTATCATGTTGCACTGGGTTGTGGGCTATGTTAATTGCTGACTTATTATCACAATAGAGCTTCATAGGTTCTTCCCATTTTATCCTAAAGTCTTTTAAGATGATTTTAAGCCATAACAACTCACATATACCTTGTGACATGGCTCGGAATTCTGCTTCAGCACTGGACCGAGCCACTACACCCTGCTTTTAACTTCTCTAAGTCACAAGATTTCCTCCAAGAAAGGTGCAATATCCTGTAGTTGACCTCCTATCCACAATTGACCCTGCATAATCAACATCAGTATAGGCTTCAAGCTTCACATTACCATTCCTTTTGAATAGAATCCCTCTTCATGGAGTTCATTTAAGATACTGTAAAATTTTGTGGACTGCTTGTAAATGGGTCTCCTTTGGGTTATGCATAAATTGGCTAATTAAATTCACTGCATAGGCAATATCTGGCCTGGTATGCGACAAATATATAAGTCTGCCCACTAATAGCTGGTACATATCTTTTTCAACAGCAACATCTTCTTTTGCATTTCCAAGCTTTAGGTTTGGTTCTAATGGAGTACTAGCAGGTTTACAAGCTAACTTGCCAGTTTCCTTGAGCAAATCAGTGATGTATTTCTGTTGGGATATAAATATCCCCTTCTTGGAGTGGGCAACTTCAATTCCCATAAAATATTTTAGTTTTCCCAAGGTCTTGATCTCAAATTCCTTGCCTAAGCATTGACTCAACAATTGCTGCTCTTCTTTATTATCTCTAGTTAATATTATGTCATCCACATACATCAATAATATTACTCCCCCTAACTTGGAATGTTTGAAGAACAAAGTATGATCCCCTTGGCTTTGTTTGTAACCCAGACCTGTCATAACTTTAGTAAACCTACCAAACCATGCACGGGGGGACTATTTTAGCCCATATGATGTCTTTTTCAACTTCCAAACAGTGTTGGCAACAACATTTCTACCATATCTCAAAGGTATCTCCATATAAATTTCTTCTTCAAGGTCTCCATGTAGGAAAGCATTCTTAACATCAAATTGTTCCAAGTTCCAACCATAATTGGCAGCAAGGGACAATATCACCCTAACTATGTTCATTTTGGCAACCGAAGTAAAGGTCTCCAAATAATCAACTTCATAAATTTGGGTGAACCCTTTGGCAACTAGTCTTGCCTTATATCTCTCAATTAATCCATCAGTCTTGTATTTCACTATATAGACCCACTTACATCCAACTGGCCTCTTTCCTATTGGTAAGGTGACTAACTCCCAAGTATTGTTCTTCTCCAATGCCTCCATCTCTACATCCATGACTTGCCTCCATTTTCTGTCAGAAAATGCCTCAGATAGGGTATTAGGTAGAAGTACAGTGTTTAGGTTTACTAGGAAGGTTTTATGGGTAGGAGAGAAATTTTTAAATGACAGGTAATTTGAGAGAGGGTAGAATGGTTGTTTGGTGCATTTTCTTGTTCCTTTCCTAATGGCAATTGGGAGGTCAAGATCATTTTGGGTTTCAATTTCAACGTGCACAGCTGGAGAAAAAATTGTTACCTCTTTTTGTGGAGTCGAGTTGGATTCTTGAACATGGCTTGATCCTGGAATGGCCTTAGTCTTCCTTGAGTACACCAACTTCTTACCAAATTTTTCAGCTTCAACATCTTCTTGATCAGCTTCACAATTAATTTCACTTTCTTGACCAACTTCCTTTTCTTGACCAATTCCTTGACTTATTTCACTTGTTACAGCTTCAATTTGATCTCGTTTAGGTTCAAATATCAAGTCGGGAAGAATGGGAAAACCAGAATTACTACTTTCAATTTGATCTCGTTTAGGTTCAAATATAAGTCTGGAAGAATGGGAAAACCACAATTACTACTTTTCTTATCTTCATTATCTTCCCTGAAACTCTCCCCCTGAAGATAAGGTTGATGAAAATAGTCCTCTTGTTCATTGAAGGTAACATCCCTAGACACAGAATTTTTTGGATGGGGGGTGGTAGCATTTATACCCTTTCTGAGTGGGTGAGTAACCAACAAAGACACACTTTAAGGCTCTAGGATCAAGTTCCCCCCTGTCTGTACTATGAATATGGACATATGAGATGCACCCAAAAACTCTTGGTTTAAGATTATTTGTAGTGGACAGGTTTGGATAGGAAGACTCTAGAGGGTAGTCTATTGATAAGGTAGGTTGCTGTAAGGACAGCTTCCCCCCATAAATTTTTTGGGACGCTTTTTTGGAACAACAATTTCCGAGTCTGATTTAATAGATGTCCATTTTTCCTCTCTGCGACTCCATTCTGCTGTGGTGTTTTAACACAAGCGGACTCATGAATTATACCTTCTTTTTGACAAAAAGAATTAAGGACATGATTGAAGTAATCTTTGGACCTAAGTCTCTTAATATTAAGACCAAACTGATTTTTTATCAAGGAGTGGAAGTTTAGGAAGACAGAACTGACTTCTGATTTTTGTTTAAGTAGGAAAACCCAAGTGACCCTTGTACAGTCATCTATAAAGGTGACAAACCATCGAGCACCAGACACATTTGGAACATTAGAAGGTCCCCATACATCAGTATGAACAAGATAAAAAGGGAAATTATTAATTCTATTACTTATTGGAAAAGATACACGCTTGTGCTTAGCAAGTTCACACACCTCACAATGAAGACTCTCAACATCTAACTTGGTAATCAGAGAGGGAAACGTAATTTTGATCACTACAAAAGAGGGATGTCCCAACCGACAATGATAAAGCATAATTTTTTCTCTGTTGGTCATCAAGGATTCAGATATAAATGAGTGAGAGATTTTGTTCTTGCTGGACAAACTTAGATCTTTGAGATAATAAAGGTCATTCCATTCTCTAGCATGTCCAATCATCCTCCCCGAATCCTTGTCCTGAAATAAACGATGATCGTTGAAAAAAATAACTTTATATGACAAATCTTTTATAAGTTTTTGTATAGACACTAGGTTGGTGGACAGCTTTGGGACATGGAGAACATCTTTTAAGGTTATTAAAGGATTGATTTGGATATTTCCTTGACCAGCTACAGTTATAAGGGTTCCATCTGCTTCGGCAATTTTCTTGTTGCTGGGACATGGGGAATATGTGGAGAAGTGTTTGGCTAATGGTGTCATGTGGTCTGTGGCTCCAGAGTCCAATATCCAATAATGGTTAAAAGGTGTATATGAGACATTTAATCCAAAAGAAAGTGGAAACTTACCTGAGTATGCCAAAGAACACACACCTGTAGATTTTTCTAACTTACTAAGAAAGGTTCTCACCCTTTCTGGATTATCTCCTCTTGGTTAAGATGGGCAACAGCTTCTGGATTATTTCCTTCATTTGTTTCAGCAACAACATAAACTTGTTCTCCTTTCCTTAAGGAGTCTCCTCTGTGTCCCCCTTCTCGATCTCGATTTAAAGGCTTCCCATGTAACTTCCAGCACTTCTCTCGAGTATGACGAGGCTTATTGCAGTAGGTACACCAGAGACCATCACCTTTCTTCTCCACATTTGCTGATCCTCCTTTCTTCTGTTCGGCTACCCCCTTTCTATTCAACACTGTACGAACAAGTTGGGCCCACTTCAAATAATTTCTTCCATTTAGTCTATATGCAGAATGGATATTCTGCAGTTCTCCAGATTGCTGGGATTGGATATTCCCCGTTTTTGGGGTTGGGTTCACAACTTCCTCTTCCCTTGACATTATAGCAAGAAGGTGTGATGCAACAGCAATGGAGGCTGTCGTCTTAGGGTTTAGAAAAATGCAGCAGCAATACAGGATGTCGTCTTAGGGTTTATAGTGCGCACACAGAACTTCCTAGATCAGAAGCTTTGATACCATCTAGAAAATTAGATTAAATGAAATCTTATTTTATTATTTTAATACAAAGAGATCATACAAGATATATACAGGAGACCTAAGCTATTTTAAGAAATATAATAACTCTATTTTATTCTAGGATCTCTTAATTTATGGGATTGTTCCTAATTGATCAAATCTGTACAGATTACAATTTTTCCTAATTTATTCTTTCCTAAAATACTATTTGATTTCCCACATGTAACATACCAAACTTCGGTTTGGAGAGGCAATGAATATTCGAAAAGCTAGGAGTAACTCAATAAAAAAAATATTTATCATACCAAGAGCATCCTTTTCTACTCGTGTGTCACTAATGTCTTTGTGAATATGTTGTGCCTAGAGAGGTCTTGTGTACTTGTTCTTTAACTTAGTGGGGTTTAAGGATTGTCAAGAGTGGCATTGTCTACTCATTGTATGTCGGATGTGGCACTGAACAATACTTGGTTGTAATCAATTGGTCATAGTGGAACCCTCTTTCAGATTCCTAGAGGAGAATTGAAAGCAACTAAGGTTAAGTGAATCAGAATAAAAATCAAGTGTTTTTTATTTGCTCTCTTGCTAATCAGTTTACTCAAGTAACATTTTTAATATTGTTTTGAAAGAGTGTTCTATTGTTTGTGAAATATTTCCAAAAAACCTTTATCAATATTAGACAACTCCTTTAGATCGTCTAGTCAAACTTGCTATCTGACGACACCTTTCAGGCATCTTATCAACCTTATTATCAAAAGATACCTTTGGTTCATCTTATAGTTCATTACAAAAAGTTTTAGCTTTATTCAAACTCCCCATTTTCTAGAGATAATATGTTATCACATTTTGTTGATAACACTGTTACTGGAACCAAAGTATAGCATTTCTTTGTCATTGTTCCAACTATTATAAGATTCTTTGAGGTCATTTGTGGGCTTGAGATTAATTATGCTAATAGCAGTCCAGCAAAGTCTAAAGTAAACAGTCAGATTTTAACCACTTTCACTGCTTCAGCTAGATGTCAATCACTTCAATAGCCTTGCATATATCTAGGCATCAACCCGAGTGATAATCCCTGTGCCTTACCCTTTTGGGGTCCAGTGATATGAAAAATTTTGAAGCCTTAAGATTGTAGGTTTGCACTTTCCTTTGGGAGGTCAGGTTACTATTACACAGACTTGTTATCTAGAATCCCTTTAAACTTTCTCCCATGTTTTGCATGATTCCTTTGGTCAAGTGGGAAAAATCTATTAGAGACCATTTACGAGTTGGGAGGTCTGTTTAAAACCACAGAGGATGGAGTGTCATTGTAATTTAGAGTCCAATAATGTGGCCTTGGCAACTAAAAGTGCATTAGAAAGTTCAGTTTCATTTCTTTTCTTCTTTATGGCATAAAAGTTAGTTGAGGTTGTTGCAGGTATGATGCACACTTTAATAAGCGGGACACAGGACAGCAAATCTCTGAAGCAAGCTACTTATGTTAGTCCTTCAAAGTTTATTAAAGGATTTGTTCTCCTTTAAACTTTTCCTATCCCTCACTTTGGGTGATAATTTTCAGATCCAATTTGAATTTTCAAATGAAACATGGGTAGTATTAAAAATGGACTAGGTCTAAGTCGACTCTAAAATCAAATTGTTTCTGGGTGTTTTCCTCTAGTAATTATTTTCAGTTCAAGACAGAGTCTTGCAACAGTTTTTCCTTGGACAAACCTATATGGAAACTCATCTCCCATCCCACGAAGATCAAATCTTTTTGTCTACAATGCTGCCCTTAACAGGAATCCACATTAATGACACGCTAGGAAGAAAATACCTCCCACTGCATTGTCTCAGGTAATTTGAGGTCATAGCTCAGATAAGAGACTCAATTTTTTCTGCAGCTCTGCAGCTATAATGCCTAGATTCGATACGAGTATCAAATACAATTCTACGACGACACATTAATTAAAAAAAAATAGGATAAGATACGTATTTAAAAATATAAAACAATTCATGAAACATATGAAACATAATAACTATAAAGCTATAATCATGCAAATCTAAATTTTAAATCACATTTCTTAGATATTGTAGAAAAAAATATAAATAATTATCGTTATAAAATATTTTTTGTTATTTACAGGTAGGAATAAGACGATACTCATTAATTTCTTAAAATACTTCATAAGAATATTTTGTTTCTATAATTTATGAAAATTAATATTTATATGTTTCTATTTTATAGATACATATGTTTCTTAAACTTTTATTGAATATAAATGATTTAAAAGTTTTGACATTTAACTGACATACACATCGATAAACTATCTAAAAGTATTATTTGTAAAACAAATAAAAATATTGATGCTTCATAAGTTTGGATACTTCATTAATACGTATCACTAAAGTATCAATGAAGTATAAGTTTGGATCCTTCATTAATACATATAACTGAAGTATCAATGAAGTATCGATTCGTATCGGATACGGATTCGTGAAGCAAATTGAAGTATCGGTGAGCTCCGCAGTTATGGAAAACGATTTTTGGGTTTTCCAGAGAGATTGAGTTTGCCTCAAACATATGCATTTGTTTCTTATAATATCTAGAGATTCAGGCTTCATCGATAATGGAACTAAGATTTTGGGACAGTACTGTCTTTGCTTAATTTTTCAAAGAAACCTCTTCTCTAGCCAACACTTGAAACAAAGTTATTTTTAAGTTTGACTGTGGTGTTCTCAAGGTTATCAGACTGAAAATCTATAATAGACTCATCAGAGCTCCGCCAACACAACCAGTAAACTTGTAAGAGACTATTTCATATAAAAAATAATGTATATACAACATTTGAAAATTATAATTAAGCAAAATAGTGAACAATAAGTTTAGTTGTGTAAGATGACTACCATATAACTTAAAGCTACATCAGAATAAATAAATTCATAGAATATACCAACAAAATATAAGTTCTCAAAAGTGAAAACAATTAAATAACTACAAAACAAATGTCTTCAAGTTTATATGTCTCGTCCCAATATGAAAATTCCTCAATTAAACATCTGAGGAATAACTGCCCTTTTTTTCATTACCCAAAATATCTACTCCATATTTCTACCCGACATTTATCCTATTTTCTGTAGCATTTTTATTTCTATGAACTAACGATGCAGTTTGACGTAAAAAAAAATATATCAAACCAGTCCCACTTACTGACATTTTATAATTTCAACAACTAATTCATCAAAAAGAAAATAGAAACAGAGAACAAAATATCCTAATTCCATGAAAGAGAAACAACTAAAACAGCATTAAAAAAAAATTAAAATTTAAAACATAAAAAAATTAAGAAATTAGAATCAGAGAATGAATGTGAAGAAGAGAATCAAACTGTTGCACGAAAACAAATAGAAAAACAGAATGAATGAGAAGAAAGAAGAGAACCAAGCAGCACATGCACTAATGAAGATTTAGAGATGTTAAATCACATCATGGGGAGGAGACAACAAAAGCAAAACATGTCGCATGGTGATGTGTTCGATGACCCGTTCAATGAGGATGAGTACAACAAAATGAGTTCACATAGGACAAAAATGGTGGAGGGAGTAATGAAATGGGGGAAGAAGAAACCCTATTCAATGTCAAGACACGATACAACAACACTTTTCAAGTAAGCCATCTCTGCCTTCATCAAACTCGTGAACCAATGGTAAACTCTCGTGTTGACTCGAGTTAGACCAAGTTTGCTCTAGGTCCACACAAGTCTACTAAAACATGGGTCTACTCATGAGTTAGCTCATGGTCACTCACTGGACAGGCAAGCTCGTTTGAGTTAGCAAGTTCGACAATCATGAATGTTCTTCACATGGATTTTATATGCAATAGATGACAAAATCTACTAGTTTTTAAATGTTTTCTTCTATAGGATTCAAGTTAAGACGCCTTACCTTATGGGTGGACAAAATGTATGAACTGAACTATTATAAAACTTAACTAAATTATAAAAGAGGTTTGACAGAACTGTATAATTCTTTAGATGATAATAGCTATTGAACTGCTTGAACATCTAAATTGTCTTACCCATGGATATCTTATTATAAAGCATATTTTCCAATCTCATAAGTTATAGTTCAATTTTGTTCAAGCAGTTCTATTTTGGAACCATTCAATTTTTACAAACTAAATTAAAAGAACTAGTTTTTTTATGCAATTCAGTTACGAATTTGGTTCAGTTCAAATTTTTTTGAACAATTGTGCTTGTCCTGAAATTTTGTACTCTTCACTTCTTATTAAATTTCTTTGCTGTCACAAAAACCAAATCAACGTAAATCTTAATGTGTCTGTCGCCACTATGCAGAGAAGATCCTTTCATCTCACAAATATCAGAAGCACAAAAGTATATAAAGAGAAATGCTATGCATACTTGTATTCCATCAAGTAAATCCTTAAGTGATTTATTTAAAGCTGCAAGCTCCGCAGAAGTTTTACCTACAAAATGGAAGAAATGGTGAAATTTCCTGAAAAAAGGATAGAAAGGGAAACAAAACTATAAAATTCGTAACTAGTATGCAAAAAGTGAATCATTAAGTTTAGAAGCAAAAAAGCTAACCAATTCTAACTTTCGAAAGAATTGATAAAATACATATTTTTAAAATGATTTTTGAATCTGAAATTCAATTTGGTGTAATTTATAAAGGACATCATAATAGTTATTTTAAAATTCATGAGAATCATAGTACCTATTTACAAAAAAGTAATCATATTTATAAAACAAATAATTATTAATCAACTAATTAATATTAAAATCCAGAACTAATGAAATATGTCTTTAATTGTTCATAAAACATATTTTAAAATAATAAAAAAAATGGTAAAACTACTTCTTGAAAAAAATTAATGTAGTTTTCATGTTACTTTGTACTATTTTTGTAAATATAAAAATAATTTTTTTTTCTTTGTATGATTAATTACTGTTTGTATTAAGTATAAAAAATAATGAACTTTATGTTGTCTTTCTGGATAAAAACTATATTTGTATTATAAGAATAAAAATAATCTACTATCATATGTTTTTAATTTTATCTCTTAAAATAATGTGATTCATAATAATATTCAACGCTAATTAAATGAATTCCTGTTATTTTTGTGTGTACATGATATGCTTATCAATATCAATTTTTCACCTTTTAATTTGTATATCTATTTAATTTATTATATTTACATGTATTTTTCATGTTTATTATTATTTTTGGAATAAATATAGATAAAAATAATTTTATAAAAACATAAAAAATACATGTTATGTAATATCTACAATAACAATGGCGCTCAATTTTAGATTACATACATAAATAACTAACTAAAATTTTATCATTTTTATTCATAAATTTCTTACATGTATTGCATCATCATTATTATTATCATCATTGCAAAAAAAAAATATAACTCAGTAAGTTTTAAATATCACTCTTCTCTTTTGACAAAAATCAATAATCTTTTTAAAACAACATCCACAATTTTAATGTTTATATACAAATAAATATTTTAAAAGATTTATTGACAAACAAATTTAGAAAAAATAACTAGAAATGTAAAAGATATATAATATAAACCTGTGCATTGGGCAGGTCTATACTCAAGTAAAAGATTGAAAATATAAATTTGACCCAAAAGGCTATGTGCAATAAGTCAGGTAGGAGTACCAGATTTGCTGTCATTCTCATCAATGTCCATAATTCCCAAATCATCATCATCATCATCATCATCATATGCAGTTTTATTTCCATTAACAACACCTCCAGGAGGAACAAGTGTAGGGACTTCAAAGCACATGAAGTGTGCAAAGAAAGAACTCTGCAATGTATGCCATGAAGAATTAAACATTTGAAATATTAAAGACAAATCAGTACAAGTGAAAGAATATCAAAAGATCACCTCATCCACCAGAAGTGGGATAAAAATGGTAAGCATCTTTGCATAAGCATCAGAGACTGTAGAAGTGTCAGTGGCGTTTACATTTTGACCAGAGCCTGTGGAACCTTCAAGCCAAACAGTTGGATTTCTAGATGCTTTAGTACTAGCACGAAGTTCATTTGCAAACTCACGGGCCTGTAAAAGTGAAACCTTAGACTCCATATCTTAGCATACTATGAAATAAATTACAGTTGAGGTTAAATTTGTTTTAGGCCTCTCAATTTTCAGACAGAATTGGTTTTAGTGATTTTCATTCTTGTAAAATTTATAATTGGTGGATGATAAAGAAAGAGGATAAGTCGTTAATTTTTCTTTCTTTTTAAAATTAGAATATTATATAAAATATTATTAAGTTTACATTTTATTTTCTTAAAGTTAGATGCTGACACTCGCAGGTCATTATTCTAGAATAGTAAGCTCCATGCGGTACAAAATTCACCAATTTTAAAAAATGAGGACCAAAATAAACATTTTTAAAGTACAGAGACAAAAACTAATTTTGAAAAAAAAAATGACACCAAAAACACACTTTAGCAAAAAATGAATATAATACCCAGAATTCATATATTAATTATAACGCATCTTCAGGTCAAACACTAAATTGCAATCACAACTCAACGATCTCCAGTTAAGGAAGACCAGACAATTCATCAAGCAGCACTAATGGTGGAGGATCAGCTATTCAAGTGTTAATAAAATTAACCCAGGTTAAAAAGTACAACCCCTCTTCAACTAGTTAAGCAATCATAGTTGTTTATGCTCTAAGGTTCTCCTTTGATCCACAGTACTACCTTGTAACTTACCTACTCCTATAACCCTAATACTTCTTTATATTGACCATTTTCCTTGGACCTAGGCTTTCATTAGTGATTCCGTATGTTCAATTAATATTCATTCTTGGTAACAAGTGTCATTTTAGGCGAGATTTTTGGGATTGTATCCCTAAAATTAAGGAAACTCGTCACATGAACGACCCGTAAGGTCGGTCACACGACAAGGTGGACTATTTGAACACTACAATAATGTTAGGAATCAAGAATTGAAAGAGAAAGAAAAGAAAGTTTTTTATTGAATATAATGAAAAGAACAAGAAATAGGAGAACACTCTCTTCTCCAAGGGATTCTCACAAAGGATTTCTCCTTTCACAAAGAACTAATACTCAATTAACCAAATGAACAACCCCTCCTCCTATCCTTTTTACCTTATTTATATCTAACAAACACCTTAAATAACTAACTACCTCATTAATACTCCAACTATTTTAACTAACATCTTCTTCTCTTTATACCCCTAATAGATAAATGCAAAAAAATTGTTGCTGTTGACACCTTTTCTAAAAGATAGTTGTTGAGATAATAGGTTTTAGGTATATAGCAAGAAAAAGGAGGTAAGGGTGAAAGAGTATATTGAGATTGATATTGACTTGATATGATATGTAAGTCTTACAACATTATAAAAAAACATATAGCACCCACCTTTGTTTATATTAATACAACCAGATTATACCCTAATTAATAAGGAAATAAATCATGATTTATTTTTCAACTCTCTACAAATTCCACAGATAACAAAGAATATTAAAGCCAAGGAAATCAGGAAACTGATCGTGAGACATAATCTAATGTCCTCTAAAATATTCTTTTAATGCACTGGAAGATTATTTTCCAGAAGGAACAAAATTAATAGTGAAGCAAGTTCCTTTTGATCACTCTTAGTTATGTCAACCATAGAACATCAGTCCAGGTAACCTACCTCCTTTTAATACTAACAAGGTCAGAACAAATCCTGAGGTTAAACATAATAAGACCTGGGTTGAAGCAGGCTTGAGTGCAGAATCTGAGGGTCAAAAAGCTAAGCACTTTACCTGAAACAGCTACAAAACTAATAATTTATTTCCCATTTCAATCAAATCCTGAAGTGGCCCACTTAAACTTATTTCTGGTTACAAATCTTAAAAATAAATGATCTACAAAATGAAACATGCCAAATGGCCCAAATTTGGCAACTTAATTTGAAATGAATTACACTTTAATGTTCTCACACTCAGAAGATAGTCACAGAGGAAAGATTTAAAAATTGGGAAATTAATCTCTCTAGGAACTTTACAATCCTCCCTGCCATGATTATTTTTTTATTTACTTTTTATATATTGATTAGCTAAGTAATCATATTAACTAATATTTTGTACACATTAATAATAGTTCTCCTTGCTTCATTACAAAACTAAAGGAATGCATCACAATAAGAAAAAAAAAAAAAAAAATCAACATGATGTGCAACAGACCTCCCTGCGAAGAAGCAAGTTTAGAGAACTGCAATAAGCTTTTCTAAGTGGACCCAAGCAATTCTTGTCAAGACTCTGCAAGGGTTCAGGAAGATAATTTAGGTAGAAAACACTGAACAAATATATGTATCCAAAACAAAATTCATGCAGGAATAATAAAGGACTGTTTCATTTGAAAAAATGTTTTCTAATTTCATTTTTTTCTTTTATTTTTTGTACAATAACAGGTCAGGATATTTTTATTTACTTTCTAATTTCAAATATTTTCATAAGAAACACGGAAATCAACTTTCTTTTAAGCTTTGAAAATAGAGAACAAATTGAAAACAGAAAGCATTTTGTCAAAGTAAATAGGTTCTCAGTCCAAAAATTTTAACCTTCAAATGTTGCAGAAGACGGGCGTATGTCCTGCACTTGTACCGCAGGTCGGCATGATCAGGCCTCTTCAACTGTCCTCGCTGTTTAGAGCAAGCAGTAAAAATGATACCAATAAATTCATTCAAAGACTTCAAACGTAACAATTCTAAAACAAATTTAGACAAAATACCTGAGAAAAGTAGCTTTTATCGCTTATCATGAAGTCCACCAAACTAGCAAAATAATTTCTCAAGAATTCAGATGCTCTCCTGACAAAAGTAGATTTTAATTTTTCAAGTTCTGCACGCTTTTCTTTAACCTGTAATGTGTAGGGAGGAACCAAAACAGATGATTTTTAGGTCCAACATATTCGCCATATTAGCCAGACTATTTTCACTGTGCCTTCTGATGCCAAATTTGTAGCACTCTTACAATTTCCCAACCAAACAAAATGATAAAAATAATGAATGAAAAATCATATCAGTCAACTTGAAATAATTTCCATACTTTTCCAACAAATAAAACAAGCACTCTGTCTCACGGATAGTTTTTTTTTTCCCTAAATGGCTATTCATGATCGACTTATTTTACCAAATAATTTTTAAAAGAGAAGTAAGAAAGGAACATACAGCTCTCATGTTTGTATAACTAGGGTCTAGATTAGGAGCTTCAAGACCACGCAAGGCACTAGTCAACCATTCACATGCTTCAACATTTTGAAGCATTCGAGCTTCATCAAATGAACCTCCTGTCAAACTTGTAGCATACTGCACCCAAAAAAACATCATTAAAATAAATACAAGCTAGGAAGTTCATTTAGCTTAAATTGGGATACAGGGCATACCTCAGAAGGGACACGCAACCGCCCAAGAAGCTTATCAAGCTCTTCAATGAGAGATTTGTTATTAACTGATTGCATTTCCAGATTGTTATTGCGGGTTTCTATCTGGACATAAGAAAACTTATTAGGACAAATAATGTAAGAGACCAATGCTCAGCAATAGCTACTACATCTCAATTATATCACTTAGATGGAAAAGCAAACAATACTGAAATTGCACAGAGCAACTTCTACAGCACCACAAAAATGGTCACTTTGTAGAAAGGATTGTGACCACAATCCAACTTTTGATATGTAAAATCTAAATTTAGATTAATATCATTTTACACACAAGGGAGATACTTGGCACATTAACAGACTGTCCCAAAATCTTAAGCCATTAGATGAAGAGAAAGTTCTTATTACATGAATGGGGTGACAAGGATCAAATTCTAATCATTTGGTCTTATGAGACTTTGATACCATGTCATGAACCAAACTTTTAGAAGGGAAAAGAAGCCTGTTTCAATATGCTTATTTTTAGAAAATAAGAAAACCTAGGAAAGAGAAGACAATGAGTATGTATGCACTATCCCCCTTGACAGATTCACAGGAGAAAGAGGAGAGGAAGGGGAGAAAATTGGAAGTTTAGTAGCAAAATAACCCTTCGTTTGGATGGGTGTATTTAGAAAGCAAGGAAATAAAAGAGAAGGAAATGGAGAGGATGAAATAATGCTCCACGGTTTGGATGGGTGGAAATTAAGGGGGAGGAGAATTAAATTTGGGAACTCTCTACCAAAATAATTTCCCTCGTATGGCATGAAATGGAAGGGAAAAAGTAGTGTCTATTTCTCATTTTTAGTTTTAAATATCTTAAAAATGGGAGGGAAGTAGTGTGTCATTATATTGGGAAAAACTAATATAATAAAATGTTCATATTTATAAGTTAATTATTATTTGCTTAATTAATATAAAAGTTTTTTATAATACTCAGTTATTTATTTCCACTCGTCCAAACAAGCAGAAAGAAATTTTCCCTACTTCTTTCCTTCCTATTGTAATCCATCCAAATGACACATCTTTTCCACTGCATTTTTTCTTCTATTTCTTTCCACTCTGTTTCACTTAATCCAAACAAAGCATAAAGCTCTAAATCCTTCAAAGCTAACACAAAAAATAAATTATAAAAACTTCTCCAGCTTAAGCAGGCACACACTAGACTCACTGAAGCTTCTAATTATTCCGTTCCTGATTAAACTGGAAGTTGGGTAGTGTGAAAATATCTGCATAACCATTTCCATGCTAAATAAATATCAGGATATATATGTTTTTATTTTCATATCTTGGTTTACCTTTAACAACCTCCATCCTTATGTACAAGACCCTTTTCAGAAAATTGCTTGTCCCCTTTTTATAAGACCCTTTTTGAATTCTCTTGCATTAAGTTTTTCCCTGAAATACCCTTAATTAATTAACAGTTTTATTGCCAAAAATAATAAATGCACGAAATTAATGAGAAGAGGTCTTTCTCTGTCTTACTAGGATTGGACTAATTCATAAATTCCCTTGCCTTATCAAAGAAACAAGGAGAACTAAACAAATGAAATCATGTTTCCAGTAAACACAGTCATTACAACCACAAAGTAAATTGTATCTAGGAAATTTATATTCTTAAATTGATGGGTACAGGCCCTTACTGATGCAATGTCCTCCCTCATGTGTCGTAGTTTTACATTGAATATGCTTAACCATTCATCCATATCTTCCACAACACTGGTTGCTGCTTCAAGCCCTTGTGACACCTGTGCACAAGGCACACAAGTAGTATGAACAACTGTATAAAAACAAATTAATGTATTACAGATAACTAATGCATATGGAGATTTGTGAAATGGATTTGCATAGCAACTCTATTACCATAATGGATGAAATGACAAAAATGAGATAGTAAGATATTGTTACAATTTGATGTAACAGCACAAAATTTATAATTTCAAGAAAACATAAATTAAAGAAATTAATTGATTTCATAAAAAGCCAAGTCCAGGATGTTTAAATAATTAAATCATAACTTTGACAACACAAAATCCTAGTTCAGTCTATCATTTAAAACAAAGGGAGAATGTTAAGCCGCCAAACAAATGAACCAAATGGCCTGATTAGAAGAACAAATATAGCAAACAAGGTCACAATACCCACCAAAGAAATAACTTAGTGTTTTGCTCACAACCTATGATGTGATTCTGGAACTGAAGATAAAGACGTTCTCAAAGAATTTAGAAATAATGAAAAATATAGTCTCGTGTGAATAAACCTTTGTTTATTTTAGGAAATTAACTAGCTAGCCCTAGGATAGGTTAGCTAGGTGTGCAAAACCCTCTTGGGCTTGAGTATGCAGGCCTTTGCTTCCTTGAGCTTATAAAAGGAGCCAACTACCACCCATTGTGCACAACTTTTTGATTCACAACTTTGAAATGAATGAGTTGGAAAATTTTGACAATAGTGTGATTCCTCTACTTTCTTAGAGTGTTCTTATCTTAGGGGCATAATATCCTACGTGGCAATCCACCTTTCCTCTTGTTCATCTTGGGTGTGTCATATCCCAAGGTCTTGCCAAAGTTGCTTTCACGGAGATTTCTTATCTTGAGTGTGCAATATATCTTCAGTGACAATCTTCCTTTCCCGTGCTTATCTTCAGCGTGTAACATCTCAAGTGGCACATTGTATTGAGTCGAAGTTCAAGACTCTGAAGATTCAAATAGAATCGTTCTTGTTTTGTTTGGAGGGATTTGTCAGAAACAATTTGTTCTTCCTAATCCGAGATTGGGAACTAATTAGCCTAACTCAACTACATAAAACCAACTTGTAAAGGGAGAATTGGCCAAGCTTTATAAACTCTATTTATGGCATAACTGTAGTTGATTTGAGACTAAACACCCCCCTCAATGTTGCAATTAAGGCAACACAAAGAGCCTGCAATTAATGTGGGCCAAAGGTAACTGCAATTAATGTGGCTTTCCAACACACACCTGCAAGCCTAGGGTCATGGGCACATAAAGCATGGTTATGCAAGTGGCCAACAGGGCACTATGCCTATTTCAACCCTACAAAATTGTTTGTAAGGGAAGGATTGGCCAAGCTTTATAAACTCTATTTATATGATATATCTAGTTGATGTAGGACTAAAACCTTCTCAAGGTTGCGATTAAGGCAACCCAAAGAGGCTGCAATGACAAGGAATAACCAAAACTTCCAACAATAGGTCATACGCTCAGAACAGTAATACCTCATCCATCAAAGGTTCACTTTCTAAAAGAGAATGCACATTTGCTGCTTCCAGTGCCTGTAGCTCCCTCTTCAACCTTTCAGAAAACTCTTCCGCTTCACCAATACTCATGACATAACTGCATAATTAAAAAATAAAAAGTCAACCATTTATTGGATTAAAATGGCACTATGATATAAAATCAAACATATGATTTAGTCAAACTGAATTATATGAATCAAACTGGCATATCAGCATCATTTGAACTTTGACAAAAATGTAACAATCATTATGTACAGCAATTTCTAATAATTTATGAATTCCCTGTATTATATGAATCATAAAATGTGGCCAGCGACTTTGTAAGGGAAGACACAGTGGTTCAGTGTAACCCTAGGATTTAAAGAACTCGGGTCCACAATTTACCAAAACAGAGGCCATTATATAAAGAAATTTCTAAATTTATCATGAATATCTAGCCTCAATACCCTTTAAGACAAAGAAGAATAGCACCTACGTTCCCAAAAGTGCTTCCATGTCCTCTTCCTCTGCCTGCGAGACAAGTTCCTTTTCAACATTAACTTTCAATTCTGTCTCCCTCACAGCAGATGCAACAGGACCACCATCTCGCACTTTATTCTGAGCAGAAACAGGGGGTGTATTTTCCTATTCCACAGTTTGTGAAAGTAAATAATTAGAACACAAAAAATATATTCGATAATTAACTGAATACCATAATATGAAGTTCGCACAGACAGTCCAACACTATGTTTGGATGGGAAGTTAGGAGGGAAGAAGGATAGAAAAGGAAAAGGAAAAATTGACTTTAATCCTTGTCTGGGAGTTTTTAAAGGAGAGGGAGGAGTGGGATGTACTCCCCTTAGTGGACCCATCCCCCTCGAATTGGCAAACAAACACGGGATATTATTTATTTCAAATTAAATAAGCAGAATTCCTTCCTTTTTACTTCAACATGAAGGGGGTTTAACTGCCTCCCTCAACTCAACTTCCAAATAGGGCTTAAAATTCCTAGCTTGAAGTCATAGACTTGATACCCACAGATGAGATATATCACGTTCCATACAGAATAGCAAATACAAATTAATTATTTATTAAGCAATAAATAAAAGGTATTTGGTTTGGTGAAATAGAATGAGGGGTACTTGATTGTAAAGAAGCATTAAAATTAAAAGGTTATATGCACCTTAGCCCAAAGAGCCATCTCCACAACATCTACACCCACAACCTTTGGAAGGCGACCCAAAACATCTTTGCATATGTTCAAGATGCAAAGAAGGAGACGATTCCTACAAGATAAGTGGTGAACATGATGAGAAAAGTTTCATCCCCTCACATAGAACTCAACCACAAACTTACTGTCCATGCATATATTAACATTTCTCTCAAATATAACCTGTCATCAATATTGCGCATGGTCCATTGAGGAGGAGCAACACTCTGGCTTCTAAGGTTATCAAATCCCTGCAAGATACACAAGCATCAACCTAACAAGCACGTAATTTGGAAGACATCAAAAAATAAACTCCAAAACAGGGAATGGTAGGATGTTCTCATATTGCTTCTGTGCCAAAAACTGAACAATATGTCTAGAACTAGAACATAAAGATCACTTCCATAATGGAATTTTACCAGAGTAAATGTACATCCGCTGGGATCATTTGCTACAACCTCCACTTTTGACAGGTGCTTTAGCTTGTATAGCTTTGCAGGCTGCAAGCACAACAGTTTTACAAATTGAAAATGCTGAATTTGGTTTGAAGGGCAGTGGGGGATCATTTCATTTCTCGATAAAAGAAATTATTATATTGTCCGGGATCATCAGACAACCTTGGTCTCGGTCAATCTCAAATGTGACACATAGCCAAGCCTCTCAGGTACCGAGAAAGAGTTAATAGACCTCGATTATGTGTTATGTTGAAATTGACTTGACCATGGTGGTCAGGAATTATTGGATCATGAGCTACAATCCAAACATATCCCAAAGAAAATAAGATAGAGAAAAACAAATTACTTCAAGAACACCTCCCGTTGAATACTTCAACACGCGAAGAAAAGCCGATGTCCTCTGACCCTTCGATTTCGCTGCAGCAAATACCACGTCATCACCAACAACTACACAAATGTAGAGTTCAACAAAACAATTAAAACACCACACACGCCGAAGAAATCACACATAAACACTCCAGTCTTGAGATCCAACAAGCTACATAACAAAAGGCACACGAAGTGAATCAGGCATTACTGCATAAACCATAGTAAACCTAACGCGAAATGTGTGTGGAAGCTTCAAAGTGTAGTTATAATAAAAAAAAAATCAATGTTCACATCAGAGTAGTTAATTTAATTTCTTGAAAGCTAAAACATCGGTGGAATCTCGTGCAAGCAAAATCGAAGTAGCGCATAGAAAACAGTAGAATTGAGAAATGTAAAAAGGGAATTAGGAAGAGGAAGGTAACTGGAGAGAGCGAGAACCCTAGGCTTGGCCATTTGGCGACCGAGCTTGGACGATTTTCCTAAGATGCCGTGACTCTTGGCGACGCGCAGAGACATCACGATCTTCTGCTTCGGATCCTCGATTGCAGCTTCGCAAGCTCGCCGGAGCTCGCCGTCGTCGGCGCTCGATTTCGCCATTTTTCGTTCGTCGCTGATCTCGAAGCTCCTCTCGTAACAGAAAGAGAGAGAAGGAGAAGAAGCAAAGTGAAAAAGCTCGTAGTAGTCACAGTTAAAAATGAGAAAGAAAAACAACTTTTTTCTTCCTATTAGGATCTTTTGCAGTTCAGTTTTGCCCTGCGTGAATCTGAACTGTTGATTATACTCGAACTTAATATTATTAAGAAAATAAAATATATGGTGAAAATTGATTATAAAATTTAGAGGATCCGTCTCCGTGCTGGCTATAGTTGGGTTTTGATTTTTCTCCTTTGTCGAGTCTTTCTTTGTCCGCAGCCTTCAATTTCTCACTTTCTGTTTTACCAACGGTAAACCTGGATTACTTGCAAGTCAATTTTGCCGCAATTCACCGTTTCACCCTGCAGCCATAATTCAAAAGCTGTAATTCTTTTTACTTGCATTTTATTAGATTAAAAAAGAAAAATGCATCATACAAAATTAATCTTAGTCTTCGTCCCAATTGGACTCTCATAATTAATTATTATTTTTTAATTATTTTTTTCTTTTTATACTGATAATATATATTGAATCTACTCATACTACATATTAAATATTTTATATATATCCAAATATATAAGAATGAATCTACTCATATTTACATATTAAATGTTTTATATATATCCAAATATATAAGAATGGTTGTTTCTAAAATTAAAATACTATCAACATGGATGATAATTAGATATTCTAATAAATTTATTATTAAATAAATATAATAATACTTTTTATAATAACTAATTACTTAACAATATTTTTATTTTTATATAATCTTATTTTAATTCTTATATATTATTAACCTTTATATTAATTTTTTCCTTGTGAAAGTAACATATTTTATTATTTTTATTTCTTTCATATTTTTATTTTTTTTATCTTTTGATCTTTTATCAGTACTTGACTTGTGTTTGTTCTTGTCTTGTCTCTTAAACCGGGAGATATAGTTGATGAATCTTGAGTTTAATTTTACTATATTCAATTAGAAAATAAAGAAGTTTAATACGTCGAAATTGAAGAAAACTCATTCATCAAATGTCATAGTTTAGGGGTTAAAAATAAGAATAACTTAAAATGATAGAAAACAGCATTTTCACAAAGAAAGAAAAAGAAATCACTATATATATCATGAATGAATCAAGATAAGATTACATGAAAATAGAAAAATATCTTAAAAAAAAAAAAAAACTCAATACTTGAGAGTTTTAGGTGTAGAAGTAGAAATGAAAGGGTTAAACTTTGTGTTTGGTGAATGTAACACTAACCAATCAAAAGTTTTTTTTTTTTTTTTACTACTAGCCTTGTGTCTAAAACATATCTCCTATTTCTTAAAATTTCTTAAAATTTTATTTTAATGAAAAAAAAATACATTTTCTACATTTTTATTTCCAAAAAATTTTAAGAAAAATTAAAAAAAATCTAATCATTCATCTTATTATTTGTAGTGTTTAAGTCATTTATCTCGTCTTAAGACTTCATTTTAAGGAGAAGAAATTGGGTCATAAGACTTCACTTAGTGACTTTTATTCTCCACCCATGGGGTTTCACATACCACACACTTAAGGAGAAGAAATTGGGCCATATTATGTAGTATCTAGAGATTTAGTTTCATTTTCGAAATGTTAGAAAGCTTTTATCCATTGGTTTTAAATGAGTAAGTGACATGTTCTTCCATTTTTATCTCTTCCATCTTTTCTTTTTTTTTTAATTGTTATTTGATTATTCTTATTCTTTACATCAAAATTGTAAAATATATGTGAAGTTTCTTGAATTTGATTCAATTCCCAATAATTAACTACTCATTTTTTATTTCTAAGGTGAATTATATGTAATATATATTTTAATTTGTTCAATTTCATTTTAATGCATTGTTTCAAAGTTTAGAGATTATTTGCGGAAAATACATTGTGTATTTCTTATTTTAGAAAATATATAAAGGAAGTATAAATAGAATACACATTAATAAACCTATACATTAATCTATCCCTAAAAATCAGAAAAATATTCTCCTTATAAATGTTGTACATAATTGTGCATAAATAATCGAAATAAAACTGATTATATTTTCATTAAATATTATCATAATTGAATTATTCTAATTGATAGTACTAATCTCCAACACTCCCCCTCAATCTGGATGGTAGATATCTATCATATCTAATGTTTTCATGTGTTCCTTGGAAGAACTTTTATCAGGATATCTACTGTTTGTCTACATGATGGAACATGGTCAACATTTTATAATACCATGATCAATTTTTTCTTTAATGAAGTGTCGGTCAATTTCCACATGTTTTGTCATATCATGGTGGACTGAGTTCTTTGCTATGCTTATAGCAGTTTCGTTGTCACACATTATCCTCATAGTGTATTGATAGAAATTTTGATTTCATCTAACATCCTCTAAAGCCAGATTCCTTCACAGATACCTTGAGTCATAGCTCTGAATTAAGCTTCTGCACTACTCCTTGCCACCACATGTTGCTTCTTGCTTCTCCAAGTCACCAAGTTTCCCCACACAAAGGAATAGTAGGTTGTAGTTGATTTCCTATCAAAGGGATATCCTGCCCAATCTGAGTCAGTATAGACTTCAATACCTATGTTTGAGTTCTTCTTGAAGTAGAGCCCTTGGTCTCCTATACCTTTGAGGTATTTTTCTGTCTGTCATATTCATATTGGCCTCAGTTGAATTAGATGTATAGCGACTAGTCA
The DNA here is from genome assembly GCA_963425845.1 of Sphenostylis stenocarpa. Lineage (NCBI taxonomy): Eukaryota > Viridiplantae > Streptophyta > Magnoliopsida > Fabales > Fabaceae > Sphenostylis > Sphenostylis stenocarpa. The sequence continues at coordinate 29,807,509 of OY731405.1, forward strand.
GGCTGATAGCAAACCCAATCCTGGTGTGAGTGATGTAAATTAGCTTCCCAACTAGTTTTTTATATCTATCTTTATCAGTTGGTGGACTTTCGTCTTCACCTCTCTTTTCCTGTTCTATGGGAGTATTGGTTGTCTTGCACCCACGCATGTCATTTTCTTGAAGTAAGTCAGTGTATATTTCCTTTGTGATACATAAATACTATCCTTCGTCCGAGCAAATTTCATCCCTAGAAAGTATTTGAGTTGGCCCAAGTCCTTAACTTCAAATTCCTTGGCTAAAAGTCCCTTCAAATGCTTGATTTGATCATAATCGTCTCCTGTGATAACGATATCATCAACATAAACAATGAACAGGGCTACCTTCCTTTTTGCGGAGTGTTTGACAAACATCTGATTGACATTGCTTGAATCCATCTTCTTTGACAACCCGAGTCAATCTATCAAACCATGCTCTTGGAGATTGCTTAAGGCTATATAAAGATTTTCGGAGCTTACACATCATGGTTGAGGTTTTTGATGATTCAAATCCTGAAGAAATTTGCATATAGACTTCTTCTTCTAGTTCACCATTTAGGAAGACATTTTTTATGTCTAGTTGATAAAGTGACCAATCTAAATTTACAGCTAAAGAGAGTATAACTCGGATTGAATTGAGTTTGGTCATCGGTGCAAACGTCTCTTTGTATTCCACTCCATATGATTGGGTAAACCCTTATGCCACCAGTTGGGCTTTGTACCGGTTTATACTACCATCTGCATTGTATTTGATGGAGAATATCCACTTGCATCCAATCGATTTCTTCCCTTTTGGTAAGGTGGTGATTTCCCATGTACCGTTTTCAGCCAAGGCCTAGACTTCTTCTGTTGCAATTGTTGCCCATTCAGGTTGTTTGAGTATCTCTTGAATATTTCTTGAGATATGTATGTTGTCAAGAGCTGTCACAAACGACATATACTCCTATGACAATTTTTCATAGGATACATAATTCTCAATAGGGTGTTGAGTGCAATATTACCTAGGGAAAACTCATTTTTTGGAACTTGATTTGATTTATGACTTTGCCTTGGAGCTGTGTTAGACTTTACTTCCTTTATTTTAGGTGTAGTCTCGGTTGGCTCTGCATTTGCTACTATAGTTTTCTCTACTGCAGGCGCAATCTTGGCTGGTTCTGCATTTGGGACAAAGTGAACTAGCTTATTAGATAAATATGCTCCCTCTTAATGTCAACTTTAGGATAATAAGGTTGATTCTCAAGAAAGGTGACATCTGTGATAAAATTTCCTGGTTTGAGGTGAATAACATTTATATCTTTTTTGTTAGGGAGAATAACCGAGGAAAAATATATTTTATGGATTTTAGGTCAAGTTTGCTGCGATGAGGATGGAGGTTATGGATAAAAGCTGAACATCCAAATATTTCCACGGGAATGAATGCTAGGATATGACTAGTAGGGTATGAGGTTTGGAGAGTAGAGTGAGGTGTGTTAAAGTTGAGGATTCGGGAAGACATTCTGTTTATGAGTTAGGTTGTAGAGAGGATAGTTTCTCCCCAAAATTGGTTGGGTACATTTGTAGCCAACATGAGAGATCTGCTCACTTCTAACTAAGAGATGTCTATTCTTTCTCTCGGCGACCCCATTTTGCTAAGGGATATCTACACATAAACTCTTATGTATGATTTCATATCTCTGAAGGTAGGAACTTAGTGCAGAGTGGTAATACTCTCGACCATTATCACTCCTAAGTACCTTAATCCTACTTTGAAATTGCGTTTCCACCATAGTATGAAAAAATTCAAATATTTTACCAACTTATTATTTCTCCTTCATTAGGAACACCCAAGTGACCCATGTGTGATCGTCTATGAAGGTGACAAACCATCTTGATCTCGTGACATTGTTTACCCGTGATGGTCCCCATATATCGCTATGAATTATGGAGAAAGGTTGAGAGGGTTTATAGGGTTAAGGCGGGTATGAGCTGCAGGTATGTTTGGACAATTGACATATTTCACATTGAAATAACTCTTGATTTTTATTGAATAATGTGGGAAGCATGCTTCTTAAGTACATGAAATTTAGGTGGCCAAGCTGATAGTACCACAATATTACAAAATGTTTATTTTTAGGTACCATAGCACAAGAGTTGGCATTGAGTTCTGGCTCTAACGCTTCAGTTTGGAGGCAGTAGAGTCCAGTACATTCTTTAGCAATGTCAATCGTCTCTCTCGTCTCCAAAATCTGAAATTCACATAGGTTAGGGAAGAATTTAATGACACACTTCAAATCTTTTATCAATTTGTGAATGGACAGTAAATTATAGTCAAGTTTTGGCACATAAAGGACTAACTTCAGTTTAATATTTTGTGAAATAATAACTGAAATTTTACCCATGACTTTAAAAAGAGTTCCATTGTGGCAAGGAGTATAGCTTTTAAACGCAGTTAAGTCTCCATGTGATTTGAGGCTCTTGAATCAATGATCCATGACTTTGATTTTCCTGTGTTAGTATTTAGAGTATGCAAGAAATTACCTTTTTGTGCTACTGCAGTTGCTTCTTGCTGAATGGAGATATATTAGAATTTATCTCTGTTGTGTTGTCTCTACTGTCCATTTTTTGTTTATTTTTCCTCTAAAGGCTTGCCATGAATAATCCAACAGGTGTTCTTAGTGTGTCCCAATTTCTTGCAATGATCGCACCAAGCCGATTTTTCTTTTTAGATGGACAAAATTGGTTCCCCCTTGCTGTCATTGTTGTGCCTTCAATGGGTGAGCTGCACTTGACTTTCCAAGCATTATTTTTCTCCTGCTTTCCTCCCTTCTCACTTTCGAAAATACTTCCCGGATTGTTTTAAGAGGATTGGTTCCAAGGATTTTCCCTCGGACTTCATCTTATGTGTTCAGCCTTAATAAGAATTTGTAGATCCTATCTTTCTCCACCAATTCTTTATATTTCTTCTTATCTTCGACACAGCTCCATTGAACATCTTCATATATGTCTAGTTGATGCCAATGTCGGTTGAGTGTATTAAAATACTCAATGACTGAGAAATCACATTTGTTGATGTTAGAGTCACCCTCTACTGGACACTTGGAGTCTCCGGTGACGTAATATTCCTTTCCTTTTCCTTGAAGGAAGATTTTAACTAAACGCATCCATTGAGGGTAATTTTGGTCATTCAATTTGTGACCAGTTATAGGAAGAGCAGGTCCTTCAACCAAATTGATGGTCGAACCTCGTGCCTTGTTCTCTTCCATGGTTGGCTGCATTAGGTTAGGGATGGTCCAGATCGAGCTCTGATACCATGCGAAAAATATGTTGTGTATTTCTTATTTTGAAAAAGATAGAAAGGAGGAATAAATAGAATACAAGGCAATAAACATATACACTAATCTACCCTTGAAAATCAAGAAAATATTTTCCCTATAAATGTTGTACATAACTGTGCATAAATAATGAAATAACACTAATTATATTATCCTTAAATCCTATCATAATTGAATTATTATAATTGATAATGCTGATCTCCAACATTATTTGATCAAATATAAATGTGTTCTTGAATGAATTTCTTAATTCTCTTAAAGTTTACTCTTGAGTTGATCCATGAATAAAGAGCCTGAAAGCCTAAACACCTAATTAGGCACATATCAATTGGTATCAACAACAATTGGTTGAATACATGGATTACATGAGTCAAGAACATGAACGTGTGATGTGAATGCCTCACTTTATATGTGTCTCACCTTAATTCACCTTGGTTTGATGTTATTTACCTTGATTCACCTTATTTTGCATGTGTCTTTGCCTTTAATTCCTTTACTGCCCCAAATCTGTCACAAAAACTAGAATATGTCTCTAATTGTGTTACTTAATTGCTTACCAAAATTAGTACCCTAAAACATTTTAATTGTTTTAGGTTCCTAAATTTGTTGAATTATCTCGATATTTTTACTACAACTTTGTTTTCTATCCTTGAATTTTGTCAAAAAAAAAACTTAATTATTGTATAAGTGTTCTAGTTTTGTTAATTTAGAGTCATACGTCTTCTTGTGATTTTCTTTCTGTTAAATCTTGATTTAGGTTATGGTTTATTTATTTTTAAAGAACTTTTGAATTGAATTGATCATTAGACTCTAAACATAGGAATTAAGTGTTCAAACTTTGTGGATCATCTCTTGGTATTGTGCTTTAGGTTGAATTACAAAAGCATATGGTCAAGACATATACATTGCCTTTGTACGAGGAGTATGTTTGAAAAAGTGTTATACCTTTAAGATTTGGAACTTGGATATAATATTGATTGAATTTGTCTTTGATTTTGCAAATTAGTTTCATCGTTGTGATTTGTCTTGATCTTCTTACCATTAGTAAGTTTAATTATAAATGTTAGCATTGCTTCGATTAGTAAACTTTCTTAGTGGCTTTGAACTCATTGTTATAATTGTTTATTCTCTTTTTCTGTGCTTTTATTAGTCTTTTGATTCTTGATTTTTTCACATATATCTTTTTTGGTATAGCATTTCTTATTTAGTTTATCTTCTTTGAATCTATATAGTTTTGTCTTAATAATTTTCAATTCTCTAACCTATATAAGTGTTTTTACTAACTATTTCATTTTTAACATGAATTAAATAAATAAAAATGAGGTGTTTTTGAAAAGATGAGACTAGTTTGAGAGACTATATTGAACTTTGTGTTTTTTATTTCTAATATCTTTTTCTTACGTAGTTATTTGTTTTTGCTAATTTTTTTTTTAGGAAAAATGATAAAGTCCAATAATATTATCTTCCACGTTTCCTAGTCTTGCAAAAATTTATGTCAAAATTGAAGAGCTCACAGGAATAATGACTTAATCACAAGATAGTTGGTAAAGATATAAGGAGAGACATAAGAAGGGCATAGGTCACCAAATTATGAGAGAGATAATTCAAATGAGAAAAGAAAAATACAAACTTGGAGACCAAGAAGAGGTGGACAAGATGTTCAATCTAAAAAATATTTTCAAAATAAATGTAAAATTGTCTGAATTTTTAGGGGATAATGACATGAAATTTTACATTGAATAACATACAAAAGTAAAGCAAAATTTTATATTGTGTTTTGTAAGATATTTTGTAATTTCCTAAAAATTCAAATAAACTAAATTTTTATTTCTTTTATTTAAAATGATTTTTTTAAAATGACTTATTCGGATAAGACAATTCAAATTTATTGAAATTTAATTTTCTTATTTGAATAAAGTATTTAAATTACTATCAAATATAAAATTTATCAAAAGTATTATTACTATATTGTGAATTAGGTTCAACTTATAGTGTTTGACCCTTATCCACATAGGTAAGATTGGATTGAGACAAATTATCATAAATTAGATTGAATAAAGTGAGATCGAGATAGAATAAACTAATAAGGTCAAGAAGGTTGGGTCAAGTCGGGTTAGGTTGATAGGTTGAGATGAGTCAGATTGTGTTAAGATGAGTCTGACTGTGTCAAGACAAATCAGACTATGTCGAATCGAGTTAAGTCCAAATGGGTCAAGTCAAGTCGTAAGTAAATAGGAAAGACTAATATTAGATAGGTTAGGGCATGAAAGACCAGATATGTCGGGTTAGTAGAAGGGGTCAGATAAAGAAAAATTGTGTCCAACCAAGATGAGTCAAGTTAGGATAGGTTAAATCGAGGTAGGCTAGACCTACTTTGGGTAGTTGGGTTAAACCTGATTAGAAAGGGTTGGATTAGATTAAGACAGGTTAGGATGGATTGGATCAAGTCGATATAGGTTGGGTTAGTCCAATACAAGATAGACTAGATCAAGAGTGGTTGGGTCCAAATGGTTTGGTGATGGTCAAAACATGTTATATTAGTTCGAACCAAATTAAGACGGATTGGGCTTGGGCTAGATTATGTTTATCTAGGTCGAGCTAAGTATGCTTGTATTGAAAGAGATTAAGATGCGTCAAAAATATCTTAATAAAGATTGTGTCAAAATTTATTGATCACCTGTAGTTATTTATTTAATTTGTCTTTAACTTTTTCTTAAAGAAAATTATTTTTTTATAAAGATTTAACGACATTGTATTAGAGATTGAACATTGAGGATTCAAATGAGTTTATATCACTATAGGTGAATAAGTTTGGATTCATTTATCTTAATTAGTCACTACAAAATCAATTTAAATCTTCCTTATATAAAATGAAATATAATATATTGACAAAATTTAAAAGATTATTTGTATATTATTTTGATATAATATTATTTTATACTCTCATCTTTGCATTTTATTGTTTATACATTATACAACTAAAAATATCAACTAAATAAATATATGTGTTCATCGTTCAAACCCTTTCTAAATAATTATTACAATAGTCTTTCTATAAACTAGTTAAAATAAAAATATTATTAATAATTCAATCATTCTTAAATTTATAATTTTATACGCACACACAAATTACTTTTGCCAAAATCTAATAAAAATATCATTTCTTAAAATTAAATTAAACACACACATATATTACTTTTGTCAACATCTAATAAAAAATATCCATCTCCTAAAATTAAATTAAACTATAATATAAAAAAATATTACACTTTTCACTCGATATACATAAGACATGAAAATAATTTTAAAAAATATTACAAAAACTATATAAGGTTACATAATTTATTTATTACATAAAATAAATTTAAAATAATATATATTTTATAATTTTTATTACAAATATTTAGTAATTTTTCTAAAAAAATTTTGTAAAAAATATTTAATAATTTGTTAAATATATACTTACACAAAATTATTCAAATGTATTTGTAAACTTTTTGTTTTATTGTAACGTCTCAAAATTGATTATGTAAATTTTTTTAAAATATAATATATTAAATAATATTTTAGATAATTTAAATAATTTTAAAATAAAACTCATTCATGTAAAAATAATATATATATATATATATATATTTAATTTAAACTATAATTATTATTTTAATATATATATATTTATTTAAGTTATTAAATATATATATATATATATTAAAATAGTAATTATAGTTTAAATTATATATATATATATATATATATATATATTAATTATTAAAATCAAGTTAGTTAATTAATAAAATTGATTATTGAAAAAAATACAAGATCTTATCTCTTTAAGAGATAATGATTAAAATATATATATAATTAAATAAAATAAAAATACATAAATGTAACCTTATCTCTTTAATAGATAATGATTAAAATAATAATATATAATAATAATAATAATAAAATATAACCTTATCTTTTACATTAAATGAAAAAAAAATTGATTAATCATGATTATAATCAGGGGATAGGGAGAAATGGAAGAGGAGAAAGGGAAAAAGAGCAATTATTTATTTATATTCAGTTACGTAGTGGTCCTAATTATTTATTTTATCTTCAGTTATGTACTAGTACTATTTATTAATTTATATTTATATTATTTAATTATTTTTAAATAATAATATCTATTTATGAAGATTTGAAAATATCGTAATGGATGTTGGACTTTGAGGATTAAAATGAGTAAATATTACTTGAGAGAGTGATTAAAATTAAGCTTATTTATCCTAATTAGTCACTAAAAAAATTTAATTTAAATCTTCATAAATGGAATAAATAAAATAAATTGAGCAAATTGAAAAATATATTTTATATAACATTATAATATGGTATTATTTTAAATAATAATTGTTGTCACTTCCTTAGTGTCATTTTTTGTGTATGTTATAACTAAAATATCAACATAAATAGATGGAAGTATCAAGATGGAAGACACAAAATTCTTGTCAATTATAATAATTGTTTCGATATAAAAACAATGTAAACTTGTAAAACTCACATCTTTGTACATATAAATGTATAAATATTTATCTCATATCTTATTGCAAAGACTTAATAAAATATAGTAATCTCTTAAAATATGGTTAACAACATGATAAAAAAAGGATGCCACATTTCTTATGTAATATCTTAATATAAAAATAGAAATAAAAAAATAATAGATAATCAAATTTCTTATACTTTATTAAATGAGATATTTTATTTATAAGTACAAATATCACTAAAAGAAAATAATTTAAATATTATAATATTTAAATCATATAAAAATAATAAAAAATTAGTAAGGTCAATAAAAAATTAATAATTATTGATATTTTTAAATATAATTTTTAAACATTTAAATTAAACAATTAATAAAATATATTAATATTTCTATATTTCTAAGATTTTAATATCAAGAAGTCTTTTAATTTTTTTTGCTTAAGATTTGAAAGATATTTATTTACATAATTGTAGTTATTAAAATATATAATAAATATTATTTATCCACATAGAACTTGCATCTTCATTACATAACTCCTAATATAAAAAAAAATATTTATTTAATTTTTAAATTTGTAATCCAAATAAAACTTTGTTCTCTCAAATTCTTTTTTAAAGAATAAATTGACTTTGTAAGTTGTTCAAAATTTTTAACAATATTTGTATCATCACATAAACAGTAATTATGATAATTATATATATATATATATATATATATAAAGATAAAATGAGATATTTTTTATTTTTTTTAATATAAAATACTTATATATTATTATTCGAAACATATTTTTGTTTTAATCCATAAATTGACTTATCATTTTCTAATTGTTTATTTTCTCCCTAATGTTAGAATAATTCAAGCCCAGTCATCAATGAGAATTTGGTTAATGGTTCCATATGGACACATGGAATATGTTGAGATGAAGATATTTGATTAGTTAAATTATAGTTTTGTATAACTATACAAAATAGTGCATAATCAGAACTTACTTTATTTATTCCTCGATTTGTAGGAGTAAAATACTACAAGAACATGATATATGTATTCAAAAAAGATATGAATAAAAATTATAGAATGAATTATATATTTTTCAATATGGTACCATAGCTTAGAATTTTTTTCTTTTTCTTTCTAAATCCTTGGAGATCTTAATCTGGAGAGATGACGAGAAAAACTAATTTCAGTAGTATTTCAATCTGAAGGTGTCTTCAACGTAGGCATAATCCTAAATGAATCTAACTATAATGTATAATCACAACTAATGGAGATGTAACATCCAGTATTTCCCAAAAATATTTCATTAATATAATAAAATATTTTGTCATTAACTTTAATAAAATGGTATTATGGGTTATTTTAAGACTTGATAATTTTTAAAGATATTAATAAATAATATATATATATATATATATATTATGAAATTTTTAATAGAGTGAAATAGATAAATTTACAATTGAGTTTAAAATGAAGTAATAATAATAATAAGAGTAATATCATTAAGCAAAATTAGTAATATAATTTACCATTGATGAAAGGATTTAATTGGTAAGTGAAAAAGTAAGTGAGGGTAATTTTGGAAAGGAGGTTAAGTTTAAAGAAGAGAAAAACCAATTTTCTTTCTCACTTACGGAAACCATTTTGGGAGCACGGGAGGAAGAAGAGAAGCTTGGTTTTGCTTGCCCACACCATCTTGGTTCATCCTTTTTGCAATTAAGAGTAAGATCCATAAAATTAAAGCATTGGATTTCAATATTATCTCCTAAAATCTTCTTAATCTCAAATATATGGTCATTTTGATGCTTATAGGAGACAAACTTTTCTTGAACTAAGGATCTCTATTTTCTTGTTTGAAAGCTTCATTTGAGGTAATGAGAGTCTTCTTGTCATCAACCCTAGGCTAAACCATCATTTATCTCACTTCTATATTAATTGGAACCAAATTAAAATGTTTTATAAAAATTTCGTATGGCTATTCTAGTATATTTAGATACTCTACAATGATCCTTTCATATTTTATAGTTTAGAAATGGATTCTTTGGATGTTAAAACCTAGAGTTAGCCATAAAAATCACTTAAATTGGATTTTTCTAGAGGAAGATGATGAAATATGTGTTGAGAGATGTTATTGGACAAAAATCTGCATGTGAATTGAATCTTTGGGAAACTATGTAAAAATATTTACTTGGTATTTAATTCTGAAATTTTGATTACATGTTCCTTTATATGTCTATTTCGTGTGTGATTTATTTCAAAATTTTCTGACCAGTGAATTTTCGATGAAAAATCTTGGAAGTAAATAGGTTTTGAGTTGGGTAAAACAGAATTGTTATGTCCGCTCAGCAACTTTGAAAAATCATATAAATTGAAATTAAAGTTTTTTTTAGATGAAATTTTTATCATAGTTGTGATTGTAGATATATGTTAAGCATATTTATTTTCATAATTTTATGAGCATTATTTTATTTTATAAAAATATATCTTTGAGTAATGCCCTAATAGTGGAATCTTCAAAATGTATAAAAAGGGAGGAAAGTTTTGAATGACTTAAAAATATTTAAACTTTGAGTTATAATTTTTATTATAATCCTAGAATATATGTATTTTGGACTGGAAAATTTCATAGAATTTGGAGTTAGTTTAAATGGCAAAGAATTTTTCCAAAGTTATACTTTTCTAATGCTTATGATAAAATTTTCTTCCTAGAGAAGTATAAACAAAACTTTAGTTTTGTACCTATTATTTATTTTATGAGTATGTATGATGTGAGAATAATAATGTAATGAGATATTTTGGGACACAAGGTTAGAATAACAAGAGTTTAGAAAATTTGATGGATCGTAATGTGTGCTGAGTTCGAGAGTGTCCGACTCTCGACAAAATTTTATTGTTCTTGTTTGATGCAGAAAAATGTGTTTATAAATTTGATTTGAATGTATTTATAAATTGGGAAATGTCCAAATTACAAAGGAGACTCTGTCAAATTTTTGAAATTGATGAAAAATAAATAAAGCTTAATAAGAATGGTATAAAGAAACGTTATGAATAGTTAATGCATTCATAATCATGGTAGTTAGTGGAAATCATGTCTATAAGCTGTTTGTACTATGTGCTGAGTCTAAGTGAGAGATGTTGGTCATCTAAAAATAGGGTATTATGTCTATAGTGATATGGTCTGTATGATGTAGAGTTTGTTCCTACCAAATATATTGTTGTTAAAGAGTTGGTGGTGTCACTCAGTGACGAGATATGTGTGTGGATGGTACAGAGATACACCGGAGGCTTAGGAGATAAGAGAAGATCAGATTGATCTTGGGGAAATATAGAGTGCATTGTTTGGCCACGCTCTATCCTCCCGACTTGACTCTTTGACTTTGCCTTTTTGCCAAGGGATCGTTATGCGTAAGCATGGTATCTGTGATGCGCAGATCAACCGACAACTATCTATACTTCTGTGAGCCATTTATGCTCGTGTGTAATTTTGTTATGCTTGTGAGAGTTGTTTGTACTTATGTGTGACCCTTTCATGGATTGAAAGATGGGATTGATAGTGTATCCTAGGTGCATGAGCATTTCAAATGTGGCAAAAATGAACGAATGAAACACAAACATGTATTGTGTGTTTTTAGTTTGAGTAATGTGATTTGTGGAAATTGTTTGAAATTTCTGTGTGGGATACTTTATTGAAAAAAAATGAAATGTTTGACTATAAATGTTACATATGGTTTTAGATTGTAGAGGTTGGAAAAATTTTCGGTTTAGTGTTTTGGAGTGATGAGAAAAGGAAACTCATCCTTACTGTTATATTTCAGGTAATGATTGAACAATTGTGGTGGAGGAACCACAGTTTGATTGAGTATCATATACATATGTATGGAAGAATGCTGCCCTCCGGGAGGGGTATGATCTTGTATAAGAAAGTTAGGAATTTTGGGTACCTGCTCTGATTAGGATTTGCTTTATTTTGAGATGTATAAATTTAAATTAAGTTCTAATCGTTTAAGGGTACCAACTTTATGTAATTATAGTATGATCCTTGTTGGATTAATTATTTTGAAAAACAATGTATTATGATTATGAATGTTATGTATGAACATGTTCGACACCTTATTTATATATATTTATTCATGCATGACCAATTTTAAAGTTCATTGTCATAAAGAAATAATATTGTAAAAAAAAAAAGTATTCCCATTTTTGAGAAATTAAATAAATTAGAAAAAAAAATGACGTTACAGGAGATGCACATTACAAAGAGGAAAAAATTGTCCTATATCCATGGGAAGGTGAAGCCTCCAACAGAGAAAGATGAGGGATATGAAAAATGCTATGCTGAAAACCAAAAAGTGAAAAGATGACTACTGATGTCCATGAAACCATAAATCATGAAAAGGTATCTTCGCTTATCCACTGCCCTCAATATTTGGAATGCTTTGTCAAAGACATTTTATAATAAAAAGGTATCTTCGCTTACCCACTGCCCTCGATATTTGGAATGCTTTGTCCATGAAACCAGAAATCATGAAAATGTATCTTCGCTTACCCACTACCCTCGATATTTGGAATGCTTTGTCAAAGACATTTTATAATGAAAGTGATGAGCTACAAGTGTTTATCCTGAATCAAAGAGTATTTAATGCAAAATAGAATAATAGAACCCTAACTAAATATTATGGGGAGTTGATTGAGATTTTTAGGGAATTAAACAATCGTGATAAAGTAGTCATGAACGACCCTGATGATGTAAATTCAGATCAGAAGTCCATTGAAAGATTGAGGGTCCATATATTCCTTGCTGGACTGGATGATGATTTTGAGCAAGTTCGTGAAGAAATCTTGCGCAAAAAAGTGACACCTGATTTAGAAGAATGCTATGCATTGATCTGAAAAGAGACAATCCGACAAACAACGTTGAAAACAAAAGATATGATTTTTGATTCCACAACTATGATGACAAGGAAGCAAGTGAAGCAATCAAAAGGTTCTAAAAAAGGTAACTACAAGTGTACTCAGTGTAATAAGGATGGACACACCAAGGAACGATGCTATGAAATCATAGGATACCACGAGTGGTGAGATCACAGTCGAGCATTGAAGAAGAATTCCAAAAAAAAAAAATTCAACCGCTGTTGCTGTAAGTGCCATTGACAAAGAGGACGACGAAGGCATAATGCTTGCTACAACCGCAGGTAGTGATGATTCCAATGGTAAGGCCTTAATAAGCACATATACTATTCTGAATAATGCATGAATAATTGATTCTATATGTTCTGATCATGTGACTTTTGATGTTAGACAAATTAAAAATCTTAAACCTTCCTCACAAAAAAGTATTTTCATAGCCAATGGTAATAAATCCACCATCATTGGAGAAGGAACTGTCTCTATTTCAAACAATTTGAACCTTGATATTGTCCTTGTTGTTCCTTCTCTTAAATATAACCTATTGTTAGTCTCGCAAATAACCAAAATGAAAGCAATGAGGGGGAGATTGATGGAAATGTCCCTACATTCCCAAGAGATGATTTTGATGATGATTCAAGTCAATTACATTCAAGTCAACACCATTCAAGATGAATTAAGGACAAGTTGAATTTATGACGTTGGTGACAATGTGAAACATTTTCCTACATGCCCAAGATATGTTTTTGATAAAGATGATGATTCAAGCAAGCCCAAGATAATTCTTGAAGACTAGATAGAGTTTTAGAATACTAGATATGGAGGTACAAGTTGATGAAGTAATATTATGCATAAGCCTCCAAAGCACAAGTGTGATAAAATTCATAACATGATATTTTTCTCTATCATAATCAATTATGATGCATCAGAAATGGAAAAATGATTTTCTCTGTCATAATTGATTATACTCGGTAACATAATCAATTATGGCAATTCAAATTTGAAAAATATATCTGTTTTGAAAAATAAATGTTTTTAAATATATCCTTATTTTTATTCATGAAAATATTAATGTCCAACGACCATTTTCCGATGTTATTTTTCTATTTAATTAAGTTTTGATGAAAAATTAAAAACACACAATTACAGAATTCGAAAATACAATTAACATTCAATCAGTTTTGAGAAAAGAATTTTGAGCAAGACAACAGAAATATTTTACACCTTTTGAGAAAACCCTCCTCTCTACTGCCTTCTGTGCTTTCATTGTTAATCATACTTATTCTTGGAGATTGACATTCTACAGGCTTCTACAATTTGTTGTCTCCATTACCAAGATGTGACTGTTCTTATTTTTATTACCTTCATCCTTTTTGTATTGGTGGAAAATGAGGTGCTTTTCATCCCTAGTGTGATTCTAGGGAGGTGTTCATCCTTAGTGAGATTCTAAGGAAGTGTTTTCATCATTTGATTTGCTCAAAGGAGGTTTTCATCCCTATTGTGATTCTAGGGAGGTGTTCATCCTTAGTAGGATTCTAAGGAGGTGTTTTTTTCATCCTTTGATTTGTTCAGAGGAGGTGTTCATCCCTAGTGGGATTCTAGGAGGTGTTCATCCTTAGTGGGTTTCTTAGGAGGTGATTGTCTTTTTAATTAGTTTACTTTTTACTAGTTTTTCTGTTGAGTTGATTGTAATTTGTAAATTGAATTTGAAAAATAGTGAATTGGGAGTCACTCTTGTGTTAAAAGTTGACTGGGAACTGGATGTAGGGTTGGCTATACCCGAATCAGTATAAATCTCTATGTGTTCTTCTTTTTTCCTTATCTCTTTCTCTTTTCCTGATTATATTATCGCTTTCGCTTTATCTGTGTTCAAACAAATTATTGACTCAAATAAATTTTTAATTTGACATCTATTTTAATTTGTGCATCTATTCACCCCCATCTAGATGTTGTTTGTCTAATACAAAACTCTTTTATATGTTGTAATTTTTGGGTCTGACTCTTGTTTTTTAAGGACATTCAAATGAGAAAACAATTGGTTGTGGTATTAGACGAGGAATGTTGTATTACTTAGACTTGACAGAAAAAGATTCAAAGAGACTTAGTGAAGTGCTAGCAACAAAAGGGTGTCAAGAAGTGAGAAAAGGCAAGGATATTTGGTTATGACATAAGCGTCTAGGATATGCATCTTTTGGGTACATAAAAAAATTATTTTCAAATGTGTTTGATCAAGTAGACACTTCAATGTTGTATTGTGATGTTTGTGATCTTGCAAAGAGTCACAAAACATATTTTCCTTTAATTTCTAATAAAAGTTCTCTTTCTTTTATGATCATTCACTCTGATGTATGAGGTCCATCTAAGGTTACAACGTTGGGTGGCTCAACGTGATTTGTAACGTTTATTGATGAATGTACTCGAATGACTTGGTTATATTTGATGAAATCTAAAAGTGAAGTTGGAGGACTATTTCAGAAATTCTGCAAAATGATTGAAACCCAGTATAAAACACAAGTTCAGGTACTGCACAGTGACAACGGAGGAGAATATATGCAATCAAGACTTCAACATTTTTTTAGTAGCTAAAGGAATTGTTCATTAAAGGAATTGTTCATCAGAGATCTTGTCCAAATACTCCACAATAGAATGGGGTGACAGAACGAAAGAACCGTCATCTATTGGAGGTGGTCTGAGATGTACTGATTGGAGCTCACATGCCAGCAATATATCGGGGAGAAACTCTCATATATGCAGTATACACTATCAACCGAACACTGTCCAGGTCTCTTAAGTATGAAACACATCTTCAATCACTTATAGATGCAGTAGTAAGTCCTAAAATTGTTGAACTAACACATAGAGTTTTTGGTTGTGTTACTTATGTTCACTTACACAAACATTAGAGAAATAAGTTGTTTCCTAGAGCTGAAAGGTGTGTGTACCTTGGCTATGCGGATCACCAAAAAGGATATCGGTGCTACAATCCACAAACAAAACAAATGTTTACTACTGTAGATGTAGTTTTTCATGAGACCTTGATATATTTTTCCCCTGAGTCTGAAATTCAAGAGGAGAATTATGATGAAGTTCAAACTTTTATTCCTCAAGAAATTGATACTGAGGTCAGATTGGAGAAAGGAAGTTACAAAGTTGTATCAAGAGATGATGAAAGTGTGCAACAATGTGACGATCAACAACCACATGATGAGGAAGAATTTGAGCATATCAAGATCAAAAGTTTGCCTATTGATGCTAATGATATACCACACCAATCGTACCCTCAAGAACCTAATACAGAAAAAAGAATTTTGTTAGATCATGTCACTAAAGGTATCCCTAAGCCTACGTATGATCCCGACCTCACCCGTAAGACAAGATACCCTATGAGTAATTATATTTGTAACCAGAATTTGTCTAACTCAAATATCGCATTTATAAGTCAATTATCTACTATGTTTATTCCTAATAGTATGTAGGAAGCTTTAGCTGACTCCAAGTGGAAGAATGCTATGAATGAGGAGATGAGATCCTTGCAAAGAAATAAAACATGGGAATTAGTAGATTGTCTAGTTGGAAAGAAACCAGTAGGATGTCGATGGATGTATACTGTGAAATTTAATGCAAATGACATAATTGAAAGATTCAAAGCTAGATTAGTGTTAAAGGGATATACACAAGCATATGAAATTGATTACACTAAAACGTTTGCTCCCGTAACCAAAATTATCATAGTTCGAGTATTATTATCTCTAGTTGTAAACCTTGATTGGTCCTTACAACAATTTGACGTAAAAAATGCCTTCTTACATGGGAAATTGTCTAAAGAAGTTTATATGAAACTACCATAAGGATGTGAGATCCCAGATACACATAACAAGAAAGTATGCAAGTTGAAAAAGTCATTGTATGGACTAAAGTAATCGCCACGAGCATGGTTTGGTAGATTCATCAAGTCAATGCTTGCTTTTGGATATCAACAGAGTAACCAAGATCATACCTTGTTTCTAAAGAAAAAGGAAGGAAAGATTACAATTCTTATTGTCTATGTTGATGACATGATAGTTACGGGAGACGATCTAGAGGAACGCAAGACATTGAAAGAGTACTTGACAAAGGAATTCGAGATGAAGGATTTTGGTCCTTTGAAGTACTTTCTTGGAATTGAGGTCTCAAGATCAAAGTCAGGTATTTTTCTCTCACAACAAAAATATGCATTAGATTTACTGAAAGAAACTGGAATGACAGCATGCAAACCAACAAATTCTCCAATTGAAGGGTGATTGAAGTTGTGCATTGAAGAAGATCAAATTCCAACTAAGGGAAGATATCAAAGACTTGTAGGGAGATTGATGTATCTTTCACACACCAGGCCAGATTTAGCCTATGCTCTTAGTGTGGTTAGCCATGCACAATCCAAGTGAAAAACACATGAATGTTGTTATACATATTTTAAGGTACATAAAAATTGCTCCTAGAAAATGAGTTATGTTAAAAAAGAACTCCAACTACAAGGACGTAATGGTTTATACTAATGCAGATTGGACAGGTGTTCTTGATGATAAAAGATCAACCTCTGGATACTTTACATTTGTAGGAGGTAATCTTGTCACATGAAAAAGTAAGAAGCAGAAAGTTGTAGCTAGATCCAGTGCAGAAGTTGAACTTAGAGGAATAATTCTTGGACTTTGTGAAGGTTTGTGGCTCAAACTACTTCTCCAGGATTTAGGGTATGCACATACATGTCCCATTCAGTTGTATTGTGATAATAAAGCTACGCGCCACATTGCTCACAACCCTGTCCAACATGATCAGATGAAACATGTGGAGGTTGATAGATTTTTCATCAAGGAAAAGCTTGATAAAAATATTCTGGAATTGTCAAATATTCGATTTGAAGATTAGCTGACAGACATTCTTATCAAAGTTGTGACAAGTAAGATATTTAGGAGATTATTGGACAAGTTGAGAATGTATGACATCCATTTACCAACTTGAGAGGAAGTGTTGAGATGAAGATATTTGATTAGCTAAATTATAAGCTTATATAGTTGTACAAAATAGTGCATAACCAGAACATACTTTATTTAGTCCTGATTTATAGAAGTAAAATACTATAAAAACATGATGTCTATATCCAAAAAATATACGAATAAAATTATAGAATGAATTCTATGTTTTTCAATTGAATATATATTCTCAATCTTCTTTCAAGAACCATTGAAGTTCATTTAAAATATAATTAGAACCTATACAACCCACCAAAAAATCCTTAATGGAAAATATTTGGTTCTTCATCTAATACCAAGGTAAAAGGAAAGTATTTAAGATAACTTGTTTCCTTAATACATATATACTTTAATATGTATAATTAAAAATATTCAAAATTTCAATATTACTTGTAATTAACTTTATATATTTTATATGATTTTTAAAGTTTATTTTGTATATCAATATAAACTACAAGATTTGAATATCAATTCCAATTAAAATAGTCATTAAAAATATAAAATGTAATTTTACTATTACTAACCACAAAAATTTCTTAATTTAAAAATAAACTTATCAAATTAATTGAGTTAACCATTTCACAAACAAATGGTTGTGAATATATACAAAATATTGTGACAATTTAATTAACATATTAATTAAAACTATAAAATATATAAATGAATTACATATTAAATGTATTATTCACATATATAACCATATATCAATTCCAAAATTAACATATTTATTAATTCTTTTCTAATGATGATTTTAATATCTCCCTTATGATATGTAGTTTTACATAAAGAATGTTTTGGTTCTTACATGACCGTCTAAATGAACTTTTAGTTATTTTTGCATTATAATAAACTTGGAATGTCTCAATTGGTCATGTCAAATAATAAATTTATTTTTATTGGTAAATTTTTAGTTTATGATAACATGTGTTTTAATTGTATTAATATATGTGTAATACAAACCATAAACATTTACTAATTTAAATATATTTCATATATACAAGTGAGATATAATCAATTAAATAAATTAAAAAATATATTAAACTTAAATTTCTAGAAATTAAAAAAATATATTTTTTTATATTAATTTGGTGTCATGATTTAAACTAATAGTAAATATAATCATAATCTATAATGTAATAAATCTAATTGAATGAATATCATTAAAAATTAATAAGTTTTATTAACTTTAAAGGAATAAAACATATTTTTAATTTTCAATTTTATATTATTTAATAACAATACACAAATTCTCTTTAATTATATTTGTATAGAAAAAAGTACTACATAAACTTCTCATATTATCAAAGAATATTTTTTTAAAATAATATATAAGTTGCTGTACTATCAACAATATTTATTTTCATAATTGTTATTGTAATAACTGTTCATTATAAAAAAATCAATATTAAAAATATTGTAGAAAAATATATTTAATCATTCTTTTAAAATATTTTTTTATGAAATATTTTAGTGTAATAAGTAATATATTTTAATATATGTAACGTACTTATAAATTTATATGGAAACTAAATAGTTATTATTATTAATTTTTAAATATAAAAATATATTCTAATAATAATGATTTATGTATAAAAAAATTAAAAATAAGATATAACGAACTAGCCTCCATAAGAATTATAATATTTTTTATATAAATCATAGAATAACAAACACAACACATATAAATACTAAGAAAAAATTGAAGTAACAGTAAAATACAATTTTTTATTACGAAAAACTTATTTTACAGAAAAACAAATTTTTTCAGAGAAAACTAAATGGATACAATTTAAATATATTTATATATCATTAAAATAAAAGACAAAATAAAAATAAAAATAATTTTAAAATTATTAATACATTTCAATATATTTGATTATCCGCTTAATCTTAAGTATTTTGAATTTTGAAGAAATTTAAAATATTTTAAATTTAAATAATTTTAAGTAAATAATTAAGTAATATTAATACAACCTTATCATAATGAATCATTATATTTTATTTAAGAATATAATAAAAATAAATATTTCTTAATCTCCTAGTGATAAATTATTATATCTTAGTTAAAAAAAAGAAATAAAAAATATTATGATATGTAGTATTTTATATAATAATAATAATTAAAATCACCATAATATTTTATATAATAATAATAATAATAATTAAAATCACCATAACTAAAATATTTTTCTCTTTACGTTATTATGAATGATACATATTAATTTTTGTTATCTTTTTTTTCAAATTTTTCATATTATTCTCTGATGTATTTTTTAAATATTCTTTATAATTATGATAACTAGTATGTTTATTATTGGATTTAAAACTATAATTAATACCACAATCGCCAATATAACCACAAAAATATAAATCAAATATTTTTCTTGAGATGAAAAAGATCAAGTTGTGCACTATATAAAAATTCATCAGCAATTTATTTATTTTATTCATTAAATCTAAAAAAAATTCTTACGGTAAGATTTTAGATGATCACAATTATAAAAAAAATATTAATTTAATATTCATTATAATATATATTCCAAAATTATATAATAAATAAAAAAAATATATAATTACCTAACTCAAATTGAAAGAATTTTCGTAATGTTATGAAATAAGATATCATAAAAAAAAGTCAATTTTTTTATATTTCATCAAATAATATATTTTAATTATAATATAAAATATAACTCAAAAAATATAATATAAGAGTTACAAATATTTAAATGATGTAAATAATAATAATTATTATTATTAAAATTAATGATAAAATAATAATTATTCATAATTAAATTAGTTTAATTTAAATTCAATCATATTTAATTTAAAAATAAAAAGTAGAGTCAAATGAATTTCAAATACTATTAAGAAAGTTAGAACTTTTCTATTTTATCATCTATTCTTTATCTTCTTAACAACAAATTTTGAAATTCAACCTCCTTTTCAGAGGTGTTTTCCACGAATCCGTGTCAAGGTGTCGGTGGCCCTTGTCAGAAGAGATGTTCCATACGTTTCCTCTAATTCATCGTGCTTCCCTCTTAATATGTGTATATGAATTACGGTCCAATTCCAAAAAATTATTTTACTCTCATTATATATTACTTAATTGGGAATTAAAATTAATTACCAGCAATGGTTTATATTTAAAAATGCAATGTCTGTTTCTTAAACACTTAACTAGGAGCATTTATTCTCATTTGACATATTTTGAATATGTTTGGTAGGTAACCTTTTCAATATTTGGTGAAATGTAAAAAAAAAAAAAAAAAAAAACGGAGAGTATAACTTTCACAAATGATTCAAATAAGAATGCCATTTTCTTGAAAAGAAAATTATAATAAAATATCTTTTATAATCTCTTAATAAATATTTATATTTTTATAAATAATTTTATGTTTGTCAGTATAGTTAAATTTAATTATATTATCTATTTTAAAATTCTATTTTATCACATATTTATTAGAAGACCTAGAAACTCTCCTTTATCATATATTTATCTTTAAAAATAAAACACAAAGGATCTATATAAACTCGATATATAAAAATACGAGACTTTTGACACTAGTGCAAAAAGGAGCTTTTACGTCAGGTATTTAGAGCTTTTTACGTCGTATTTAAGACTGACGTTAAAACGGGAGACGTAAATTTACGTCGGACCCTTTAGCTCGACGTAAATTTACGTCGATTATCAAGACCCGACGTAATTTTGCGTTGCATATACCACTAAACGAGACGTAAAAACTTTCGAAATTAAAAAAAACGACAAATTTACGTCGCATATTGGTATACGCGACGTAAATTTACGTCACATATACCAATATGCGACGTAAATTTGCTGTATTTTTTTAAAAATTGGGTTGATTCCGTTTTACAACTAAAACCTGCAAATATATATTACAACCAGACAGATTCAGAGGTTCAATTTTCCGTAGCTAGTAAATTAAAAACATAATATTATATAATTCAAACTACATAATAAAAGAATATAATACAAACATACAACCTAAAAAATCTATTACAAACTAAAAGTTAATACAAACTAAGCTACCTAAACTACATAATACACACTATAATATGAACAAGAACTTAAAAAATTATGTACTAGAACTGTTGAACAAAAAATTTTGCCCATTGTTCCCGAATTTGGGTAATATCATATTCTGGTAATGGAGATGGATCTTGAAATACCTGAAACATTAATTTGACTATTGTAAACATGCAACATGAATAAAGTTAAATAAACTTAACTAATGTTAAAAACAATTACCTCCGTCCAAGAATCATTTATACTCGCACAAACAATGACTCTCATCCAATACATAACATAGTAACCACATTCAAACGAGTCTGTTTGCTTATTACACTGAAATGATGCAAAAAAGTATAATGTTATTTTCAAAAATTAAATACAAACAATAATTATGGTATTCACTTATATAAATAAGTTTCTAACCTTAGGATAAATGAACTGCAAAGTCTTTGTTCTAGGTTTTCCACTTAGAACATTAGTTCCGGACACGATTCTAAGTGAAAAAAGTCATAAATTATTCAATATGTATTTACAATTTAAAAACATAATTAATGAATAAAAGATAAAGTTACCCTTGTAATAAGCTTTTCATTTCTTGACTCGGTTTCCGATGTAATGAACAAAACCACACCACGAGTGTAATCCCGTGGTATGATTACAATTAACTGCCAATGTGATCTACATTGTATGACATAAAAATTAGTTACAAAAATATAAATTAAAATACAAATTAAAATACTAACCCTTCAATGTATGGAGCCAAATATATATGTCTTTATGAGTCACTCATCCATGTTTGCATATATTGTTAGATTCCAACCTTTGTATTTCCAGATTTTTGGATGGATTGAGGCTCAATAAATCCGTATACTTCGATTTTTCTTGTTCCACACTCAATTTGTCAATGTACCTAAAACAATTAATTATAAGTTGAATATAATTATTATAATCTTAGAAACATAAATGAGAATGACTTACATTGCCCACAATTATATGATGGAAATGTTTAACATGCAATTTCCCCAACAATTTCTAAAGCATCTGGACAAGGAAATGTATAATGGAACACTAGAATTGTCAATTCCAAACACTCTAACATCCCATATTATCCGACACGGTCTCTTCCTCAACCGTGGTAATATGGTCAACAACATTGAGATGGGATCATCATCACATTCTGTCAAATTCTCATCAATAATAGGTTGTTTTTTATGCTTAGCACGACGCAAGTCCTCCTAAACAAAAGATAACAATTAATTAAACATTTATATAATTATAATACTATAAAAGAGAAAATAGACAATATATATATATATATATATATATATATATATATATTACCTTGGTCTCGTGTTGATAGTGACATAACCAAACGTCTTGGCCAAGCCAAGAATGTCCCGCTTGCTCGCCCCACTAATTGAATCTCTTCATTAGGAAAAGGCACTCTGGAGCATTAGCATCATGAACTTCATCAACTACTACTCGCGTCCGATCCGCTCGTAGAGGGACACCATGGATGGTTAAACCACCCTCAAAAACTCGACCAATAGCCACTAGACGCGGGGGTCATCTTCAACATATAACTCACACTCGGTGTGATGCATCGATCCGAGTATATTCTCCTGAAGGATCAGCGAGTAGCAGCACAACTCCCTTTAGTGCCGACTCGAACAACATCATGTTCAATTGTTTGAGGTGTTCCTTGAGTCCGTTGCCGAGAGCGGGCGAGAGATTCAATTTTCTCATCAAACTCTTGCCGCAAGGACCGCCTTATTTGATTCAACTTTTCTTCAAACTCGCATCTCCATTTTATGCAAGGCCTCCCGGCCGCAAGAGTCGGTAGTGGTCCTTCGTGATGTTGGACCAAAGTAATCACGAAGGCCCTAGGATCCACCAGCACCACGCACACGTCCTGAGTAATCTGGTTTTCCTATGGCTGTCGCCAATATATCTTGTCGACCATGAGGAATAAATGATCCTTGGGTGCTCTGTTCAACTAAATCATCCTACAACATATTAACAATAATTAAGTCATACATTAACTTTCACATTAGAATCAATTCAAATTGACATTATAACTTACAATTTTCTGAGCAATGATTCGTGCAGACTCAGAAGTTATTTGTCCATCAGATTTTGTCCGAGCTGCCTTCCACATCTCATAGCGAGGGGATGAAGATACAAGGTCAGTAGAATCAACTCCTGCTGACTGTTCTCTGGCTTTCATGAGACGTTGCTCCAATAATGCATACCCTCCTCGTGACAATACATGGCGTGCATCATTCAACCTCTGACGTGCTTAGGCAACACGTCTTTTATCCTGCCAAGAGGGGTCTACTCGGCTGGCACAAAACTGTAACCAATCCTCCTCACTAATTTGATACTTTAGACGGGGAGATTCATCTTGAAACTTTCCAAATACATACTCCCGTGTCAAGAAAGTCTTAAAGTCCCTCCATCTAATGGCAATGGAGGATAAAACCTTCTTCCTCATCACCTCAGTGTTAGGAACATCAAAATTTTGCTGTAAAATGACCAATAAATGTTAAATTCAATTAATAATGATATATAAAGTATTCAACAAATATAGAAATACCTGAACATCCTGCCATATGAGGTTCTTCTCGGTTTCCTCTACATCATCCCAAGATGGAGTAGTAATCGGAACATGGTGTCGAGCTAGTAGTCCCAAATAGCTCTTAAACTTAGCAGCATTTGGGTCAGATGCCTTACCAGAACGTGGATCAACTTCAACTTGAGTTTTCTCTCTAGCTACCCTCCTTGCTGTCAACCCCTTTAACCGAGTGACATATCTACCTTTACCTCCACTTCCGCTTCTGCCACTGCCACTACCAGTACCAGATGTGGAATCCGACATATCCTGAAAAACAACGAACACATGGACAATAATATGTCCCTTTCATAGCTTTTCCATTTTCACTAGCAAATTTCAAAAATTCCTCAACTCCCTTTTCGTACTCTTCACTAATACGACGTGCATTCATCCAACTTCGATTCATATTATGTTATAAAGTTTCGTCACTCCTAGAGATTTAAAAATTATATGTAAAAAGAAATTAATATACAAACAACAAATCACGTAAATGGAGTGTGTAAACCGAAAATGCACTCAAACAAATAATTACATTCCAATAACAATCCAGTGGAGACATTCATACAATAACGTGATTGAGATCCCCAAAAACAATCACGGATTCAATTTAAACATATAGCAATGACATAGAACACTAACCTCGAGTGTAGACGAAAAATGATTTCAAACTCGAATCCAATCGGGAAGAAATATCAAGTTCGTCAAATGACACACAATGGTGATGTTTTTCACTGTCAAACTGATAGAAAATGGTGTGCAGAGGTAGCTGTTGTCGTCGTTCTCAAAAACCCTTGCTGCGCGAGACGAGGGAGTGGGCTGGGAGGGAAATAAAAGAGACTTTTTACGTCGCACACCCCAGCATGTGACGTAAAAAGCCTCTTTTACGTCGCACCTACGTGGCGCGATGTAAAAAGAAGGCTTTTTACGTCGCGTGGTGGGGTGCGCGACGTAAAAAGCTATCACTTTTTACGTCGCGCACCCCACCACGCGACGTAAAAAGTCTCTTTACGTCGCGCCACGTAGCTGCGACGTAGAAGAGGCTTTTACGTCGCATGCTGGGGTGTGCGACGTAAAAGTTTTCTCTCTTATTTACAAAATTGCCACCGCGTTTTATTTACGTCGAATATTTTTACATGCGACGACAATTGGGTGACGTAAAAGCCCCTTTTTACACTAGTGTGAGGATAAACTCCACATCAATATATATTAATTTCATATGGTCAAGGTGAAGTAAGACAAAAAAAATTGAAGAGAAAAGCATACTAAATTCAAGTGGAATTTGTTACTATTTAATAAATATATTTAATAATTATAAGTTAGTTACTGTTAGAGTTTAGTTTCTCTCCTTCCACAGATAGGGAAAAACGACTTCAACATAAAGTCAAAGCGAGGGACAGTGAAGTATGCATTATTCCAGACACTAGACAATTCTCGTTGGAACATGGAAATTATTAGCGCAACCAAAGTCCACTGAAACAGGCATAGGTTGTTTCCATGGTTTTGCTTCACATGTTCTACTCAAATTTGAATGAAACATCAAATTAAATAGCCAATCACGAATCACACACTCTTCAACAACATCTCTCAAATGCCTCTTTCCCGAAAACCGCTTTCTCCATCCACCGGAGCCGAGCGGAAGGACGGCGGAGCCGGTGACTGTGCTCTGCCGCGGCGGTTGACCAGGCAGAGGAAGCTCCGGCACCTCAGCGACCAGGACATTGGCTTCTTCTTCTTCCACTCCGCCGAGTTTTCTTCATCTTTTACGGGCTCGCCGGGGCCTCGCTCCCACGGCGGTTCCGACCACCGGCCCCTCTCTTCTCAGCCACAACCGCTTCCGCTTCCCGAAGCGCCGTTGACCCGTCGAGCCAAGTCAATCAGCTCCGGTTCCGCACAACCTCGCATCTCTTCTTCGTTAGAACTGCATAGCTTTTCTTCCACGAGGTTAACATTGCTTCATCGTTGAAATATTTTTTATACTCTAATTCAATGCACAAAACTGAAAACAAACATGGAAGTGAAATAACATCTTGAATTCGAATTCATTAAATGAAAAAAAATGTGAATAGGAAAGAGACTCCATTAAAAGTATTTCCATTTTCTTCACTCTCTAGATTAATCATTAGCAAATTCAATACATATTTCGCAATATATAATATGGGTGAAAAGAAGTACGAAATTTAAAGGTGCATATTTTAGAGATAAGGAAAGAAATTAAAAATAGTTTATGTTTTGTGGGTTAGAATATGATTCATATATAGCTCGTGCTAATCTATGCCTAGAAATAAAAAGATAAGATGAATTAATTATTAGCAAAGTTGATCGATTTTTCACATTAATAACATCAATATATCTTAGGAAAAGGAAAGAAATTAAACTAGTAAATCTTTTGTATGTTAGAAATATGATTATTGCATAGCTTGTCTGTGCCTAGATAAAGAGAAAAAAAAATGTAATTGTTATAGGTAGTTTTACGTGATAAAGAAAAAACCAGTATCAACTAAGTATGTGTACTGTGTGAATTTTCATATATTATTATCATAAGCGAAAGGAAAAGAATGTTCGTTATACCTTTCCTTTTTCTTTCTCATTTTTTCTATCCTAATCGATCCCACAATCAGCTAGAGTTTATTATAACTTTTTGGAAAAATGTTTCCTTTTTAGTGCCACGGTACCAGTTTTACACTAATTTTATTGTTTATTAATCTGTAGATTAATTAATTCTTTGATTAGCAATAAAATTGGTGTGAAAATAGATGTAGAGTGATTAAGCAAGGAAATATTATCGTGAAATAATGTTTTAAGGCAATGTCAGAATGTGTACACCGTCAGATTACAGGAATGTTTTATGAGGAATTGATGCTCTTCATTTTTCGATATTGAGTTTTGTATGGAAGTTGATCCGTAGAACAAGCTTTGTTACGAGAAGGAATATGTATTACTCATTTATAAATGATTCGGATCTGGTTCAGTTATTAGCCTTTAAAAGAGTCAGCAACTGTGCTTTATATTTATGCCACTTGGTGATTCGTTGCAATGATTTATCAGGAACGCATTGTCTCACGATGCAGTGACAGTGACACGTACAAAACCTACACTCTCTTTGGATTCTACTCTTCCAAGTGCAAAATACAATCTGAGAGAGCATATTCCAGCAGCATGTTTCTTGACAGGTAATTTTTTTCTCCATTATTGTTCTATGCCTCAAGAATTGAATATTCAGTATTGAGCATGCTATACCTTCTTATGTTGCTGTTGTAAATGCAGGCCATAGTTCATGGAAAGACCGAAGAGCAGTGTCTCATGGTAATGACTCTGAAGGTAATCCCCACTTGAATTTGGGGGTTGCTGCCAAGCCCAAGAGTGCTCCAATAAGCGTAGTCACTAGTCCTGATACTAGTCCATATAGATCAAACAATGTAGATTACTTTGATCCTACCTCCAACTTCTCTTCGGAAGTTAATGACAAATTGACAATGTTATCAGCTAAAAGCGTATATAGTCCAGACCATTCCCCTATTCATTGCCCTCTAAGCCTCACTCGTTACTTCCATCCTAAAATTGAGGAGGAATCACAGAACCATAAACTTCTGTCCAAGGTGAGCCCAGAAAATAACCATGTTGATGCACATCCCTTGCCTCTTCCACCTAGAGCTTCATCACCTGCACAATTATCTGTTCTGCATCAATCAAGTACCATGCATCATGCTATTGAAAATCTGCCTTCAGTCCAAGGTCAATGGAAGAAAGGAAAACTTATTGGACGAGGAACCTTTGGAAGTGTTTTTCATGCAACCAACCTGTAAGTATTTAATTCTTATTCTTTTGCTATTAGCTACTAGTATATGTCATCTGCTACAAAGTATGCTTTCTGTGTAGTTACTCATGTGCATTACTACTTTATCTTATAGAGAAACCGGAGCTTCGTGTGCAATGAAGGAAGTCAATTTAATTTCTGATGATCCTTCATCTGTTGAGTGCATGAAACAACTGGACCAGGTTCTTCCCTTCCCTTAGTTTTATATATATGTATAAAATCTTGTTGAAAAATATGGCTACGAGAAATTTGTTAAGAATCATAATAACTACATAAGAACTCATAACTAAAATAAAAGATGAGAAAACCAACAATAGTAATAATAGAATTTTACTAGCAGAAGAAATTACAATACCCTTTAAATATAAAGAAAAAATAATAATAATATTCTCTCTCAAAAATAAAAGAACTCAACTAGTATGCAATGCACTAGCAGAAAAAAGAAGAAGAAAGAGATTTCGGGTGATTTATAAGGTAGACATGATGCTCATTTTATAACAAGAAAAGTAAGCACCAACATATAATTTTCCTGATGTGAGACTTCTCTTCTCACAATCTCCCACTCGAAGATTTTGATTAAATTAATCAAATCTTCACAATACATTATTACTGCCTTCCATGTTGTTATAACCTTCAGTAAGATTGCCTCTATGTGAACTTGTCACTACTAACCAATTGTCATAACATCTGCTAGGTTCTTCTTGCTTTATCCTGAAATATGAGGCAAGATTCCTTGTAATGTGCAAAACATTCTTACTGTCACAATACACAACAATTTGTTGTTGCTTGTGCCCGAGTTCCTCCATTATCCTCTTAATCCAAATATCTTCTTTACATGCCTGAGTGCAGCCATGCACCCAACTTCTGTAATAGACAAAGTTACAACATCCTATAACTTGGATAACTAGGCATTGTCTCTCTAACAAAGGTAAACCCATCGAGATCACCTGCAAAACTTGAACAAAGATAGTATCTAACAACTAGTTTTGATCCTTCGAAACATAATATAACATCCAAGGTTCTTTTGATAAGAATTCTCTTGATAATACTCATGCTCTCCACTACAATTTACCATTGATTTACTAACCGCTCTCACTGCTTGTGCAATGTCTGGTCTTGTATCGATCATGGTATTCATAAGACTTTCCACCGTCAATGCATACAGTACTCGAGACATTTCCATCCTCCCTGCTTCATTGCTAGGACTTATTTTGAGGGATAACTTGATAGAAACTAGGGTAGAAATCGGTGGCTTACACCCTTGCATGTTGAAGTACTGCAAGACCTTTAGTAAGTAATTCTTCTGATAAAACCAAACCTTCCTATCTTTTCTTTCTCGGTGAATTTATATCCTAAAATCTTATTTGTTGGTCCGTAGTTCTTCATATCAGACTTCCTAGCCAACTGTGTCTTATAAACCTGGATTCAAACTTTGTTAGAGCCTACCACCATGTCATCCACATACAACGACAAAATGATAAAATCATCCTCATCAAATCTATTGTAATAGGTACAATAGTCTGGACTTAGTCTGTTGTAATCAAGGCTAATTATGAAGAATCAAATCTCTTATACTAACACCTAAACATCCGGTTTAAACCGTACAAAGATTTTCTTTAAGTCTTCTGGTTGGAGCACCTTGTGATTCCAGCACATCATAATAAACTAAGTCCAATATGTGTTTCCTCTTGATACAATTTGACAAGGGACTCCCAAATCTTCTTCATTGTACCATTCTCCACAAATTTGCTATTACGTTGTTGTTTATTTCTTTCAATCTTTGATCTGTGATGCCCACGGTCTTTCTCCAATTG
Organism: Sphenostylis stenocarpa; assembly: GCA_963425845.1. Classification (NCBI taxonomy): domain Eukaryota; kingdom Viridiplantae; phylum Streptophyta; class Magnoliopsida; order Fabales; family Fabaceae; genus Sphenostylis; species Sphenostylis stenocarpa. The sequence continues at coordinate 29,837,540 of OY731405.1, forward strand.
CTTCTTCACAATTGTCTTTTCTCAAAATTTCTTTCCTCTTCAACGGTCGATCTCCCCCAAATCTTCATTGTACCATTCTCCACAAATTTGCTATTACGTTGTTGTTTATTTCTATCAATCTTTGATATGTGATGCCCACAGTCTTTCTTCAATTGCTTCTTCACAATTGTCTTTTCTCAAAATTGCTTTCCCTCAAATCTTCTTCATTGTACCATTCTCCACAAATTTGCTATTGCGTTGTTGTTTATTTCTGTCAATCTTTGATCTGTGATGCCCACGGTCTTTCTCCAACGGTCTTTCTCCAATTGCTTCTTCACAATTGTCTTTTCTCAAAATTGCTTGGTCTTTCTCCAACTTGGATTACCCATCCAATTGCTTCTTCACAATTGTCTTTTCTCAAAATTGCTTGGTCTTTCTCCAACTTGGATTACCCAAGTCTCCCCAGGACTTAGAATCAATGAGACATGGGCTTAACTCACATAAGGATTGACACCACTCTCAACCCAAAACCTTAAGACATTAGGTTATGGGTCATACTTCCTTATATGTTGCTTAACTTTCTCATTCTTACACAATATGGGACTTAGAACCACACTTGGATTACTCAACAAAATTAGTGTTGTGTTTATGTAAGAATTTACCATAGTTAACCATTGACCTGAACTATTATTCGAAATTTTTTATTGGAGTTAAACACCTACAACTGCAAGTTAACTGCTAATGTAAATGATACACATGCAAAATTCATATATATTCTGGAAAAGTTGGAATATATAGTTGGAACATCGAAGGAATAAGATTTTCTTCCTTAATCTTCTGTAATATTGGCAACGACTCTGACTTGTTTACATCTTTCCCTCATGGCTACTCGTCTAGGTTTCTTCTGTTACTACATTATGTTCTCCAATTCATTGTTCTGATAACTAGTATAAATAATCCAAAAAATGTTTTGTATACAGAAAATAAACTTAAGGTAAATAAAAGCGAAGAGTTCAACATTAGGATGATAATTTCTACTCCTCTAGATCTTAATATTTCTTTTCCATTGTGATTATATTTTACTTTTTGCATATTCGTCAAAAGGATGGTACATTATACATAGACTGCAATCATAAAAAATTTCTTATTCCAGGAAGTCAAAATTCTCCATCGACTACGCCACCCCAACATTGTGCAGTATTATGGAAGTGAAATAGTGAGTTAATTGTTGGTTTGTTAACTTCTTGTATCAAGTATATTTTATGAAACTTAATGAAAATTTAAGGGTATTTGCGATAGTAAATTAGAACGTTTTGACTTTTGAGGCATTTGTATTTTCAGGTTGGCAGTCATTTGTACATATATATGGAATATGTCCATCCAGGATCAATCAGTAAATTTATGCGTGACCATTGCGGAGCTATGACAGAATCTGTGGTTCGCAATTTTACGAGGCATATTCTCTCTGGATTAGCTTACTTGCATTGCAACAAAACCATCCACAGGTAACAAGGATTGTTTAATGAAAGGAAACATTCTATCGCGCTAATTACATTTGATAGGCGTGGCAAATTGAAGTTTTTTTTAAATGATTGCTTTGGTACTTTAGAGATATCAAAGGTGCAAACTTGCTGGTCAATGAATCAGGCATTGTGAAACTTGCAGATTTTGGGCTGGCGAAAATTGTAAGCTATTAAATTCTGTACTTTTATGTACATATACTTTTAGTTACGTAGAAATATAGCTGCTCTGGTTATAATCACCTCGTTCATGTTATTTGTCTTTTATGGTTTGCATTGTTATTGATGCTAGTGTCTTTTACTTTTGTTTCTGGTGGTTTGCTATCTAACCAATCTGCTTTTTCCAGCTGATGGGGAATTCATATGATCTTTCTTTAAAGGGTAGTCCTTACTGGATGGCTCCAGAGGTATTTTATTGCTCAAATCATCTGTAGTGTTTTGAATGGGTAATGACATGCCCCTTTTGACTCATTTGTCCATTGAAGGTCGTGAATGGTGCCATAAAGAACAAATCTAATCCTGATGTTGCCATGGGCATTGATATATGGAGCTTAGGGTGCACCATTATAGAAATGTTAACTGGGAAACCTCCTTGGAGTGAACGTGAAGGGGTGAGCGCCCTCTTATTCTTGTTGACTCATTTTTCTCAAGCCTTATGCATGTTAACTATTGGTTCAATATTAGAGTAGTCATATATTCTATGTATCAGTCCTCCTTTTAACTTCTTTCGGCATGACTTTGTGTAATAATTATACTCCAAAGAAGAATGATAAAAAATCTACTTTATTGTGTTTCATTTATTAGCCTTCGGCCATGTTCAAGGTACTGCAAGAGTCCCCGCCTATACCAGAAACTTTATCGTCAGTGGGAAAGGACTTCCTCCAAAAATGTTTCCAAAGGGACCCTGCAGATCGACCATCTTCATCAGCTCTTCTTAAGCATGCCTTTGTGCAGAATTTGCATGATCAGGATGTTCTAGGTCATCCACAATCCTATCCTAGAGGAGACTTTGGACAAGGAGTAAGTGCTAATCTATTTCATGAACCATGCGGATCATTGATATGTCCAAGGTTATCACCATGAAAAGGGGTTTTGGCAATACAATTTCATGAACCATTCTCTTTCTGATATGTTACCTAGTTCGTTGAAATTGTTGGATAAAATTAAATTAAAAAGATAATTAGTTTAAGAGTTTATGGGGATAAAATTAAATAAAAAAGATAATCAGGAGTTTATTAGGATATTTTGATTTTTGTTGATATTACTAATGTCTTGAGTGATTATTGTTTAATTTTGGGAGTTTTTATTTTCTGAGATAAGATTAGGGTTTTGTAGTAGTATATACATATACCATTGTATTCCTCGTAGAGACATGAAAAAGAATAAATAAAAGTCAATTTTTTTGAAATTATTTATTATTAAATTGGGTATCATGAGCCTGAGTTTTTTTAGAAGAGTTAGGATTTTTTAAAAGAGTTGGGGTTTTTTGGGAGAGCTAGAGTTTGAGTTTTTGAGTGTAAAAAAAAGTTCAAGAGTGAGAATGGCTGGTTTGACGAATGCTAGAGTTGTGCTTTGACTGATGAAAGACATTAGCTATGATAGATGAAATATGTAGATGAAGGCTCTCCTAAAAGCCCAAGATTGTTGGAAAGTAATAGATTAAGGTTTTGAAGAATCAGAAACCACGGAAGGATGAACAACCTTCGATCTCAAGGCATTGAAAGAGCAGCATTCAAAGAATAGTGTAACTCTATTTACGTTGTTTTGAGTTGTAAAAGATTATGATTTTGTGAAGATTGCAAAAACTACATCTACAATTGAAGCATGTGATGCATTAGAGAATGAGTACAAGAATGATAACCGAGTCACACGAATTCGGCGACAAAAATTGTGTAGCAAGATGGAGAGTATGAGAATGAAAGAGTTGAAAGGAGTTTTCAAATATGTCTTACATGTTGAAAATGTGGCGAAACAACTTAATCAGAACGGATAGACATTTTTCATATTGAAAAGACCTTGAGGTCATTAACAGATGAATATGAGAATGTAGGGTGCGCGATAAATCTAGCAAAGGATTTGTCCGAGCTTACAATACAAGAGTTTGTTAGTTCTCTTGAAGCCTATGAATACCGAAAGAAGAAAAAGAAGGATGAGATGACTATGCAATTGCTCCAAAACAAGGCAAAAGAAGATGCAGTGGTCGAGGCCAACGTGACCAAGGTGATGAGAAAGAAGATGGAAATAAGAAAAATTGGCGAGATAATAGACGTGGTTGATGAGGAGGTCGCTCGATAAGTCATTATAAGGTTGAGTGCTTCAAGTGTGACAAATATAACCACTGTGCAAAGGACTGTTACTTGGACAAGTATTACAATTATGGTGAGATTAGACACTTTGAGAAAGAATGTCAAAAGGTGGAAGAGACTTATATCGCAAAGAGACAAAAACTGAAGAAACAATATTGTTGATGACCAAGCACAACTCGACAATACATTTGGGAGTAGATTATAACTCAGAAGGTTCGATAATGTATTTAAACACTAGTGCAAGTAACCATATGTGTAGAGACGAGTACCTATTTAGCAAATTGGAGAAATTTGAGGGTGATCATGTGTCTTTTGGAGATGATTCGAATGTTTCGATAAAAGACTGAGGTACTATTTGTTTCTTGCAGAATAATGGCCTAGTCGGGTCAATCCAAGATGTGTTTTATGTTCCAGATCTCAAGAGTAATATTTTGAGTATGGAACAAATGATGGAGAAGGGATACTCGATATTCATGAAAGACTAAATACTAAAAGTGAAGGACAAACTCATGATTTCCTGAATATAGATGGAAAATAATAGAATGTATAAGTTGCAACTAAGAAGCATTCGGAGAGGAGTCTGAAATTAAATGTAGAGGACACGTTGAAGAAAAATCATCAATTTGATCACATGTATTTTTGTGGTCTAACTGAGTTGATTTATTATGATAATCATGACGTTGATCCGGACGTCTGAGTTGATGAAACAAGTGAGTGAAACTAGGGAGAATTAGAGGATGATAGAGGAGGCCGAGCTAATACACCACTAGTAGGAACCAGTTTGGAAACTAAAGAGGAAGAAACAACATTATCGGTGAAGTTGAAGAAGAACATCAAGAGCATGGTTCTCAGCTTGCCAAGCATGGAGGGGAGAATTTGCGAAGGTGTGATAAGGATCAAACTTTAGAAAAATGGCGAGTACAAAGAAAAATCCAAGTTAAGTTCAAGCAGTGGATTTTGAAATGACCATGTCTGAACTGTTGTGGTCAAAATGATCCGAGTTGTTGTAGATGAGAAGGTCTGAGCTGTTATTGAAGAGAATATTTGAGTTGTTATAGATGAGAAAATCCTTGTTATTGAAGAGAAGACTTTGTTATTGAAGAGAAGATTCAAGCTGTTATAAATGAGAATATCCAAGTTATAGAATACAACGACACATTGGTGATGACTGAACTGTCGAGCTTTGACTAAGCTATTGGTATGAACCAAATATTCAAGAAAGATGAGATACTTTTAGGTTGATCTTTAATAGAGCTCAATAAGAAGAAAATAGGTGAAGAGTTGCTAGGCATAGCATCAGGGAGTGTGTGTCATGCAGTGTGACTCAAAAATTTATTGAACTTGGTGGAGGAGAGACAACTCGGTGCAACGGTGATTCCAGTTGATAATAAGTTGACCATTGAACTAACGAATAATTCAATCATCTATGAGAGGAAAAAGTATATTGATGTGCATTTTTATTTCATTCGAGAACATGTGAAATAAGGAAATGTGGAGTTTGTGCATGTGACAAGTTGAGATATTTTCATGAAGTCATTGCCTACTGTACTTAGGGATGGCAAAATGGGTCAGCCCACCCTGTTTTGGCCTGCCCCGCCTTTGCCCCGCCAAAAGCGGGGCAGACTGACCCGTTATAGTCATGACGGATTGTAGACCTTGACCCGCCTCGCCAATGAGCGGGTTGACGGCTGACCCGCCATAATTTAGAAAAAAATAATTTATTTTTTTAAATAATTTTTTTAATAAATTTAATAATAAGATTATTATCTGTTTGTCAATAATTTAATATATATATATATATATTATTTCAATTTAATAATATAAATCAATATATTGTTTTAAGAAATTATAATTTAGAACAATATGGATTGAGAAATTATAATTTAGAACAATAATAAAATTTACATAATAATAAATAATAACAAATATATATATATATATATATATATATATATATATAACGTTAAAACTTATAAAATTTATATTTTTTATAATGAAAATTTCAAATACCTATATCTTTTTTTTTGATAAAACTTCATATTATTGTTGGTTGAGTAATTCTTACATCTTTAATTCAAGTCATAAAGATAAAAATAATCAGTGCTTAGGATGAACAAGGAGAACATGAGAGAGAAGGTTATGTTTCAAGTAGGGAGAATATTTTTTGTGAGAGTGGAACTTTTTTAATTCTCATTTTAAAATTTCTAACTTTATATATTATCTTTATAATTAATTTTATTACAATAAAAAATTATTTTTTATTAATAAGGCGGGTCACGGGCTGGCCCGCCCAGTCCCACGGGTTGGCTCGTTGGGTTGACGGGCTTGGTGGGGCGGGCCAAAGCGGGCTGGTGGGCTAGCCCGACCGTTTTGCCATCCCTAACTGTACTATTCAATAATTACAAGAAACTGATCGAGATAAAGGATGCAAGGAGCTTGGGTGCTCGGGACCTTGGGTGCCTGGGTGCTAAGGACCTTGGGTGCCCGAGTGTTTCGCAAGTTGGCAAGTCGGCTAGTTGGGAGCTTAGGATATTTTGAACCTCGGGAAGTTTTGAAGCTAGGCAAGTCGGGAGGTCGATCATGTCGATCTCAATTTTTGTTGCAGCAAGATTTAATTTTAAGGGAAAGTTTTGTTGGATAAAATTAAAATAAAAAAATAATTAGTTTAAGAGTTTATTAGGATAAAATTAAATAAAAAAGATAATTAAGAATTTGTTGAGACATCTTGGGTGGTTATTATTTAATTATGGGAGTTTATTTCCTATTAGGATTTTATGGTAGTATATAAATACACCATTATGTTCTTTATTGACGCACGACAAAGAATCAATAAAAGTCAATTTTTTTAAATTTTTTTATTATCATAAATTTGTTTAGGTTTGTGCATCACTACTACAAAATATATTTTCTACGTCGTCATTTAACGTCGGTTATAAGCTGAGACGACGTAAAAGTACTTTCCACGTCGGTTCCCGGATGAACCGACGTTGAAAGTTGAATATTAAACACATTCTACGTCGGTTCCCATATAAACCGACGTGGAAAGTCTTTTTTATTTTATTTTTTTTCACCCAAAAACTCACTTAAATTTGAAAATTGTCATTGGTAGGATTCAAACCCAGTACTTTAGAATTGGAGGTTGATACTCCAACCACTAAGCTACTAGAATTTTCCGATAATAACTTACAAATAAATTATATTTATATACAAATAAATATATATCCATGTAAATATATATTTATTTGTATATATTTTCTGGAAAGTATTTTTATTTTTATTTTCGACCAAAAATTCTCTTAAGTTAATGAATTGTCACTGGTAGCATTAGAACCCAAGTATTTTAGGGTTGAAAGTTAATATCTCAACCACTAAACTACTATAATTTTTTGATAAATAACTTACAAATAAATTATATTGGTATTTTTTGATCGAGGGTGAAAGTGTGATTGACTTTTGCTTGAGTGAAAATATGTTAAAGCTTACGGAAATTCACTTACTCAAGTCTCGTTTGAGCGAAAATTGGTATTTTTCGCTTGAGAGCAAATAACGCGTTTCCCAAATTTATTTTATATCATTATATAAATAAAATTATAAAGATTATATTCTGTCATTAAATTACAAACTCATATAAAGATACCTGCTCACAAATTTAGCATCAAATTTTGAAAACCCACTCGACACACACTTTCACTTTCGAGTGTGCCCTCACATCCAACATATAAATATATAACTATATAAATATATCAAAATATATAAATATATTTATATTTATATATTTACACGGATATATATTTATTTGTATATAAATATAATTTATTTGTAAGTTATTATCGGAAAATTCTAGTAGTTTAGTGGTTGGAGTATCGACCTCCTACTCTAAAGTACTTGGGTTCGAATCCTGTAAATGACAATTCTCTTAAAAAATTAATAAACTTCTAAAAAATATAATATAAAGAGAGGGGAACTTCTAGATAAATAAAAGGGGTAAAGAAGTTGTAAATAAATAAAAATTATTAATTTAAAAAATCATACTTTCAACGTCATGAAACACCACATGAAATCATACTTTCAACGTCATGAAACACCACATGAAAAATCAAATCCACGTATTTAGTAGGGATGAAAATAGACTATCTAAAAAGTGGTGGGGCGGGTTAATAATTTTAGTTTGTCAACCCATTTTGGCTTGTCTGACCTAACTCGTCAATTTGACAGACCAAGGATGGGGCGATGCGAACTAACTTGTTGATCTACTTTAAAACAATATTTATATATTAAAATAGAAATAAAAATGATTATAATTAAAAATATTATATTTTTTATTATTACGAAGATATCTAAATATATTATAATTTAAATTATAAAAATTAATTAATTAAATTTAAATTATTAATTATAATTAATTATTTTGACACATAAATATAGTAATTTTTTTTAATTTATCTAATAAAAATATTAATTAATAAATAAAAATTTAAAAATTATTTATATAATTAAAGATATATCTTTCATATATATATATATATATATATATATATATATATATATATATATATAAATTTTTATATAAAAACAATGTATAGGCTGACCTGTTAGCCTGGTCTTTAACGAGGGTGAATTAGAGTCTGTAACCTATCTCATTATGACGGATCTGAGATGGAGCTGGTCAAAATAGGGCGAATTTTATCATCTGTATTTGGAAAGATTCACGTGAATTTCATTCAAAACGAAAGAATATGGCAAAAAAGAGTGTTAGAAAGTGTCTGGTTAGCTTATTTTATCATGAATGATAATATGCAAACTAACACATAGTGTTAATGCAAAAAGAAAGAGGAAATTCCTTCTTACGTTGTTCAAATTGTTTGTTCTGTAGTGTAATTCAGCTTGTCCTAGAGATACCACCACGAATAGAAGTGGCATAATGCAAGCCACCATGAGCTCACGGTGTCTTAACAAAATTCAGAAATTAGTCGGGTAAGGTAATAGTGTTGCGAATCATAAATGTAAATTTCATAAAATATATAATTATTTGTGTTTGATTGAGCTTCATTCTCTTTGTTGTTTTGCATTTACAGCGATACTTCCGAACAAAGCAGAGCTAAGGAGTCTAATCATATTATAGCTTACAGTCACTCTCATGTGCCAGAAGTGAACATTCTTCAATCTGCATTGAAACCTGGTACCCTCAATTACATGTCTGTTGAAAATTCCAGAAACATTTCCACCATGATGAGAATGATCACTAACTTCTGAAACATGCTATCACGCTTAAAAGTTGGAGGGATATTTGCTGCTGGAAGAGAAATGCTACAACACACTCTTCAACGCTCTTTCGAATACACTCTCTTATTTGTTGATATTTATTTAAAATCACAAAATTTAGCTATTCACACTTAGTTAATGTCTCTCTCCTGATTCTTTAATTTGCAGTAAAATATGACTGCTAAGAGAGTGTTAAATGTGTGTTCGTAACACTCCTCTGGTGCAGCAGAAAAGGAGCAGGTGAATGAATTTTACAAAAATTCCATGCTGAGCAACTATTGCAGGGATTTAAAAGCTGGTCGTTCATGATTTTTATTTTTATTAAATATACTCTCAAAGATTAGAAGGCAAAAGGGCCCTGTTATTTTAAACTTCTAGGCACAGAAAATTAATATTAGAGGATAAATTCAAAACAAATATTTTTTTAAGAACTTTTTGGTTTTTTGACCGGGGTTTCACTAGTCCCCTCCTTCCGCCCCTTATAATGTTGATAAATCATTAATTTTTTATTTAATTTTTACTTATTTATTTATTTATCTTAGAGAGTTATTCTGACTTGTTTTTATAATATTTATATTTACCATAAATACTAAGATCATCAGATAAAAATTATGCAATTAAAAAAAATTATAATAATTTATGATAATAGTTTATATATATATATATATATATATATATATATATATATATATATATTTAAATTGTTGAACAACAAATAATCGAGTAAGGTTTAGTGAAAAAAAAAATATTAGTTGCTAACTTTATCAAAGTTGTCTTTAAAGACTGTGTTGGAACTAATATTTAATAATAATAAGGATTAAATAATATAGTTGCATTTTGTTTTTAATATTTAAAAATAATTTATTTGACTCTTTCTTCAATTATATATATATATATATATATATATATATATATATATATATATATAGTTATTTTACTTTATAAAATAATATTTTTTTCTCTGTAATATCTGTTTTTAGTTTTTATCTATTATTTTTCAAAGACACTAATTAAAAAATATCATATGTACAAAAAAAAAATAATTATACATGTTAGAAGAAGCAAAATAAATAAAAAATATTGTACACCAAAAAATAAATACAACTATACTTTAGAAATCAAAATAATATTTTAGCTTAATAACAAAAAAATCTGCTTAAGTCTACTGAATTTTTTTGGTTTGATTATTTATAATCTTTAACTAGGAGTTTTATTTTATTTTATAAACATTCTAAAATAGGACATATTTTGATAATAATTATATATAAATTATTATTTAAATGGTGCTCCATTTGTTGTTCAATCAAATAATTTATATCTAAATATTCGTTAAATAATTCAAACAATATATGGATTATTTTAATTTAATTTATACTAATAACTACAAAACATTTTCAAAATTTTCAATTTAAGAGGATTTATATGAGATTGATACTAATAATTCAATAATTAAAATAAGATGTATTTCAATTAACGATCACCCACCTATAACTTGGATTTTTAATGTAATTTATCATATTTAGAGTAAAATATGAGAATAATAAAAGTACAAGTAAAAATAAATTGCTGAAAAGTAAATGTGCAACAAAAGATAAATATGCGAAGAAAGTAAATTGTATAAAAATAAATTTAACTCATTATCAAGGATAAATTATGAATTGATAAAAAAATCGACAAAGATGGTGATTCAAATTGCAAAGAACATAATCATTGAAAATATTTTCCCCTCGTTCATAGCGTATTTCACAATGTAAGTTTCTTCTTACAATTTGACAATCACCTTTTTTATGTTTATTTCACCCTATTTATATTTTCATCGTGTAACCGCTAAGACACTTTAAAATAAAAATGAAAATAAAATAAAAGTAAAGTAAAATAAAATACACAAAATGAAAAATAAAATCCACAAATGATTATTTTCATCATTTTGTTGCCACATAATACCCATAAGTGCATATGTCACGCAATGAGACCTTAACCACTTCTGTATATCTTTCGATTGCATAACATTCTATCATTGTCCTGTTTCTCATGATTAGCAACCCTGGACTTGATATTCCCGATTCTTCGATTCTCAACGTTCAATTAACCATACATACTTTTGATTGACTTCTCATTTGTTCAACCTATTCTCTCTTCTCGATAATACACACTTTCGAGCATTTCCTAACCATAAGCATTCAAAGCTTATACATTCGATCTGTACATTCCAATTTATTACTTAAATCAAATTTCTTACTCTGACTCTTTTAGTCTCGATATTTAACCCTTAATAACTCCAATTTTCTTCTTTCCTTATTATTGTTCCCTTTGAAAACCTCCTATATTTCTCAATTTATGTATTTACAAATTTGCTAGTAACAAAATTCTCCCTAAGAAAATGTAACATTAATTTTGATGAATATAAATTTCTCTTATTCTCAATTACAATACAACATATCTTAATATTTTAATCTACTTAGTTGTTACAATTCGTCTAAAAGTTGCACAACCCATATTCTCATTATTGTGTTCTATTCCTTTCATAAAAGCCAAATTCCCTTAATAAATGTTACTCTTTGCATCATCATCCATTTAGTCGTCATTGGTTCCAATAGCGAGTTAAAATATTTGCTTGCTCAGATGTGAGCCAATAAAAGCCCATTAAATATTTCTAGGTTTCCCAGGAAGTTGTTTTCTTTAAAATTAATATTGTTTCTTCTCCACTTCTATACAGTTGTTTCCCAGCACCTCTTTAATGTCTAACCTTCTGAACCTTCAAACACTCCCACTTCCTTTACATTATACTGGGCTACTTATTCAAGTAACATGGCTTCCTCTTCTACTACCTCCCAAACAGTTCGTTGAAATCAATGGCAAGACATTTGCTCCCATTCTTGGTCTGGAAGAAGAATCACAAAAAATATGTGTAACCTAAGTACTTATTCCATACTTAGTAGGAGGAATATCTTATGTCTTTGGAGGATCTTTGATTCCTGACCCAAATGGGCCTGCAAATTTCCCTTCATCTAAAGAAGGAAAATCTATTTTGCAAGAAATCGAAGGGAAGTTTAGGGTTGATTTCCTCTCCCAATTATCCAAAGTCTACCATTTTGGACCACCGCAGAAGAAACCTTCCCACATCAAGTGGCTTGACAGAGTCGAATCCAAATTCAAAGTGCACCGAAAGAAAATCGGCATATACAATTTACTTTATATCTCTCAATTTGACATAAGTTACTTTGATATGTTGATGTTCCTACTGGCAGCCCAATTATGGACAAAGATCTTAACGTTATAGAGCTTCCTTGTGGCCTAGTTACTCTAACCGTTCTTAAGGTGGTTGCTATAACATGTATAAAACCTGTTAGAGAGAGATACTATATAAATGCTTTCCCACATGACAAGGAGCTCGAAGAAAAAATTCAATGGGGGATGAAAACTAATGGCCACTTTTAGTAAGAGAATTTTATCGATGACCCCACTGTCGATGTTTCCGATGAAGAGCACATTGCTTTTCTTATGTATTGGTTATGTACACATGTTTTTTGTCCCCGATTAATCCAAATCTCCCAACACTACTTCAACTTGGCATATCTTCGTCATTGTGGATCCTCAACATCTGCTTAGCCAAGTTATTGCTAGCTCACATATATGTTATTTTTGGCGAAGCAGTGGACACTCTTTGATCAAATCACCTTGGTGGTAAACTCTCCAGACCACTATGATTTATACAACTTTGGTTGGTTTCCATTTTTGAATCACGTCTCCCTGCACCTGAAGTCACCTCAACCCAATTCCTTCATATCCCATGGAAAGTGCCAAATTAGCTACTCAACACCTTAGACACTACAAGCTTGAGTCCATCCTATATAAAGGTTATCTTCGAATCTTGTTATCACGACAAGAATTCGATATCATTCTTGCCCCCTTATCCAAAATCAACAAATCCATCCACCACATTTGAGGTTAATCATGGCTCAAGTTAAAAACCCCTAGCCAACACTTCGGGATTACAAGCTAAGTTAATTGAAGTTTAAAGTGGTTTTTTGACATGAGACATACTAGTATCTGGTTTCCAAATGAAGGATGTAAATTTATTCTCATATGTCCCCCAACACTTCTCCCATCAATTTGGCTTGAGCCAAGCCTTCCTCACTTCTTGATTCCATCAAATCATTCCAAGAGGTACCACTTATAATGAATTGAGCTTGCAAGAATAACTTCTTCGACTGACTCTCTTAGAGCTAATTGAGTTTCACCTAGTCCCTTTGAGTCCAATTTCTTGAGTACTTTTGAATTTTATACATCGTGGGATCAATGGTTCTCCACGAGGCATTTTTCTTTTACTATTGTATAACTCGATTAGATGCTCACCCTGAATTTGCGGTGCAGGACAAATCGAAGGCTAAGAAAGGTAAATATGAGCATTATCTTCAAATTATAAAGTTCAAGAATTTTTATCAAGAATGCTATAATCCTCTTCAATTAGAATCCATTTTCAGAAACAATTTTTTCTTTACGAGAAAAGGTTTACCAAAATCGAAATTCTAGAAAAATTATAAACCTTTTAAACAGAACTTCCTTTGAGAGATTTTGTCCCACCAACTTACCGATCTTCTCTTATGCTCCCTTTGGAATCTCTATGCTTCTAACTCACCCCAAATGGGTTCAAGAACTTAAATCACATCATGAACTCTAATATCTCAAACCAATTAACAAATCCATTACTGTTTCAAAGTTATCCTATTACCCTTACCTTTAATTATTAGAAATTGACTTGTCCCATTAGCTTACCCATATTGATCATGTGTCCTTCTTAAGCAATATACCTTTAGGTGAGATTATTTCTCCTTTTATCCTTTAAGCATGTATGATATTTCTACCTTTACTTATGTTTGATTTGCTCTTTTTACGCAGTCTCTTCTTCTACAAAAATTGTTGATCCTAAAGAGGAGACTTCTTATCCTACAGAAGCACCACCTGTTCATCCCTCCCCCAAAGTCCAAAAGAAAAGGAAAGCACAGGGACCTGCCCCTCATCGGGTATGAGTGATTGCCTTGAACTCAATTATATTTTAGTTTTCTTGTTTATCCATATTCCCTAATTATATTTTGATTACTCTTCTTCCTTGTTCAGAAAAGATCGAGGTCAAAGGCTGCTCTTTCCCCTACCTCAGTTCTCATCTCATCATCTCAGGTATATTATATGCATAAGTTGTTTGAACCATTCACTACATTCATGTGCTAAACATAATTTCAAATATCTACACCTTCCGCCAATAATGTTCCTCCTCCAATACCAACCATTATCGAGCCAAATTCTGATGATGATAATACCCCTCTGACACGACGTATTAAGAAAAAAAAGCCAAGTACTTATTCTTTCTAATCTTTTCATACTTTATTATATATAATTGTTTCTATACTTAACTATTACCATTATTGCGTTTACAAAAGGAAACTTCAACAAATGTATCAAGTAACTTTCCAACATCTTCCATATCCCCTATTAAGGTATTTTATATTTACCAATTATGTCAGAAAGTACTCCTTTCTCGATGTTTTAATTATATTGCTCTTTGTATTTTGAACATGAATCTTCTATTGTATATAATACCTCTCCTCCGATTGAAACACAAACTATTGAATTAATTATTCCAAGTACCCATTTTAATTTTCTTTATTCTTTTTTTATACTTGCTTCAGGTGCCTTTTATGATAGTATTCTTCAATGTTTAACAAGATAGATACTTGTGTTGTTGCATAAAACTTTATCAGACTACTACAATCCAACCAATCATAGAACATACGTCCCATGAAGTCGTTTTACCTTTAATGAATCCCGTTCTTAAGGTTTCAATAAGTAGTGAAGTGACACTTATAGAAGGAATCGAGAAGGATTCATTCAGCATCCTAGAGCTTATGACAACACATGTGGAAACTTTTGAGGTTACAACAAGCTCTTCTTCCGTTCCTTCACTTGGCTTTGATGTGTTGAATCTGTTGAAAAAGTGTAGAACTTTTATCTACTTTTCTCTACTGGAAATAACCATCGAAGCCCCACATAAGAAGAAAGAGTTCCAAGAGATACTTCACAAAATCAAAGTCGTCCTGTCGCCGCCGTCAAAAGAGGCGGTCAGAGCGACGTGATGGTTCCGACTTCCATTTCACGTTTTGAAAGTGTGACGTTACAACAACTTTAGGTTGTCCGATAACCGGGCTGGACCTAAGAGCAAGGTTTTCGAAAGGGAGCTTTTAGGTTGTTCGATAACCGGGCTGGACCTAAAAGTAAGGTTTTTAAGAAGGGTTCTTATGGAGTCGCCACCGATGTTTTTACCGAAAACATCGGAAAAGGAAAAAAGAAGGCGTTGGTTTTTAAGAAAACCAACTTTGGCCATTATAACCAGAGTTGGGTAAGGGAGTTAGTTACATGTGGGGGAAGGTATTAACACCCCCACAATGCCCCTTTTGGGTTCCCTATGATAGGTCAGTTATTTCATAAATAAACTTTAAAATGACGCTTTTACCCTTTTATTCGCGGAATTAAGAAAATAGTGACTACATGGCCCTAGTAGCTAATGTACAGATAAGTATAAATAACAAAGCAATAAAAGAGAGGGAAAAAGTGAAGAAACCTCCGAAGCAAGCTTTTTTGATTAATTCTCTTAAAATATGACGCTTTTTGACAGTCCTTCGCTCTATAACGTCGATATCTCTCTCTTGCAACGCTATAATAACTCTCTAAGGACACTCAGAAAACTCTGAAAATGCTTCGGAGGGGCTCTAGGAGAAGAATTTTAAGAAATGATAGAAGGAAAGGTTGAAGAACTGTGTGAAATGAAGGGGAGAGCGCCCCCTTTTATAGGGATTCGCGCCTGTCAGGTCGAGACCGCAGTCTCGTCTGGCAAGGTTGAGACCACCATCTCGCCAATCGGGACGGCGGTCTCGCCTTTGGCAAATGGCGAGATGACTGTCTCACCATTCGGGACGGCAGTATCAATTTGACAAATGACGAGAATGCCATCTCACCAAACGGGAAGGCAGTCTCGCCATAGCAAGTGGCGAGACAGCCGTCTCGCCAAACGAGACAGCCGTCTTGACCTTGCTAATGGCGAGATGGCGGTCTCGACCCTTCAGGTGAAAATCTTTATTTTTTCGTACAAAAAGTCTTCATACTCTAATATGGGGCCTAATAGTCTATCCTAAGGACCTTTTAGGACTTGCCCATCTTCGAATTAGAGGTATTCTACTCTTTATTTTGAGGTCGGGCAAGATTTGGGGTCTACAAGTCCCAATTGAACTACCTCCTCAAGATTTTGACAAATAGGTATCCATTATTACCAACCTTTTTAATGAAAGTCGAACTTTGAGGAAGAAACATCTCACTTTATACTCAAAGAAGGAGGAGATCGAGAGCACTCACACTACCAAGACATATTCTTTAAATTTGAACAATTTTAAGTTTGAGGAGCGAAAATTAGAACAACTCAAGTGTGCAGACCTCAAACAGAAGATACTCGATCTCCAACAACAAGTACACATTTTCGAAGCCAAGATCCTCTAGCTCACTAAATCAAAAATTACAATCAAAGCAAAATCTTTGAACCTGCTAAACACTTCAAAGGATCTTGCTATGAGCTTAAAAGACGATATGATCAAACTAGCAGATATCAGAAAACAAATGGCTTCGATAACATACACATGGGAGGCTTTACTTGTAAAATTTAACCAACTTCGATCAGAGCACAATTTTTAAAAAATTTAATTTGTATTTGTACATATACAATGTATATATTTTACTTCAATCTTCACTTCCTTTATATATGGTGAGTCTTGAATTTATTTAAATATTTACCATTAATTAATAACTTTTTTTTTCTATCATAACAATTGGTTATAATATAGGCATTATTCGATAATAATTTCACAACTTCAAAGGAACTTGTCCAATTAGGTGACCACTTTCCATAACATTTTGATTTTTGATCCATACGCAAAATCACTTTCCATACTAAATCTCCCTCTTTGAAACACTTCTGTTTAATTTTTGTTATTATAAGATCTAGTAACTTGTTTTTTCTAATGTAGTATTTTCTCTAAGGCACTGATTCTAACTTCATTCAATTCATTTAATTCATCATACATTTTGTTCCAATAATCCTGACTGGATAACTCATTCTGTCTTTGGATTCTAACTAATTCTATATTAATCTCAATTGGCAATACCGCATCGTGTCCATAAACCAATTTATAAGGAGTTGTTTTTATAGAATCTTTTGGAGAATTTCTGAGCCCACACTATTTGAGAAAATGTTTCATGTCAATTCTTTGTTCTACTTCCAATATGTTTCTTAATTAAATTAATTAAAACCTTATTAATAGCCGCTACTTGTCCATTAGCTTGAGCAAAATAAAGAGTCAAAACTAATAATTTAATATTTCTTGATTCGGCATAGTTACTAATTTTCTTACCAGTAAATATTGTTCCTCGATATGTTGAAATTGACTATGGAATTCCAAATCAATACACTATGTGTTCCTCTATGAAATCGATAACATCCTTTTGTTCAACATCTTTTAAAGGTATCGCCTCCACCCATTTAGTAAAATAATCAATTGTTATGATTATAAACTTATGTCCTTTTGATTTTGGGGATAAATTTGTCCTATTAAATCTATTGCCCATCACCTAAAAGGCCAAGGCTTACTTATCAAATGTAATTCGGTGGTTGGTACATTTTGTATTGGTCCAAACTTTTGACATTCTTCACAAGATTTAGCATATTCGATACAATCTTTTAAAATCGATGACCAATAATACCCTCTTCGATATAATACCCACTTCATTTTCTCACTGATCGTATGTGCCCTACATATTTCATTATATACCTTTGCCATGACTATGTATGACTCATATATACTTAAACATTTTAGTAATACCCCATCTATACCATTATTCAACGCAATGTAACTTTTGGCTCGATACATTGTTTTCCTATCAACTGATTTACCAGGATTAATTAAATATTCAAGTATTGGTAATCTTCAATCTCTTAGAGAATTTTTTTTTTAATCTGTATTAATTCATTGAAGCTTTGATTCAACACTTTATATCTTGAAGCTATTTGAGCCAAGTCATTCGCTACTTGATTATATTCTCAAGGAATATGTTTGAAACAAATATTATCAAATTTGACAATTAACTTGAACACTTTATCCAAATATTTAATTAAATTTAAATTTAAGTACTTATACTCTTAATTTACTTATTTAGTAATTAATTGTGAATCCCCTTGAACCACTACAAATTTAGCTTGCAACTCGATTAAAGTTTCTAGCCCTAATATTTCATATTCAGTTTTGTTATTCGAACTCATGGGCTCTATCTCCAATAATAACTTAGTGGGAATATTAGTTGGACAAATTATGACGATTCACACTCCAGTTCCATTCAAAGTACTAGAACCATTGAAATATAACAACCATCAATTATTTTTTGCAACATATTAATGTGTTTGAGATCTGCTAAAAAATCGGCCACAACTTATCCTTGAATCGATTTCAAATTTTCAAACTTTAATGAGAGTTCTGTCAACATTAAAACCCATTTAACTACTCAATTGTGCATAATTGGCTTAGACAGTAACAACTTTAATATATTGTTGTTTGAAAAAATAATTACATCACAACGTTTAAGATAATGTTTCAGTTTACAACATGAATAATAAAGACATGAAACTGATTTCTCGATCGCACTATATCGAGTTTTAACATCAATTAACAACCGACTCAAATCATGCACAACACACTTATCTCCATTTGATTCTTCTTGAGTGTTAAGTGGTAAAAAGTTGATATAATTATGCCTTGAATTGTTATGAAACCACTTAACTTATGTTAATTCTAATATATTTTTCTCCCAATATAGGATGAATTCGAGAATACCTTGATACAAGAGTAAGGAGCATAATTATCAATATAATTGGAGTAAAATTGAAAGAAAGAAGAGCGCTTAAGCGAATGAATGATGCGAGACCCGACCCAAATTCTCTTATAAAAAGATAAGTTGTGTTTTGAGAAAAGCAAGCAGTCTTGGAGGAGAGGAGGCACGACTACTGTTAGGATTTTGTCTAATCTTCATCAATTCTTCACTTCTTCATCAATTGGAGCATTGTAATGGCCAACATGAGTGGTTAACTTCATTCTCTTAGGATTCGGTGCACTTCCTTTGAACTTTTTTGTATCATGGTGATATTTTGAGATATTAATCTATGCTTTGATGTTGTTATTCTTATCCTTTATGCTTTGAAATGATTTATTCTTGATTGTTTGAGGTATGATTGGAAAATATATCTTGAACCCTAGATCACGGTAAGAATATTTGTTACGTTAATTGCCAGGAATGGAATGAATGTATCAATTGCTTAACACCTTAAACCTAATGCTGGAAAATCTCTTAATTGTGTGAGGAATCAACATTTATTAGGTTTTGTTATGAATTTCATGTGTGAGGAATTAACATGGATGATTTGAGTAGGTGGCATCAACATTGTTAGGTTAATTGACGTTCTTAATTGATATAACCATTACAAAAGAGGGATAAGGAAGGGAGTCGATCCTAAGTACCTTTAATTGATATTTTCTCAACAATTTATAGTTCTTTGTCATTTAATTTCAATTCAACTCTTATTTGCAAAACTCAATCTGTTTTAATCTACTTAGTAAGCATAATTGAGAATTCCCATTGAAACCATTTCTCCTGGGATCGACTTTTATTTAATCGAAATATTATACTGCGATTGATAATTTTGGTACGTTTGCCAATAATTCAACAAGTATTTCTGGTGTCGTTGTCAGGGAACGATGTTCTTTGAGAATTCTTTGTTTATCTTATTGAGTATTCTATTTTTATTTCTGTTTTTATTTTCATTATTATTATTATTATTATTATTATCATTATCATTATTATTATTATTATCATTATCATTATTATTATTATTATTATTATTATTATCATTATTATCATTATTATTATCATTATTATTATTATCATTATTATTATCATTATTATTATTATCATTATTATCGTTATTATTATCATTACATTATTATTATTATTATTATTATTATCATTATTATTATTATAATTATCATTATTATTATTATCATTATCATTATTATTATTATTATCGTTATCATTATCATTATTATTACTATTATCATTATCATTATCATTATCATTATCATTATTACTATTACTATTATTATCATTATCATTATCATTATCACTATTACTATTACTATTACTATTACTATTACTATTACGATTACTATTACTATTACTATTATTATTATTATTATTATTATTATTATTATTATTTATTTTTTAGTTTGTGCTAATATTTGTTTGAGTTACTATTTTGATTTATGCATTTAAGAGGACATGTATCTTCAGAGCAGTTAGAATTTAATCCAGAAATTGAAAAAACAGCTCGGAAGAACCGGGGTAGAAGAAGAAGGGAAACTCAAGAACAAACTACAAGAAAATCTGCTAATTCTTCTTTCACACTTGATTTACCAGACCCAATTATAGAAGATATGGCAGAAGAAGGAACAAATCTGAATCCAAATCCAGATCTCAATATAAATCTAAATCAAAACCCAAATGCAAATCCACCTAGAAGAACTCTTAGAAATTGTGCTATGCAGCAAGGTCCAAGACATTTTTCCAGCATTGTCATTCCGGATGATCATACATTGCAGATGAATCCATCTTTCTTAAGCTTGATTATTGTTCATCAATTCACTGGATTGGATCATGAAGACCCTTATATTCATTTGTCTACTTTTTATGAGTTGATTGGTACCATGGGATTTAGAGCAGCAAATCTTGAATCTGCATATTTGATATTATTTCCTTTTTCTTTGGCAGGTAGGGCAAAGGAATGGCTGAAAGCACATCCTAATCAGAGTCTGACTAATTGGAGTAGTGTAGAAGAGAAGTTTCTGAATAGATTTTTCCCACCATCCCGTTACATCAAAGCAAAATCTGACATCACTTCTTTTAGACAAGGAGTAGATGAACAATTTGGTGAAGCATGGGAGAAATTTAAATCACTGTTGAGAAGTTGCCCAAATCATGGATTTGATGACGTTTCTCAGTTGAATATTTTCTATACTGGCTTGCGACATGATGCAAAGATGTTATTAGAGGCTGCAACAAGAGGATCTATGTTGGATGTAGAAATTGATCATGCCACCAGAATTATTGATGCACTAGCCTTTACAGACCAACAGTCCCAACATGATAGACATCCAATTCAAAGGAAGAGAGTACTTGAACTTAACAGCTCAGATGCTATCTTAGCCCAAAATAAACTTATAACGCAACAAATTGAAGCATTGAACCAAAAGATAGAGAAATTACCTCAACAAATGCACATAGTACAATTTATTCTTAATCAACAGATGAGTTGTGATGTGTGTGGAGGTGATCATGCAAATGAACAATGTTCTTATCAAGGCAACATTCAGCAAGAAGAAGCTAATTATATGGGGGTCCAAGGTAGTAGTCAAGGCAGACAAGACAATTTTCCTAATCCCAATAATTATGAGAATAATTTTGCACAAGGATGGAGAGGGAATCAAAATCAGAATTTTGGGTGGAACCAAGGTGTTAGCTCATCTACTAGACAACCTGCATTTCAACAACAGTCATATCAGCAACCTCTATATCAACAACAACAACATTATCCTTCAGTGCCTGACAGAATAAGTAAATTGGAGGATACTTTAGTAAAATTCATGCAAGGTACTATAGCTAATCAGAAAAATACTGAGACTTCATTCAGAAATATAGAGATCCAGATAGGCCAACTGGCTAAGCAATTATCTGAGCAGCAACAAGTAGGACAATTCTCAGTTAACACACAAACCAACCCCAGGGAGCAATGCAATTCAATAACTACAAGGAGTGGTAAGGTTATAGGAGAAGGTATTGGTGACAATCTGGCTGTAGAGAAGGAAATCCTACAAGAAAAAGAGGATGAAAAGAAGAAAGATGAGTGTGAAGGAGAAAAAGAGAAAAATAAAAGTGAGAGTATAGGAAAAGAAAAAAATACTGAAAAAGAAGAAAAAAATAAAAAGAGTGAGAAAAAGAGGGAGAAAGATGAGAGTCAAATACCGCAATTGAAGGATTTACCATATCCTCGTCATCCTTCCAAGAAAGATAAAGAAAGACAATTTGCAAGATTCATGGATATTTTCAAGCATTTACAGATTAATATTCCATTTATGGAAGCTATGGAGCAGATGCCGACTTATGCAAAATTCATGAAAGAGTTTTTAACTAAGAAAAGGAGATTTACTGCAGAAACAGTGGAGCTAGAAGCAAGATGCAACGCTATAATTCAGAAATCATTACCTCAAAAGTCCAAGGATCCTGACAATTTCATTATACCAGTCACAATTGGGACGTTACAAGTAGGTAAGTCATTACTTGATTTGGGTGCTAGTATAAATCTAATGCCTTTGTCTATGCTTAAAAAAATAGGAGACTTGGAAGTAAAGTTTACAAGAATGACATTACAGCTAGCTGACAGATCTATAAAGATTCCATATGGAGTAGTAGAAGATGTTTTAGTTAGAGTGGATAACTTCATATTTCTTGTTGATTTTGTGATTATGGACATGGAGGAAAATGAGGAAGTCCCATTGATTCTGGGAAGGCCATTTATGAAGACTGCCAAAGTAATTATAAATGTTGACATGGGCAAGTTGAAAATTAGAAGTGGAGATGATGAAATTAATTTTAATCTGTTTGAAGCTGTACAACAACTACAAGACAAGAAAGATTGTCTCAGAATAGACACTTTGGAGGAATTAATCATCTCAACTGAAAAACAAGATTACAAGCCTGTTGTACAACCCCGAAGACATCTTAGTCTGACTATGAAGGAAGTTGTTTAAAGAAAGGTACTGAAACCTCCTGAAGCAGGTATGATTTATCCAATTTCTGACAGTTGTAAGGTTATTCGCAATGAAAAGAATAAATTCGTTCCCACAAGGACAGTTAAGGGATGAAGAATGCGTATATATCACCTTGATCACTCACCTACATGAGCCGTAAAGAAAATAGGCGTCGAGCTAAAGACGTTAAACAAGCACTCCTAGGAGGCAACCCAATGTTTTGAATTTGTTTTTTTTTTCTTTTTATAGTTTAAGTTTTTTTGTGCATTTTTCTTCCTTAGGTTCTTTCTTGGCAAGATTGCTCCAGGTACACAGTGCACTTCTCCTCAAGACTTTGAAGCCTTACTTCAATGGCCTGGGGACAGTCCAACTTTTCTGGAGGGGTTGAGAAAGTCTGTAGTTGAGGCTGAGGCACAAGATAAGGAATACATGACAAGTGAAGAAAATGAGGGAGGAAACTTACTTTGCTTTTAATGTTTTTAATTCCTTTGTTTTTAATTTAATGTTTTTAATTGATTTATTTTAAATTTTAAATTTCCTTGCTGTCCCATAATTTGTTTTAGAGTCATATATGAGATTATTGCTTATTGTCTAATTCAAATGTAGAACGCGAAAAATAATTTTGATTGTTTCCAATAACAAGTGATTTTGGGATATTGAGTATGATAGTGAAAATGAATTAATGAGGAAAATTAGGAATTAACTGAATTGGAGAAGCTAGCCAAAACCCAGGTGAGCAGAGTACCAAAAATAGATAAATTGAGTGTCAACACTTTGTGATGATAACTGATATTGGTTGATTCTTTGATGTGATTGCATGTTGGCAAGACTTGAAAATGATAAAGGCATTTTTTTTCTTTGTAGTAGATATAACCCAGAGCCAAATAGCCAACCATGCATTAATTATAGGACATCCATTTGAACCCCTTCTGAGCCAAAAATAATATTGTTTCTTAAACAGAACCCTTAAGCCTAAACAGTATTTATCTACCTTCCTATATTTGAGAAAGGAAATGAGTATGAATGACACTATTTTTCTTATTGTTGGGTATTGCTATTGTTGTCCTACAAGTATTGTTGGGGTGTTATTGTTAAAAAAAAAAGTGTAAAGAAAAAGGAAAAGCAAAGCTTAAAAATTTGCAAAGCAAAAAAGAAAGGATACATTCAAAAGCAAAAAAAAGAGAAGTAAAAAAGGGGGGGTAATAACTTGTGAGATTATTAACTCATTGTCATTGTGTTAGGGACAAAAACATGAAGTTTGAAACCTGACTTGAGGAATTGTTAATCAAGAATCATTCATATGAGTTGAATTTCTCAAATATTTTTGTATATCCCAGAAAAACCAATAATTCTTTCTTAGCCCAGCCCTATTACAAGCCTCAAAAGACCTTTTGATTTAAGTCTTGTTTAACAATTATTGATTGCTTGAAGATGATTATCAATATTGGATTGTCTAAATGAAGTGATTGAATGAGATAAACACTTACCTGTGAGAATTAGAGATGAGTATATATAACTCTATTTGAGAGATCATGCTTCTCTGAGGATAGTTGAGGACTAATTATTCTTTTTTGGTTTCTATAACTTGAATGCTTATGTGTTCTATTTTCATTTAGAGTTGTGAGCATCACCCCTGAAAATTTTTATGTTGTGGTTCTAGAAGAGAAAGGGATAATAGGTGATGATTTTTTTTTGGAAAACTAATTTGCTTGGGACAAGCAAGATTCTAGGTTGGGGGGAGTTGTTAAGTGGTAAAAACTTGATATAATTATGCTTTGAATTGTTATGAAACCACTTAACTTATGTTAATTATAATATTTTTTCTCCCAATATAGGATGAATTCGAGAATACCTTGATAGAAGAGTAAGGAGCATAATTGTCAGCATAATTGGAGTAAAATTGAAAGAAAGAAGAGCGCTTAAGCGAATGAATGATGTGAGGCCCGACCCAAATTCTCTTATAAAAAGATAAGTTGTGTTTTGAGAAAAGCAAGCAGTCTTGGAGGAGAGGAGGCACGACTACTGTTAGGGTTTTGTCTAATCTTCATCAATTCTTCACTTCTTCATCAATTGGAGCATTGTAATTGCCAACATGAGTGACTAACTTCATTCTCTTAGGATTCGGTGCACTTCCTTTGAACTCTTTTGTATCATGGTGATATTTTGAGATATTAATCTATGCTTTGATGTTGTTATTCTTATCCTTTATGCTTTGGAATGATTTATTCTTGATTGTTTGAGGTATGATTGGAAAATATATCTTGAACCCTAGATCACGGTAAGAATATGTGTTACGTTAATTGTCAGGAATGGAATGAATGTATCAATTGCTTAACACCTTAAACCTAATTCTGGAAAATCTCTTAATTGTGTGAGGAATCAACATTTATTAGGTTTTCGTATGAATTTCATGTGTGAGGAATCAACATAGATGATTTGAGTAGGTGACATCAACATTGTTAGGTTAATTGACGTTCTTAATTGATATAGTCATTACAAAAGAGGGATAAGGAAGGAAACCAATCCTAAGTACCTTTAATTGATATTTTCTCAACCATTTACAGTTCTTTGTCATTTAATTTCAATTCAACTCTTATTTGCAAAACCCAGTCTGTTTTAATTTACATAGTAAGCATAATTGAGAATTTCCATTGAAACCGTTCCTCGTGGGATCGACTTTTATTTAATCGAAATACTATACTACGATTGATAATTTTGGTACGCTTGCCAATAATTCAACATTGAGCCAACATGCTTGCTATGGTATTCTTGGATGGTGAAACATATAACTTCAAAGTTTTGCTTTGATTAATTGGAATTAGTACGGGTGGATTGCTCAATGCTCGCTTTATCACATCGAATGCTTCCTTATGCTTGAGATTTCATACAAAATCATTCTCTTTTTCCATCTCAAAAAAGGAGAGAAAGTATATTTTTACTTGCCAAATTCGAAATAAACCTTCTCAAATAATTTATTTTACCTAATAAAGACTATAACTCTTTCTTATTTCGTAGAGCACTTCGATTATTGCCTTACCTTTATTTTTATCTATTTTAATTTCTTTTTTATGAATAATAAATCCTAAAAAGTCTCCTGCATTTATCCCAAAAGCACATTTTAAAGGATTCATTTTCAAATTATGATATCTCATTCTAAAAAAAGCTTGTTTTAATATATCAAGGTGAAATTCTTTCGATTCAGACTTAATTACAATATCATCAACGTAAACCTGCATAGAAATTAAATCATGAAAAATTAAATTCATAGCTTTTTCGTATGTTGCTCCAACATTCTTTAAGTCAAAGGGCATAACTAATCATTCATAAGTTTCTAATGCCCCAAGACATTGAAGAGCAGTCTTTGAAATATCATTTTCAATAATAAATATTTGATTATATACAAAATCTCCATCTAAAAGACTTAGCATTTCACTTTTTAATACAACATCGATTACCATTTCATCATTTGATATAGGATATTCATCTTTAGGTGTCGCCTTATTCAAGTCTTGAAAATCAATACATATTCTCATTTTTTCATTTTTTTTAAAACAAGAATATTAGAAATCCAATCGACATACATGGTTGTTCTGATAAATTTGGCCTTTAACAACCTTTCGATTTCCTCTTTAATTTTATCCATTACCTTTGGTGCAAATTTTTTAGGAGCTTGTTTAATAATTTTTTTTTACCTTTGATTATGGGTAATCGATGTCCTACTAGATTTCGATCCAAACGTGACATTTCATCATACTCAAAAGCAAAACAATCTCTATACTTTTTAAGCATATGTATCAAGTTCTTTTTCGATTCTTCATTCAACAACTTGTTTGCATATGTAGGTCTTTTTTTCATTAAGTTGACTTCTTCTAATGGATCTTGTGCTTCAACTGTAACATCCTAATTCTCAGTACCTCTAGTTTGTTAAATTTTGACAAAATTTTTTGTTAAAATTTTAATAATTAAATTATTAGGAATTGGGGAAAATGACTATAGAGTTTTATGTTTGTTAGATTATTTGTGATTTTCTTGAAATTTTATGAA
Organism: Sphenostylis stenocarpa; assembly: GCA_963425845.1. Taxonomy (NCBI): domain Eukaryota; kingdom Viridiplantae; phylum Streptophyta; class Magnoliopsida; order Fabales; family Fabaceae; genus Sphenostylis; species Sphenostylis stenocarpa. Next base: position 29,864,600 of record OY731405.1, read on the forward strand.
AAAAAAAGAATAAAATAATAATATATCTTAAAAAAAAATTGATTTTGACTTTTTAAAAAGCACATTTCTCTCTCTCGCCTTCCGTAAGTTCTTCCCTTCTCTCGTTTTTTCTCTTTCTCTCAAACCTTCCTCACTTTGAAGTTTAATTTTGAGGGGAAAATATTGATTTTCTTGAGAAGCTCTAAGAGGTAAGTTTGTTTCTCTCAATCTTCTCTACATTTCTACGGTTTTATTTTTCAAAACAGTGCATTTTCAAATTTTTTTCCTCACTTGCCTATGCTTGAATAGGAGTAGAAAGAGTTTTATTGTAGGTTTTACACCTAGGATACTAGAATAATACTTAGAATTGAGGATTAGAAGTGATTAAACTAAAAATCTTAAGCACCCTAATTCGTAAGTCACTGTTCATTGAATTTTGGGACGTGTGTGAACAGAATTAAGAATTGGTATCTTCATTAAAGTTGTAGCCCTTTAAGTTATCGAAATTTAGAAACTTGTTTCACATCAAAAGGATATTTGTAGCTCAAGTTATGTCCATTTTACTGTCAAGTGTTATAACTGTGAAGTTAAGAGGTTGCCCTGTTTCAACAGCCTCGGTTTTTGAATTACTGGGATTGATACGTGTGAAATTAGGACTTGATTCCTTCATAAAAGTTGTAGGAAATTATATTTCCGAAATTTAGAAATTTGTTTCATGTCAATAGCTTATGTGTAGCATGAGTTATGGTCAAATTACCAAGGCATGTTCAGAGTTTTATTGTAGTTGAGCCATGTTAGAAACAACCACTGTAAACTGAAAAACTGCATTTATTCTACAGGGTATTTGAATTTATTTCTTTCATCAATATTGTAGGTAATTAAGTTATTGAAATTTTGGCTCTGACCTCATGCCAAAACAGCTTATATAACTCTAGAAAATTCTGAAATACTGAACCTTGTCCATATTTATTATTAAGATTCTTCCTACTCTAAGTGTATTACTTCCATTACTCTCTTCTACTTGTATTAATTCCATTAGCATCAATTTAGGCTCTAGAAATTATTTTATAACTCAAAGAACCATAGTCTTGAATTTTAGAATTTTAGGCTATGAAGGAGGTGAGATTTTAGAGGTCTAATATGGTTGGAATTAAGGATTTAATTGGGGTATTTAATTGGCATGTAGGAGGCTACTTAGAAGTGCAAAGAGGAGACCCAAAGACTTGATAGATTATTTGATCAAGAGTTACTCTTCACCAAGTTACAACATAAGGTAAGGGGTAGGATAATTTTTATAATTCACTTTTGCTTGAAATAGCATTGAGAAGAAGTCCCTTTACTTCTAAGTTAATTAGAAATTTATTTAGAATTATTTGAATGTTATTTCTATTTTTGATGAATTTTTAAAGTTTTAAGATTATGTGAATTTTATGGCTTCTAAATGGAGCAACTTGAGTGTATGGAACCTTGTATGATTATAAGGCATCCATGAATGTTGTTTGAATCGATTGCTTAATCACTAGTAATTTTATATGATTTATTGATGAATTTAGTTTGAGAATTATCATATTTCTATGTTTAGTATTATGATAATTGTTTTAAATTGATTATTGAGATATATTGTATGTATGTTATAAAGCATGATAAGTAGAAAATTATTGTGGAATGTTTTTGTTAAGATGGATTAACATGTAGAATTGTATAATTTGGTGGAATGGAGGAAAGGTGTGAGAAATGAACTATGTGAGAAAAAAACTATTTTTTAGATATATTAAATTGAATTTACAATTTAATTATGAAGTGAATTTTATATTTTTATTTAATTAATAAATATTTTTCAAAAGTATTGGAATAATTTTGATTTAGGAGAAAATAATTAATTGTAAGTGAAAATGAATTTTTAATAATTTTGAGGAAATTATTTGCAATTATTATTATTATTTAAGAAAAATAAATTAAAATTGAGAAAATTATGATTTTGGGTGATGATGAATATGATGAGGTGGAAGGATGGTTTGGTGAAAAGTAGAAGTGTTCAGGCTGTTTTTGATTATTTTGCAGGTGTTAAAATTTTTTGGGAATGTCTGATTTACAGGGGAAACTCTGTCAGATTTTTTTAAGAAATAGCCTAGTATTATTTTGAAGAAGTTAAGATGTGATTTAAGTATAATGAGGTGAAACAAAGTTGAAAGAGTGTGAAGAAGTTATGATAAGTCATGCATCATGTTCATGAGTCAGAGATTGAGTGTATGAGGAGGATATGGAAAATCAGGGTCGGTTCCATGCTAACCTCGGGGATGATTGAGTGTGATCGAGCTCATATGTGGCTCAGGCTCGCTACCTAAGCTGTGAGACTCTCACTACCAAGCTTGATTATCCTGACTAAAGCCCCAGGGTTTCTCATGATCAGTTGAGCTGGACAAGTAATTATGAGTATACTACCGCGAGGCGGTGAGATGTTCCAGTGAAACTCCTGATCCTTCTCGAAAAGAAAAAAAAAACAACAAAACAAAAAGAGAAAAAAAGAAAGTGGTTTTGGGATCCCCATGGTCTTGCATACTAGGATGTGTCCTAGAAAAGATTAGTGGATACATTGCATTCATAATATCATATCATTTGTGTGCTGATTGCTAGTATGTTTGTATGTGGAATTTCTAATTAACCTAATGTTATTTGCATGCTCTAAGTGAATATAAAGTTGTCTTACCCTTTCTGTGCATGTATTGTTATTATGAAATGTTTGCATAGGTGACGTTGAACACAACTCATCCCCGGTATCATCTCCAAGTAAAGTTTAAATACAATCACTGTAAGTACTAAGTAGAGGACTTGATCGGACACCACTACAGTGCTACAAGAGATACTTCATTTTAGTGGAAGTACGAAGTATATCTCCTCTTTAGTTAGGTTGTATAGTTAGTTTGTCTAGTTAGTTTGTTTGCTCTGGTCTTGTGAACCCTTGTTAGGTGTATTTTGGGATGACTTTGTGTATATTTACTATCTAGTTATACTTGATACTTATGAATGATATGTATATTAATCACTAAGTGTATGTTCTAATTATTGTGTACCTTACCTCTACAAGAGTGTATTGGTAATCAAATACTAAGAGGAACCAATAATAATTCATAAATCATAATAAAGTGAATGTTGGTATTAAAGGTGTCACATCAACTCTCTTACTCCTTACTGTAATCAATTCTTCAAAACCTAAAGGCAAGAAATCGTAAATACAATTCAACTTAACATCACTGCTTAGTGGATATTTATTGTAAACTAGTATCGATGACATTGACTTATTTGACTTGATCCTACTCCTACTTATGATTTCTTGACTCTCCCACAATCCTAATGGATTAACATAACTTTTTAATCGAGTTAAGAAATTTTTATAACAGGGCTCAGTCATTGCCCTCAGCCACTTCGAGGTTGGCCTCCTCATCTTTCAGTAGAAATCCTTTATCAGGGTCCATCTCCACAAACTAAGTTTTCAAGAGTGCATCTTCTAGTTAAAGTTTTCAAGAGTCCTGAAGGTGAAAGCCTTAGTCAATGTTAAGTTCTTTAAAGGTTGATCTGCATGAGAAACATAAGCCACAAAATCGGTTTGATCACCTTAAATTACGTCCAGATGACCATCTTGATTCAACATATATAACTTTTAATGAGCAGTCAATGGTACTGCCCCCACTCCATGTGTCCATTCTCTTCCCAGTAAGACATTGAAATTTGCATGAGACTTTACTGCAACAAACATTGTGGTTCTTATATAAGTTCCCACTATCACATCGAGAGCAATCATTCCCTCTAAACTTGATGACTTTCCACTAAAATCTGATATCATAATATTGTTCCTTATCAAATCTTCCTCTTTCTTACCAAATCTCTTTAATATCGACTTTGACAATATGTTCATATTTCCCCTCCATCAACAAGAACTTTATTCACTGTAACACCCTCGATTTCTATTTTCAGTATGAGAAGCTTAAAATGAAATCTTATCTCTTCACTAGGAGGATTAATAAGAGCTACGTCTTGATGGGGTGACTCACATGATACTTGAGTGATCCAAACTACTTTAGGTTGTAGAGTTGGTTCGTAGTAATCCTCTCGATTTGAATCTTGCTTTATCTTGTCTTTTTCATACAAATTTGAATACTCATTGGCCAAAATCGATATCACACCCACATTAACATTCCCTTAGTAAAGATTCACACTTAAAAATTCTTCTTGATTGACCAACGTAACTGAGTACACTTGATCACCTTGACTCAATCCACATCTATCCATAGGTCCAACTTTCGATATTCTCTTCTAGAAAGGATGTGACATATTATCCCTCATCCAAAGACCTCCTTATTGGAATCCTTTTGAGTATTTATGGTAACCAACATAAAAATCTAGGTTGTATGATAATCTATCAAATACATTTCTATTTCTCGAGCCATACATACCTCGATGGTGAAACATTCTTCCCCTTACCCACTCATCTTGATTTACTTTTGCATATTGGAAAAAAAATCTTATTTTTCTTGTGATCATCCTTCATTATGACTTGAAGTTCTTGATCCTGATACTCCACACTCTACTACTTTTGTTTCTCATTATCTTTCACTTTCTTGTTTAATTCAAACTTCTTGCTAGTAGCTTTATCAAATACAACACTACATCTTGGACACATTCTTCATCCTTTTCTTTCTTCTGATTTAATAACTTTACTAAAGTATCATCTACTTTAGGATATATTTCATTTTCTATCTTGAAATCATCCAACTCTAACTCAAAGTCTTATTCACCATCATTATGATGCGGATTAACATCTTCTGAAGTGATGTCCACCATGCAAATCCTCAAAGCATTCACATGATTGTTAATACCATCAATAGCGTTAAGTTTGACTTTCACATAACCAACATGAACCTTAAAAGGAGCAATATCCACCTTTATTGATTTCTCTTTGAACTTCAATCTACCTTGTTCGATCGCGTCTTGTATCATATTCTTAAAATAGATATAATTATTATTCCAATGATCATATATATTATGAAACTTACAATATTTTCGTCATTTTCTCTACTCTAAAGTTGACAACTTATGATCTTCACTCAATTTTATTTGTTTATCTTTTAAAAGAATATAAAAAATTTTGTCTGCTTTCGTTATATTGAAACTATAAGTTCGATTAGTCATTTTATTGAAATCTTGCTTGTCTGTAACAATTTACAAACTTAAGTTGGACCATCTTTAATTTCAGCAATATTTACTTTTTCATTTTCACTCAATTCTTCATCTTCATTATCTACTAATATATTAGATAACTCACTATTAAATATATTGGTTCCAATGTATCCGATTTTATCTTTCTTCACTACCTTAATTTATGATATTGTTCTGTCTCATATTTAATATGTTCAATTCTTTGAACCTTATAAGCCAATTAAGCCATATCTTTAATGACAAATTAACTAATTTCTTCCTTATTGAAAACTCTAACCCTATTGCTACCATTCTTACTAATTCACTCTTAAGAATTTGTGTAAAATATCTTGATTTTATATACCTAAATCTACTAAAATAATCATCTATATTTTTATTATGATACATTTTTACATTCATCAGATCAATTAAACTAACTTGCATTTTTTCTCTAAAGAATTGTTCATGGAAACTTCTTTTTAATTGTGCCCAATTAAATATCGAATTAGAAAAAAGTGTTGTAAATCACTTAAAAACGTTTTTTGTCTAAGAGCTAGGAAAATATTTCATTATCAAAATTTCATTTGTTAGAAGATTTCAACATTCAATTTGATATCTAGTTATATGCTCAATAGTAGATTCTTCAATATCCTTTGAGAATTTTGTAAATTTTGGTATTTCTTGTCCTCTAGTAGTTCAACCTCAAGAACAAAATCATGAAATGGCAAAATAAAATACGACTAGTTATACAATCCTATTCCCAAATCTAGCTAATTCCATTGTCCTATCATTTTATTATAGGCATTATTTACTGGTTGTATTATCGATGTTCCTTGATTACTTTGATTATCATTATTCTGATAAACAATATTACCCTGAACATTTACATTTTCGCTCACAATGTTATGCTCAGTACCATTACAAATATTCTAGCCCTCATTGGTACTATTTTGCACCACACTATACATTACTGTAGAACTAGGTGCAAAACTATATGTGTTTTGACTTGTCATGACTACTCTATCACTTCGTAATCTCATACACTAACTAGACCAACAAATATTAATGTCACACTAGGCGTGTTAATTTGTTTCAAGTGTAAATGATCTGTTGTTCAATCAAATAATTTATATTCAAGTACGTGATAAATCATTTGAACATTATGTGCATTCTTTTAATTTTGACTAGCAAGTACAAAACACTTTCAAAATTTTCAATTACAGAGGATTTATATGATATTAACACCAATCATTCAATAATTAAAATAAGATGTATTTTATTTAACGATCGCCCACATATAACTTGGATTTTTAATATAATTTATAATATTTAAAGTAAATTTGTGAGAATAATAAAAGTACAATGAAAAGTAAATTACTTGGAAAGTAAATGTGCAAGCAAAAGATAAATATGCGAACAAAGTAAATTGTATAAAAATAAATTTAACTTATTACCAATGATAAAACATGAATTGATAAAGAAAATCGACAAAGATGAAGATTCAAATTGCAAAGAATTCCATTGAAAATGTTTATCCCTTATTCATAATGTTTTTCAAAATGCAAATTTTTTCGTACGATTTTGACAATCACATTTTTTTTACATGTATTTCACCTATTTATATTTTTGTCGTGTAACCGCTAAGACACTTTAAAATAAAAATAAAAATGAAAATAAAATTAAAGTAAAGTAAAGTCAAATATAATACACAAAATGGAAAATAAAATCCACAAACGATTATTTTCCTATAATCATTCTCCCCTTTTTTTGAGCCATTTTGTTGTTACAAATACCATAAACGCACATGTGACGTAATGGAACCATACCACTTTCGCATATTTCTTGCTTTCATAACTTCTTCTCATTGTCTTGAAGTGCAGAGTGGGAATAAGCCGTCTATGAAGTAATTCAGGATCTTCGGTTCAAAATGCTACAAGCATACACCACCACAATGCATGAAGAAGCTTGATGACAAGAGTGAACCTATGATCTTTATAGGTTACAACTCTACTGGTTCATACAAACTTTATAATCCCAGAACTGAAGTAGTTTGTTTTAGTAGAGATGTGATATTTGATGAATGCAACTCTGTTTCAGATTTGCAAAAATCCACTGCATCTAATCTTCTATTCAGCTAGAAGAAGGTAGTATGGAGAAGGAAACTGGAAGTATTACAACACAGAAGATGAGTGACAGAATAATAATAAACAAAAAGTCTCCAGCTAGATTTACTGACTATGAAATCTACACAGATGATTGAATTACCAATGATGGAGATTTGCTTCAAGGATTGGCACTTATGGCTGATATAGAGCTTGTTAGCTTTGATGAAGTTATTCGTGATCAGGTTTGGGTAAAAGCAATGGAAGAAGAGCTAGACGATATTAACAAAAAATTGACTTGGGAATTGGTAGATCTGTCATCACACAAAACTCCAATATATGTTAAGTGGGTGTTCAAGGTAAAGATGAAATCAGATGGATCAATATCTAGACACAAGGCTAGACTAGTAACCAAGGGATTCATGCAAAAGAAGGGAGTAGACTATTATGAAGTTTTTGCCCCTGTGGCACGATTGGAGACAGTAAGATCGGTTGTTGCTCTGACCAATATTAGAGGGTGAAAATTGTGGCAGTTGGATGTCAAGTCTGCCTTCCTAAATGGATGGTTAGATGAAGAGATTTATGTAAGACAACCCCCTGGATTTGAGGTGAAGGGAAGTGAATAAAAAGTGTTTAAACTGAGGAAAACTTTATATGGGTTAAAATAAGCTCCAAGGGCGTGGAATAAAAGAATAGACACATTTCTTAGTAATGTTGGGTTTCAGAAATGCATTGTGGAGCATGGTGTATACGTGAAGACCGCAGAGTCAAGTGAAATCCTCATCATTTGTCTCTATGTTGATGATTTGGTGATAACAGGAAGTAATGAAGATGACATAGAATCAGTTAAGAAAAAGCTGAAACGTGAATTTTAAATGACTGACTTAGGTTTGCTGTCATATTTCCTTAGGCTGGAATTCATTTACACTGAGAAAGGAATCATTATACACTAACGAAGGTACATAATATGCTGGAGTGTAACTCTGTTGTAACTCCTGCAGAGGCAAACTTGAAACTTGCAGCAAATGAAGATGAAGAAGCTGTAAACGAAATTTTATTCAGACAGATTGTAGGTTGTTTGAGATTCATATGCCAAAGCAGACCTGAGATAACATTTAATGTTGGTTTGGTGAGTAGGTTCATGAGCAGATCAAAGCAGTCTCATATGCTTGCGACAAAACGAATATTAAGGGGTCTAAAAGGGACTGTGGAGTATGGGTTGTTGTATACTGACAAACTGAAGAGTGAAAATGGTGATATAAGGTTGGTTGCATACTCAGATTCTGACTGGAGTGGTGATCAAGTTGATAGGAAAAGTACTATGGGCCAAGTGTTTATGTTGAATGGCTCAACAATTAGCTGGAATTCAAGGAAACAGACAGTACTTGCCTTATCAAGCTGTGAAGCTGAATATATATTAGCTTGCTCTGCAGCATGTCCAGCCTCATGGCTGCTTTCTCTTCTCACTGAGTTAAAGGTTTGTGATTTACATTCTGTTGTATTAATGGTTGACAGCAAGTTTGCTATAGATATGGCCAAAAATCCAGTGTCTCATGGCAGGAGTAAACACAGAGACAAAATATTATTTTTTGATAAATCAAGTAAGCAAGGAGGTAATTCAGTTACAACACTGCAGACCGAAAATCAACTGGCTGACATCATGACCAAGCCATTGAAGATTTAAAAATTTAAATACTTGAGGATGGTGTTAAATGTAGTGTGTTTTGAATAATATGTTTGAATGTGTTTTGAATCTAGGAGGAGTGATAGTATATGTGATTCAAAATTGAGTTTAACAGTTATGTTCCTTTTTTCTGTTATATTAGTTTGACTTGATACCAAGACACATCACCTAATAAAATGAGGTGCTGCTAGTATATTTTTGTGTGTGTTATCTTTCTGGCTCATCATTTATTCTGAACCTCTTCTCTCTATGAAACCTATCAGTTTATACATTGGATATGCACATTCCAATTCATTACTTATATAAACTCTCATTCTTTTACTCTTGATATTTAACCCTTAATAACTCCAATTTTCTTTTTAATATTAATCCCTTTAAAAATTTCATATATTTTTCAATTTATTCTCATCAATTTTCTATAATTATCAAAATATATAATAATAATAATTATTATTTATGATTGTTAAAAAAAATCGTTATCATATACTTAATTTTTTAACAGATATTTATGTCATATACAATAATAAATTTAATAAAAATTATTATTATTATTATTATTATTATAATTAATGTATTATCGTATATCTTTCTTATATTTAATCTTAATTTTAATTAAATAATAAAAAAATTGTTCAATAATAATTGATGGTAAAATTATTATTGTAAAAATTAAATATTTTAATAAAGTTTATATTTCTAGAATAATTTATATTTGTAACACATTAAATATTAGATGAAATTATTCTTAAATTCCAAGTTATGTTTAAATATGTTTTTATTTTCTACAAAATAATAAATTTTGACTTTTAATTCTACAAAAGTATTTTAAAAAAATAAGTTTATTCGTTTTAATCACTAATATTAATTTTAAAATAGATAAATAACTCTTAAATGAAACATCTTTAGAAAAATCTGTAAGTTTTATATACTAACATTATGTTGGAGACATGAAAAAACGTAAAAATGGTCTGTTAATATTCGTTGAACATATAAAGAACTAATTAGTGTTATATAATATAAGCATAAAAATAGAGAAATGAAAAACAATTTTTTTTAGAGAAAATAAAATCAAAACACACTTAATTTATATAAACATCTTTATAGTATCACTTAATTACAAATTATCACATGATTAAGATTTATTAAATTTTATACTAATTACACATTTAATTTTTTTATTAACGAATAATATAAATTTGGCACTGAAATATTCTTCTTATGTCTTACCTTACAGTACTGAATCCAGAATTTAAACAAGATAAATTCCCTTACGAAAACATTAAAAAGAATAATTAATATTTGGATAATTCTTCGTTGGAGACTAAGTTGTCGGAAAACGAGGAAGACACGTATTCACTCACTTCCCTCGCAACCACATCCCTCGTCGCATCCCAAAACCCCGCCGTCGAAACTCCGCGCCGCTCCACTCCTGCGCCACCACTACCCGGCGGAGCCAGAGTCAACGCGGTCAATGGATCGTTTTCTAGTTTATCCCCAACACGACGCCGTTGGGAGGCCCTGCGCTTTAGCGTGGCGTTCCAGTGGTTCTTAACGGCGTTATCGGTCCGGCCCGGAAGCATTCTCGCAATGGTAGCCCACTTGTTCCCAAACCGCGCGTGTGCGTGCAGGATAATCGCGTCCTCACGCGTGGTGAAGGGTTGGTGCTGCACAGCGGGACTCAACTGGTTGCACCACCGAAGCCTGCACGACTTCCCAGACCGGCCCTTTACGTGTCGGCTTATGAGGGCCCAGTTTCGAGGGCCATGGGCCTCTACAAGCCCAGTCAGAACCCGGTCCTCTTCCGCACTCCATGGCCCTTTTATTCTAACACAATAATAATAATTATTATTACTATTATTAGATGGGACGATGGACTCGGAAGTAGAAGAATAAGAAGAAGATGACGAACATTGTTTCGTTGCTTTCATTTTATTTTTGGGGTTTGGTTTTTCAGTGACACTGATTGTGATTATATATGAGAAAAATAGTGTGAGGTTCATGCACGAATGGAATTGAAGGGAGCTTCTAGGAAAGTGGGGTGAGGGATTATGTAATTAATGGTTTTGGAGGAACAAAGTTTTGTGTCTGGCTAGCATTCTTGATTGATTGATTAGGTTGTATTAATATTGTTCTTACTTTTGTTGACTTGGGTTGGTGTTCCTTTCTTTCTTTGACTGTTTTGGTTTGTCTCTTTGCCATGTCGTAAATTTCTTTTCTTTTCCATTTTTGACCCTCTTTGTCTTCTTTAATTCCATATATAAAGAATAGATTTTAACAGTGTTACCTGTCCATTAAGATAAAATCATCGATTAATCATAGGACATGAGATATCATAAGTTTTGGAACTGTGGTTATTTTTCATAATTTTATGTTTATGTTGAGTGAGTATATAAAGTGAAAAAAAGAGTAGAATGAGATTATTTAAATTTAGAAAAATTAGTGAAAATAAGTGAGAAGTTAAATAAATTTATTTATTATTTTAATATATTCTTTTATTATTTATTATTATTATTATAATAATAAAGATGAAAAAAAAATATTAATTAAACATTTTGATATAATTGATTATATTTTTATATATAATTGATTATAGGCTTATATATAATCAATTATGTCTTTTTATTTTTATGTGTAAATACTTTTTTTATTATAAAAAATATTAAGTATCACAGGTAAAATAACGAGAAAAAGAGAACATTCAATAATTAATGGTTGCATTAGAATTGTCTTTATTGAAAAAAAAAATTTCTCACCTTTGAGAGTCCTTACTATTCGACATTATCTACAGAAATATGTTAGTGAGGGAGGGAAGATTCAAGACTAATTAACCTTCCAATTCCATTTTTATCCTCCAAATCAATAGCTAATATATAACATTTGAAAAAATTTCATTAAAACTTCCCATTTCTTGATCAATTTATTGATTATTAAGACTCAATGTTCGATAGAATTTGCAAATGAGTTGAATCTAAAAGTTTCCACAAATACCCAATGATAGTAACCATATCAAAGTTTCCACAAATACCTAATGATGGTTACCATATGTCGATAGATCATACAACATGAAATGGAGTGGATGTAGCAATGTAATCAAACAACATGTAGTTGATTCTCATCCGTTTCAAACCTCTAATAAAGAAGGTGAGTATGAAGCACTAGATTTAGAATTTAATTAGTTAAAGATATGAAAGTTTAAAAGTTGATTTATAAAGTGACGCACAACTCATTCTGGTGAGTTTCAAGTAAATAATCTTTATTTGCTAAAATATCATCATTTGGTAACCAAAATACTGGCCAAATTTGAAAAAAAAAAAAAAACTAGAACATATTTGACGGGTAAAAAAATAAGGATTGACTTGCTATCAAAATTATCTATCACAAAGTAAAATGATCAACACCAAACCGTGACTTAACAAAATTTAACATGACCATTTGTCGAAGCTAAAGTTGTGTAATTTACAACAAAGTCATGTTGGATGATATACCAATTTGATTTGTTTTTTCACTAATGTATGTCTGGATCATTGTAAAGAGACAATGGCCCTCAAGAGGAGAGTTGTTAACTTCACCTTGATTCTAGTATGTCTCAAATGCACAAATCAAATACATTATGTAAGAGCTCCACTAGAAAGGTATGCATACTACATTTTAGTGGAAGAACAAGATACTGTGTTAGGTATACTATTGATCAACCATGCGAACTAACTGTGCCAAGTTCACCAGGAATGCCCTAAATTCCATAAACATGGCAATCTATTCACTCAAACCCAGAAGAAATCCATCACACAATTTTTTCGTGGTTGTTTGTAATATAAGACATGATTATCTCAACAAAGAAATCAAAGTACACAAATACTTATTAGAGCATACTACTTCCAAGTTATGATGTTGACATAATGTCTCACCATCTATTTTAAAGTAAAGAAAATTACAAAAAAAAAAAAATGAGGCGTCACATATCTTCCAGTGTTCAATCTCATCAAATCCAACAACAATTAAGTGATACATTTTGTAAATATTAATTCTCCAAATTTATGATACATCATCCACCGTACTCACGTCACTCATATAATAAGGACACATCATCCTTCATTGTTTGCATAATTGATCTAATAATCTTGAACAAGGTTCTTTATCCTTTTTCAAATTCTTGAATATGATATATTGATATATTTTTCGTACGACTAAGATCATATTAAGTCATAAATTTTTTTTTCTTTCAAATTTATTTTAAACTAAATTGTTACTAAAGCAAAGATTTTTTGCCATTGTTGATTTCTTAAATTTGAGGACTAATTTACTGAAAGAGTTTTGGTTTAAAAAATTTATGATTCACATAAGTGTGAGGATAATATGAAAAGTTAATTAAATGTCATGATTATAAGATGTGATAGACCTTTAACAGACATTCATCGGGTGAAAATCCATTTGAAACATTATTAATAAGATGTGTGGGAATGTGTTTAATGTAATTTTTTAAGCAAGTCCATTAGAAGAAGAGTGAAGATTGAAAAAAAATTAAGACAAGAAGAGTGAATTGTGAGACAGAATAGAAGATGCCATGTATACTTTCACGTACAACACGAGAGGATAACAAATCAGATTGTGATTTTGGATGGGACAGAAGAATTATGGCATGAAAAATTGCAGCATGTTATGTTTGATTTGAATTGGTGTACATTAGTATTTATGAATTGTCCACAAACAGAATAAATGAAGGATTTCGTTTCAATTTTAGCATGTCGGTGGAACCACTGGTGTCGGTTGGTCCCACCCAATATCACGTGTGCTAATACTTGACGGTGCTTCACAACCTGATACGATTTACGAAAGAGTGATCTAACTTATTTACCTTGATGTCGTTTCATTGCTTGAGACAAAGAATTTAAGTTTATAAGGTGTTAAAAAGAAATAAATAAAATATAATTTATCAAGAAAAACGCTATCAATGCACTAAAATACTTTGTATTAAAATAAAATAATAATGAAACACATAGTAAGATGAATTTAGAGTAACCGGAAAACGTTAATAATAAACACTTTTATTACATTACTAATATCTTTAATTTTACTATAATACTACAAGGGAATAATTCGTTTTATTTTGGTACATCCCGATTTTAACTAAAATTGACGAGATAGATAGAGTGATTTTGTATTCTGCTACGATAAATAATTCTTATTTTTGTATTCTGTTACAATTTTATAATCATAACATGATTATTGTGTATTCTGTTATGATTTTGTATCATGTTATTTTTCATCACTGTATATAAGCCAACTTTCATTCATCAATAAAACAAGCTATTGATTTGTCATTTGTTATTCATTTTATTTTCTTCTCCTTGCATGGTACTGTTCACTTCTGATAGTTGTATGGAACTGTTCACTTTTGTTATGGTATCATAACTCTTCGTATGAAGAGCTCTCCTGCGCACTCAATTTTTCTTCCGATTATTATTTCCATTCTTTCTTATTAACAATGAGTGGGGGAATGAACAAACACCTAGCATGGAAAGTTTCTTATACCTTCATCCGAGCGAGAATCTAGCAGTTACTCTCATTTCCCAAATTTTAGATTTCACTAGTTATCATTCATGGAGTTGATCTATGATAATTGTCTTGAGTGCTAAGAATAAAATAGAATTTATAGATGGAAGTGCCCCTGAACCACTAAAAAAAGATCGGATGCATGGTGCATGGCGTTGCTGCAACAACATAGTTGTTTCTTGGATTGTGCATTTCGTATCTAGTTCCATTCGGCAAAGCGTTTTGTGGATGAATAAAGCAGAAGAGATTTGGCACGATTTGAAGTCCCAATATTCGCAGGTGATCTTCTTCGGATCTCGGATCTTCAGCAAGAAGCATCATCAATGAAGCAAGGTGATCCCTCTGTCACGGAATTCTTTACAAAATTACGCATTATATGGGATGAAATAGAAAATTTTAGGTCAGGTCCTATATGTTCTTGCAATATGAAATGCTCTTGTTCTGTTCTCGTTATCATTACTCAACGCAAACTCCAAGATCGGGCTATACAGGTTCTATATGGCTTGAATGAGCAATATACCAATGTTCGATCACACATCTTGCTTATGGACCTCATGTCTGTGATCTCGAAGATATTTTCCTATGTTGCAAGTAAGAACGACAACTATTAGGTAACAATCTCATAACAAATATTAACTCTGAATCTAAATGAAGTTAATCAATGCTGTAAATTCCATCTGTAACTTTTGTGGACGATCTGGACACATGGAGAACGTTTGTTATAGAAAACACGGGTTTCCTTCCAATTATGATGGGAAGAACAGAGGGAGCAATATAAAAAATGGAAAGACATGCACTCATTACAGAAAGAATGGTTACATTGTTAATGTATGTTATAGGAAACATGAATTTCCCCCTAGCCACAAATTTTATAATGCAAAGACCACTGCGACTAACATAGTGACAGTTGATAGCAAAGTCACTTATGACCAAACACAACACCATGAGTCTCAAGAGGTTCGTTTCTCACCTGAGAAATATAAAGTTGTTGAATTATTGGCAAGCGTACCAAAATTATCAATCGCAGTATAGTATTTCGATTAAATAAAAGTCGATCCCATGAGGAACTGTCTCAATGGAAATTCCCAATTATGCTTACTAAGTGGATTAAAACATATTGGGTTTTGCAATAAGAGTTGAATTGAAGTTAAATGACAAAGAACTGTAAATGGTTGAGAAAATATCAATTAAAGGTACTTAGGATTGATTTTCTTCTTTATCCCTCTTTTGTAATGACTATGCCAATTAAGAACGTCAATTAACCTAACAATGTTAATGTCACCTACTCAATTCATCCATGTTGATTCCTCACACATGAAATATATAAGAAAACCTAATAAATGTTGATTCCTCACACAATTAAGAGATTTTCCAGCATTAGGTTTAGGGTGTTAAGCAATTGATACATTCATTCCATTCCTAACAATTAACGTAACAAATATTCTTACCGTGATCTAGGGTTCAAGATATATTTTCCAATCATACCTCAAACAATCAAGAATAAATCATTCCAAAGCATAAAGGATAAGAATAACAACATCAAAGCATAGATTAATATCTCAAAATATCACCATGATACAAAAGAGTTCAAAGAAAGTGCACCAAATCCTAAGAGAATGAAGTTAGCCACTCATGTTGGCCATTACAATACTCTAATTGATGAAGAAGTGAAGAATTGATGAAGATTAGACGAAACCCTAACAGTAGTCGTGCCTCCTCTTCTCCAAGACTGCTTTCTTTTCTCAAAACACAACTTATCTTTTTATAAGAGAATTTGGGTCGTACCTCGCATCATTCATTCGCTTAAGCGTTCTTCTTTCTTTCAATTTTACTCCAATTATGCTGACAATTATGCTCCTTACTCTTGTATCAAGGTATTCTCGAATTCATCCTATATTGGGAGAAAAATATATTAGAATTAACATAAGTTAAGTGGTTTCATAACAATTCAAGACATAATTATATCAACTTTTTACCACTTAACAACTCCCCCCAACCTAGAATCTTGCTTGTCCCAAGCAAAGTAGTTTTTCCAAAATAAAATCATCTCCTATTATCACATTCTCTTCCAGAACCACAACATAAAAAATTTCAGAGGTGATGCTCACAACTCCAAATAAAAAAAGAACACATAAACATTCAAGTTATAGAAACCAACAAGGAATAATTAGTCCTCAACTATCCTCAGAGAAGCATGATCTCTCAAAAAGAGTTATATATACTCATCTCTAATTCTCACAGGTAAGTGTTTATCTCATTCAATCACTTCATTTAGACAATCCAATATTGATAATCATCTTCAAGCAATCAACATTTGTTAAGTAAGACTTAAATCAAAAGGTCTTTTGAGGCTTGTAATGGGGTTGGGCTAAGAAAGAATTATTGGTTTTTCTGGGATATACAAAAATATTTGAGAAATTTAACTCATATGAATGATTCTTGATTAACAATTTCTCAAGTCAGGTTTCAAATTTCATGCTTTTGTCCATAACACAATGACAGTGAGTTAATGATCTCACAAGTTATTATTCCCCCCTTTTGACTTTTTTTTTTTCATGCTTTTGCATGTATCCTTTTTGGCTTTGTCATAATTTTTAAGCTTTGTTTTTTCTTTTCCTTTACACCTCTTTTTTTTTTTAATAACACACCAATAATACATGTAGGACAACAAGCAATACCCAACAATAGGAAAAATAGTGACATTCATACTCATTTCCTTTCTCAAATATAGGAAGGTAGATAAATAATGTTTAGGCTTAAGGGTTCTATTTAAGAAACAATATTATTTTTGGCTCAGAAGGGGTTCAAATGGATGTCCTAAAATTAATGCAGGGTTGGCTATTTGGCTCTGGTTTAAATTTACTACAAAGAAAAAATGCCTTTATCATTTTCAAGTCTTGCCAACATGTAATCACATCAAAGAATCAACCAATATCAGTTATCAATCACAAAGTGTTGACACTCAATTTATCTGTTTTTGGTACTCTACTCACCTGGGTTTTGGCTAGCTTCTCCAATTCAGTTAATTCCTAATTCTCCTCATCAATTCCTTTTCACTATCATACTCATCATCCTAAAATCACTTGTTATTGGAAACAATCAAAATGATTTTTCACGTTCCAGATTTGAATTAGACAATAAGCAATAATCTCATATATGACTCTAAAGTAAATTATGGGACATTAAGAGAATTCAAAATTTAAAATAAAGCAATTAAAAACATTAAATTAAAAACAAAGGAATTAAAAACATTAAAAACAAAGTAAGTTTCCTCCCTCATTTTCTTCACTTGTCATCTCCTCCTTATCTTGTGCCTCATCCTCAGCTGCAGACTTTCTCACCCCCTCCCGAAAAGTTGGACTGTCCCCAGACCATTGAAGTAAGACTCCAAAGTCTTGAGGAGAAGTTCACTGTGTACCTGGAGCAATCTTGCAAAGAAAGAACCTAAGGAAGAAAAATGCACAAAAAACTTAAACTGCAAAAAGAAAATTCAAAACATTGGGTTGCCTCCCAGGAGCGCTTGTTTAACGTCTTCAGCTCGATGCCTATTTGCTTTAAGGCCCATGCAGGTGAGTGATCAAGGTGATATATATGCATTCTTCATCCCTTGACTGTCCTTGTGGGAATGAATTTATTCTTTTCATTGCGAATAACCTTACGACTATCAGAGATTGGATAAATCATACCTGCTTCAGGAGGTTTCAGTACCTCTCTTTGAACAACTTCCTTCATAGTCAGATTAAGATGTCTTTAGGGTTGTGCAACATGCTTGTAATCTTGTTTTTCAGTTGAGATGGGTAATTCCTCCAAAGTATCTATTCTGAGAAAATCTTTCTTGTCTTCCGGTTGTTGTACAACTTCAAACAGATTGAAATTAACTTCATCATCTCCACTTCTAATTTTCAACTTGCCCATGTCAACATCTATAATTACTTTCACAGTCTTCATAAATGGCCTTCCCAGGATCAATGGGACTTCCTCATTGTAGACCCCAAATCTTGCCCGACCTCCAAATAAAGAGTAGAAGACCTCCTATTTGAAGATAGACGAAGCCTAACAAGCCATTAGGAGAGACTATTAGGCCCCATACTAGGATAGGAGGGAGTTTCTGTACCAAAAAATAAGTTTTCTCGCCTTGTTGGGACGAAACCGCCGTCTGGACTTCCCAGACCGCCGTCTCGCCTCAGGCAAGTGGCGAGACCGCCGTCTCGCTTGACGAGACGGCGGTCTCGCCACCTGCGAAGGATGAGACGGCGGTCTCGTTTCCCCAGACGGCGGTCTCGCCGCGTTTGACAGGGCGAGACGGCGGTCTCAACCCTATCAGACGAGACCGGCGGTCTCGCCATCTGACAGCGCGAAAACCTATAAATAGGGGCCTCCCCCCCCCTCATTTCGACACACCTCAAGCATTAGCTCTGCCTTCTCTCTAAAAACTTCTCTATAGAATCCCTCTGACGCATTTCCGGAGTTTCTGAGTGTCTTTGAGAGCATTTTTCGGCGTCTAGAAGAGTTTCTGACGTCTTGTAGAGTGAAGGGCTGCCAAAAAGCACCCTCTTTTTAAAAGAGAAATAACAAAGAAAGCTTGCTTCGGAGGTTCAAATTCTCCCTCTCTACCTTTAACGCTTTAATTTTAAATTATGCAATAGATTAGGGCCATGTAGTCATCATTTTAAATTCCGCACAATAAAAAAGGGCAAAAGCGTATTTTTCCAGTTTATTTATCAATAAAATAGCCGGCCTGTCATAGGAAACCCGAAAGGGGCGTAGTAAAGGAACTAATATTTCCTTTACTACGTAACTAACTCCCTTACCCAACTCTGGTTCTAATGACCAAAGTTGGTTTTCGAAAACTAACGCCTTTTAAAAAAACCTTTTCCGATGTTTCCGGTAAAAACATCGGTGGCGACTCCATAGAACCCAAAATAAATAAGTCATTGGGTTAGCCCGGTTATCGGACAACCCAAGGACACCTTTCGAAAACCTCGCCCCTAGGTTAGCCCGGTTATCGGACAACCTAAAGGCGTTGTAACCACCCATAAAAAAACGCGAAAACAAGAGGGTCGAAAAACCATCGCGTCGCTCCGACCGCCTCTCTCTTTCAGACGGCGACGACAGATGGCGACTCCACTGGGGAAGCCTCGAGAGTTGATCCCATTTAGTGATGGGTCGGCTTAAATAATAAATAAACCAAGAAAATAACACTTTTGCCCTTAACTTGTATTATAACATGTTTTAATGTTTGGCTTTAATAAATTGTTGTTTGTTTATACTTACACAATTGCTTGAAATATAAACTGCACACAATCCCTTGCACACAACAGTTCCCCCTATACCCGGGGGCAAGTGAGATAACCATAGGGAGTGGGTGGCAGGTACGGTTCGCTGTAGTGAGGGCCTTGAGCCCACCAGTGTGATCGGAAACCACCACTCAAGGTGATAACCTTCCTCTTTTGGCAACAAGACTGACTATGGCCTTAGTGCTAAGCATGGTCGGACGGCTGGAGAGTGGAGACCCTATAATGGGGGCACCTTGGGGGCCTTAGCCTGGTAAGAACAGTTAGAACCAACCCTTGTCAATGCACTTTTCTGCAAGAAAACCCTACCTCGTAAAAACAAAATCTCACCGGTTCGGGGATGATCAAATTGTGTGTGCATATGATTGTTGCATAGCATAAACAAACAACAAAACAAAAAACCAAAAAATATTTTCACGAATAAACACCTTTATCTCGGACAGTCTGCCTTTTAGCTAGCTTGGTTTCAGGTTCTTTGTAAGCTAAGTAGTCACACAGTTCCGACAGAAGAGATAAGGGACGCTAAATATTCTTTCACATAAAGCCATATTTTATCTCGGACAGTCTGCCTTTTAGCTAGCCTGGTTTCAGGTTCTTTGTAAGCTAAGTAGCCACGCAGTTCCGACAGAGGAGATAAAAGGCTATAAAATAAACAAACAAATAAAAAAAAATAATAATAAAATCCATTTTTCCAAAGTCTGTAAATAAGACCTGGTCCAAAAATATTATACCCATAAAACATTCATATAGATAGTTTATTCTTCCAAAAAAAAATATATACGCAAATATCATGTAGGAAAACATGATAAATAGAAAATAAACACTCACATACATCCAAATAAGTATCCATTTCATCAAAAATGCATTTTGGTTTTAGAAATGAAGGGGACAAGTAAGCAGACAAAGAAGGTGGACATTCCCCATTTCCATACTGAGAGGTTGGAACGGCTAAGCACAGTAATGCCATCGGAGGTCCGCACCGACTTCGAAAAATCCTACGGACGAATTTTAGACCTCCTAAAGATATGTGTCGATCAGGTGTTCTTAAGGGCACTAATACACTACCGGAATCCAAATCTGCGATGTTTCGAGTTTCCGCAGTTCGACCTGGTGCCCACCCTAGAGGAGTATGAGACCATGTTGAGGTGGCCCAAATCAGCCGGGGTCCATATTCGTCACGAAGCATATACTCCTGCAGCACCAGTCGCTGCCCTTATCCAGTTGCCATTCCGGCAGAGTGCCCTGATAAAGAAGGGGAACACCCAGGGTTGGAAAGTAACGATGCTAGAAGACCACCTGTCCTACCTGGCTGAAAGGACAGAGTGGGTTGCCTTCAACAAAACTCTGGCACTCATAATTTTTGGAACAATCTTGTTCCCCTTCCACTTCGATACAATAGATCAGGCCGTCATGGACGCCTTCTTCGCCTGGGACGTGAATTCGAAAAGTCCCCTGCCTGCTATTCTTGCCGACACCCTGCTCTCGGTGGAATTCTGTCACCAGAAGCAGGGCAAAATACTCCACTGCTGCTCTTCATTGCTATTTGTGTGGAGCGCCACTCACCTGTACGCCTCCAGTCACATGGGGATATTCCCCGACCCTTTGAGAAGTTTCTCCAAGATCCCCCTCCAGCGTCGTCTGACCTCAGAATGGAGGGATGAGTGGGAACGCAAGGACGCCAATAGTATATCCTGGGTCTGTCCTTGGTTCTGACCCGGCCCAGTTCTCATCAGATGTGGGGACTATCCGAGTGTACCCTTGATCGGGCTCAGGGGCTGCATAGCCTACTCACCTAAAGTAGCTATGAGGCAGCTCATGAGGACCCAAACTATCATTTCCCGAGGGGAGCTCGGAGGACTGTGCTTCTTTGGAGACCCATGCACCATCGCCAATTCACTAGCCATAAGAAAAGTATGGGAGAGGCCAGTCTACATGGGAGACAGAGAGCTAGGAAAAGCTTGGGTGGCTGTCACCAGTGACTACGAGGCATGGAGAAATAGAAGAGGGGTGGCTCAATCATCCTCCACACCTACCACGAGCGCCAGAAATGAAGGGCTGCAGACTCAGATCGACGCCTTGACCCAGAGGATAGAGATCATGGGAGCCCAGATGAGGGCCTTTGAGGAAAAAGAACAAGAATCTATCCTCACGATTGATGGTTTGTGAAGGCAAGGCAAGAAAAAGAATCATGAAATAGAGCGCCTCAAGGACCAATGTGCTGATGCTAACAAACAAGCTATCCGAACATCCAAAACTGCCAGAACCAGTTCGGATAGCCAACTGCAGGAGATAAACGCCAAAACAGCACACCTTGAGGCCGAATCAGCTAAGCAGGCTCAAACGATCAAGGAGTTGTCAGAAGGACTCCTCCAAGCTCGGTTAGACATCTGCCAAGAGCGAGAGGCCAACAGGAGACTCACCAAAAGTCTCTCTGAGCTACGCCACAAAGAAAAAGAAGGGCTAGCTCAGTATAGCCAAGTACTTCAAGAGAAAGACCGAGCCATTGAAAAGCTCGATGAACTAAAAGCCTTGGTCGTTCATCAAGAGGCAAAGATCAAAGAGGCTCAACAGTACAGTAAAGATATGAGCCAGGCGGTCCGCAAACAAAGCGAAGCACTTGCCCGTCATGTCCGGGAAGCTGAAAGGGAACTACAGAGGAATCAAGACCCTCCTGTGGGTTTCTTTAAAGTTTTCCGCTTTTGCCAAAAGTTGCTTCGCAGTATAGAATAGGGGAATGTACACCTTTTTGAATAAATAAAATCCTCTTTTTGTTCAATGACTGTCTACTTGCATGCATGAGCATTCATTCGCATATTTTAAATTTCCCTTCCTTCACGCCTAATAAATAAAGATAATAAAAAGGAAGGATTAACTAACACGTCTTCCAACTCAGAAGAATGGAGAGAAAGCCACTCCTAATAAGGCTCACCCCAACGGTCGAATCGTCGCAAGAGGAAAATAAGCCTCGGCCGTTGGTCCTCAAGAGTAAAGAAGAGGAGGCAAGGACGCCAGTGCGACTATTTATGCCACGTCCTTTCCCCTACGAGTCAAATAAAGTTGTACCATGGATATATGGGGAATCTTCACCGATAAAAGAGGAAATAACAAACATAGCCGGCATTGGGGGCGCAACTAGAAGTGGAAGAATCTACTCCCCCAAGGACACACAAGAAGAGGCCCTCAAAAATAAAGGGAAAAATAAAAAGACCGAAGAAGAAAAAGAAAATAAAGGATCCAAGGAGGAGACAGAGGAATTACTCCAGTTTATAAGGCAGAGTGAGTATTCCATTATAGACCAGCTCAATCGCACACCTGCAAAGATCACATTGCTATCTTTGATAATGAGCTCGGAACCGCATAGAAACGCCCTGCTGAAGGTCTTGAGCGAGGCGCATGTACCTCACACAATATCCCAAGAAAAGGTCGAGAGAATCATCGGTCACATCACGGAAAACGATCACCTCACCTTCACAGAGGAAGAACTGCCCCTAGAGGGGTCAAACCACAACAAGCTCTTGCATATCTCGGTTAAATGCAAGGAGTACCTCATCGCCAAAGTTCTTGTGGATAACGGGTCATCCTTGAACGTGATGCCCAAGTGCACACTGGATAAGTTGACTATCCAAGGAACCCGTCTGCGCCCAAGCAACACCATCGTTCGAGCCTTCGACGGATCAAAACGAGAAGTAGTGGGAGAGATCAATTTGCCAATTCAAGTTGGACCCACTACCTTCAACGTCGATTTCCATGTAATGGACATTACTCCAGCATACAGTTGTCTCCTCGACAAGCCTTGGATTCATGACGCTAAGGCAGTACCTTCGACGCTCCACCAGAAAGTCAAGTTCATAGTAGGCGGCAAACTGGTCACGGTCCAAGCAAAAGACGATATCTTGATCAATGGACCGTCCACCCAACCTTATGTGGATGCGGCTGAAGAGGTTCTTGAAACATCTTTTCAAGCGCTCGAAATTGCCAGCATAGAGCGACTTCCCAGAAACACAAAGGTAGCCCGCATGATGTTGAAGCACGGTTACCATCCTGGCCAAGGACTAGGGGCAAATTCCCAAGGCATGAGGGAACCCGCAGAATTCAAAGACAATCCTTGCAAGTATGGCCTAGGATATGACCCTACTAAGGGCCGAGCAGAAAGGAGAAAAGGGAAGTCTCCCCTCCGCACACTCAAGCAAATTTTCCGAAGTGGAGGGGTGCAAGCGTCAAGAGCCACCTTAGTCATTAGGAAATATTTTCCTTTGTTTAAGGGATGTAAACCCCATGATTGTTAGAGATTATCCCCCGGGGCGAGCTCGACCCCCGGGCATTTCAGGGAACATATTCCCTTATTAATTAATAAAGAATGATTCTTTCTATCTGCTTCTCTTCTTTCTACTTCTGACTAGACCACGTAAATAACCTTGTCTAAGTAAACATAAAAAAAAAAGAAGAATAAAAAGCACTTCCAAATAATCAACATTTAACATTGCTATTGCCATCAAGTTAGCTGATTAGAAGCACCTAAGAATAAGACCTCACTTCACCTATAAAGAAAGTCATGCTTCGCCAATACTGTGAACAAAAAAAATAAATCCACAAAAAGAAAAAGCCCAGAGAAGCCAAAGGCCAAAAGAAAAGGGCAAATTACCCGGTAGGAAACCCACTAAGGGGGCTACACAAAAGATAGGGTCGACCCGGTAGGATACCCGAACAACAATAAAGGGTAGCCTAGGCAAAAGTTAGGGTTACAAATAAGGTCCGCTAGGATTTCTCCAAAATTTTACAAAAAGAAGGAACCTAGACAAAAGTTAGGGCCAAAAACACAGTATCCTAGTTCGAAAACCCAAAGGGCGATCTAGGGAAATCAGCTAGCCATTTAAAAGCAATGGAGATGAAACCAAAGAGCGCAAATACAAAAAAAAGAAAAGGAAAATGTTTGCTTAGACGAAGCTTAAACACCTAGGCTTAACCTTAGCCAGCCATTCTTACAAAATCCTTTTATCAATAAAAATCAACCCTCTAAAACACAAATCATTGATTTCTACCTCTTTGCTTCTTTTCTCTTGACCCACACAACAATATTCTAATAATTAATTTGGGAATATGGAGGCGTATAGTCAACAAGAGGATTGAAACCCCTAAAGCAAGGAAAAAGGGACACTACATGACAAAAAGTGCTCTACAAAAGAAAAAAGAAAAAGAAGAAAGAAAGAAATTATCCTTCGGTCACAAGAAGTCCAGCATGGTACAACCAAGAGTAAACGCAATAAGTCAAGAGGCTTTCGGAACAACGAGACACGTTGGTTAAATCCTTCTGAAAACTTAACCAAAATAGGCATTATAGGACATCAAAACATAAAAACATTGCATACATAAAATGTTTTTAGACCAGGTCCTATTACCTCTTTCAAAAATAAAAATAAAAAGCAATAAAAAATACAAAAAATAAAAAATCTCTTCCGTAATTCGAGACCGTCGTCTGGTCATCACAGACCGCCGTCTCGACTACCCAGCAAGACGAGACCGCCGTCTGGACAAACCAGACCGCCGTCTCGTCGCAGGCGAAAATGAGACCGCCGTCTCGCTCGACGAAACCGCCGTCTCGCTTAAGCCGAACGACGAGACCGCCGTCTCGCCCACACAAACGGCGGTCTCGAATTTGCAAAATTCCCTATATATAGGGGGCGCGCTTGGGGACTTCCTCACAACTCCCCTTGCCTCCAGAACCTCCTTTCTCTCAACTCTTGCACCCCCAAGCACCCTCTGATCAGAATGTTTAGCAGAAGCGCTTCCAGGAAGAGAAGGAACACTGCCGGTGCCAGTAGTTCCGCGACACCACCGCCCCAGGACCCTTCTCAACTGTCGCCACAGCACCAGGCCCGCCTGGAAAATATCCGGACCTACCAATGGCATCCAATGCTCAAGCTGGATTTCAACATCCTAGCTGAATTTGGATGGGAGGACGACGTCTGGGCCCATCTAGATAGTATCGGGTGGGGCTTCCTGCTGCAGCCACCACCTACACATGTGTACCCGCAAGCGGTACTGGAGTTCCTAGCCTCCGTCTCTTACTCCGAGGTCCCCTCCACGGTCCCGGGCCTACCGCCCACCAGGATGGTGACCTATTTCATGGGTGGGCAATACCAGACCTCCACCCTCAAAGAATTCAACGTGGTCATCGGGTTCATCCGGCCCGAGGACGCCATGACCCAAGAGTACCGTGAGACCATCTGCTCGCGGCCAACCAACCTTACCGCCGCCGAGATGTGGCATGAGCTCACGGGAGCCACCACACTGCCTACGGCTGATGAGGGGATCCGCGCTTCCCCCGGCACTCCGTATACGCCACAAGGCGTTGGCGGGAACCATACACGGGAGGAAAGAGAGTCGGGGCAAAATATCCCTCCACGACCTCTTCGTGCTTGCATTGCATGAGCCGAAGCGGCGCGCAACCCGGGTACTTCTTCCCGAGAGCCCTCAAGGACTTCGGGCACAGATCCACGGGGGCCGTCCTCATGGCTCCACTCATCACCCCCCTGGCAGAAAGTTTAAGGTGCCCTGGCCGGGAAGAGCTGGCCCACAACCTGCGACCCGAAGCCATCGGCGGGTCAATCTTGGTCAGCATGGGAATGTTAATCCGCAGAGGGACCCAGCTGGCCCTCCATCCCACACTGGATTTTGCATTGGAGCTCCGGGACGCGATGCGGGATCTACCTACACCTCCCGACTTCCAACGGCGGCAACCACCCCGGTATGCGGACGACTTCGCTGGCATGCATCGCCACATGAGCGACCTATGCCGGCGGTTCGACCATATGGCTGTGAGGCAAGAGCGAGATGTACCGGAGACAAGAGGAACTATCCCGGAGGCAAGAGCAATTATCTCAAAGACAAGATACCTTTGACACCGGCTGGGAGAAATGTACCAGGCACCGACGGGACATGCGCCACGGCTGGACGACATTCCGGCAACGATACCGGGATGAAGTCCAAGAGCAGGAGGACTTCCGGTATCATATGTACCAGCATTTCCCTCCACAGGGATCGGGTCCAGAAGATAGCCCCTAGGGATAGTGACCCCAAAATAGGGTTGTAATAAAATTTCCCCATAAATAAAATTTTATTTCGTGCATCTTTTTGTCATCTCTTGCAAAAGCCAGCATAACAAAAAAAAAAAAAACTTAAACTTAAAAAGGCATATGCTCAAGAAAAAATCCAAGATCCTGAATCGCGAAAAAAGAGAGATAAAACCGCGAGAAAAAGGCAGGATTAAGCCATCACCTCAACCAACAAAATCTCGACTACCAAGCAAGAGTCGAACAAAACCAAGACCCATCCGACCAACCAGCAAGGATCGGATGATCACCACCAACAGAGCAAAAACAAAGAATCCCCGGCAATCAACAAAGCTGGAAGAAACACCAACAAAATCCCCGGCGCGACCCGGATGACCATTCAAGAAATTCAAAATACAAACTACCAGCACAGAAATCACTCCCCAGAGAGTCGGTGCATGGTCATAATCAGTAAGCCTCCACCATTGCCAAAGGGTCAGCCACCGCAAGAAGGGGCATCCAGAGGCACCTAACCAGATGAGGGTTCATACTCGTCAGCCAAGGGGTCAGCTACCGCGTCAAAGGAGCATCCCAAGGTTTCACATCGACGCATGGTCAGAATCAGTAAGCCGCCACCATTGCCAAAGGATCAGCTACCGCAAGATGGAGCATCCGGAGGCTTAACACCAGATAGGGGTGTATACTCATCAGGCCTTACAAAAGGGGGCTTACCAGACGGGGGTTCATACTCGTCAAAAACCAGATGGGGGTGTGTACTCATCAGGCCTTACAGAAGGGGGCTTACTGGGCGGGGGTTCATACTCGTCAAACCAGATGAGGGTTCGTACTCATCAGCTGAAGGGGTCAGCTACCGCGTCAAAGGAGCATCCCAGAAGCGCATAACACAACATTTCCCCAGAGGATCACCCGCCGCAAAGACGGAGTATCTGAAGGGCAACCAGGCAAGAAGGTCAACTCCTTTACCCTCCAGTCGATCACCTTGGCACAAAAGGCCAGCAGTCGACTGGTCGGGTAAAGGGGGGGCAGCTGTAGACCCCAAATCTTGTCCGGCCTCCAAATAAAGAGCAGAAGACCTCCTATTTGAAGATGAACGAAGCCTAACAAGCCATTAGGAGAGACTATTAGGCCCCATACTAGGATAGGAGGGAGTTTCTGTACCAAAAAATAAGTTTTCTCGCCTTGTTGGGACGAAACCGCCATCTGGACTTCCCAGACCGCCGTCTCGCCTCAGGCAAGTGGCGAGACCGCCGTCTCGCTTGACGAGACGGCGGTCTCGCCACCTGCGAAGGACGAGACGGTGGTCTCGTTTCCCCAGACGACGGTCTCGCCGCGTTTGACAGGGCGAGACGGCGGTCTCGTTGGACGAGACGGCGGCCTCAACCCTATCAGACGAAACCGGCGGTCTCGCCATCTGACAGTGCAAAAACCTATAAATAGGGGCCTCCCCCCCTCATTTCGACACACCTCAAGCATTAGCTCTGCCTTCTCTCTAAAAACTTCTCTCTAGAATCCCTCCGACGCATTTCCGGAGTTTTTGAGTGTCTTTGAGAGCATTTTTCGGCGTCTAGAAGAGTTTTCGACGTCTTGTAGAGTGAAGGGCTGCCAAAAAGCACCCTCTTTTTAAAAGAGAAATAACAAAGAAAGCTTGCTTCGGAGGTTCAAATTCTCCCTCTCTACCTTTAACGCTTTAATTTTAAATTATGCAATAGATTAAGGCCATGTAGTCATCATTTTAAATTCCGCACAATAAAAAAGGGCAAAAGCGTATTTTTCCAGTTTATTTATCAATAAAATAGCCGGCCTGTCATAGGGAACCCGAAAGGGGAGTAGTAAAGGAACTAATACTTCCTTTACTACGTAACTAACTCCCTTACCCAACTCTGGTTCTAATGACCAAAGTTGGTTTTTGAAAACCAACGCCTTTTAAAAAAACCTTTTCCGATGTTTCCGGTAAAAACATCGGTGGTGACTCCATAGAACCCAAAATAAATAAGTCCTTGGGTTAGCCCGGTTATCGGACAACCCAAGGACACCTTTCGAAAACCTCGCCCCTAGGTTAGCCCGGTTATCAGACAACCTAAAGGCGTTGTAACCACCCATAAAAAAACGCGAAAACAAGAGGGTCAAAAAACCATCGCGTCGCTCCGACTAAAACATCTTCTGCTAAAACATCTTCTGCTACTCCGTAAGGAATATTTAGAGATATGTCAGCTAGTTGCAGTGTCATTCTTGTAGGCTTTACTTCCAAGTCTCCTATTCTTTTAAGCATAGACAAAGACATTAGATTTATACTAGCACCCAAATCGAGTAATGTCTTACCTACTTGTAATGTCCCAATTGTGACTGGAATAGTGAAACTACCAGGATCCTTGTACTTTTGAGGTAATGATTTCTGAATTATAGCGCTGCATCCTGCTTCTAGCTCCACTGTTTCTGTAGTAAATCTCATTTTCTTAGTTAACAATTATTTTATGAATTTTGCATAAGTCGGCATCTGCTCCATAGCTTCCATAAATGGAATATTAATTTGTAAATGCTTGAAAATATCCATAAACCTAGTGAATTGTTTTTCTTTATCTATCTGTGAGGGAACCTTGGGATATGGTAACTTCTCTACAAATGTTTTTTGACTCCCTCATTTTTCTATCTTTTGTTTTTTCTCTCTCTCTTCGTTCTTCTTATTAGGGATATGTCTTTCTTTATTATTCTCCTCTTCTTGCTCTTCATCTTCTTTTACCAAAACTTCTTCTTTAACAACTATATTGTCACCAATCCCCTTACCTACAACTTTTCCACTCCTTGTAGTTATTGAATTGCATTGCTCCCTGGGGTTGGTTTGTGTGTTAGCTGAAAATTGTCCTCCTTGTTGCTGCTCAGATAATTGTTTAGCCAGTTGGCCTATCTGGGTCTCTATATTTCTAAATGAAGCCTCAGTATTTTTCTGATTAACCATAGTGCTTTACATGAATTTTTCTACAGTATCCTCCAATTTACTTATTCTGTCAGACACTGAAGGATAATGATGTTGTTGTTGTTGATATGGAGGTTGCTGATATGACTGTTGTTGAAAAGTAGGTTGTCTAGTAGATGAGCTAACACCTTGGTTCCACCCAAAATTCTGATTCTGATTTTGATTCAGATTTTGATTCCCTCTCCATCCTTGTGCAAAATTATTCTGACAATTATTAGGATTAGGAAAATTACCTTGTCTACCTTGACTACTACCTTGAGCACTCATATAATTAACTTCTTCTTGTTGAATGTTGCCTTGATAAGAGCATTGTTCATTTGCGTGATCACCTCCACACACGTCACAACTCATCTGTTGATTAGGAATATATTGTACTGTGTGCATTTGTTGAGGTAATTTCTCTATTTTCTGGTTCAATGCTTCAATTTGTTGCGTCAAAATTTTATTTTGGGCTAAGATAGCATCTGAGGTGTTAAGTTTCAATATTCCTTTCTTTTGAACTGGATGTTTATCATGTTGGGCCTGTTGGTCTGTAAAAGCTAGTGCATCAATAATTCTTGTGGCATGTTCAATTTCTACATCCAACATGGATCCTCCTGCTGCAGCCTCTAATAGCATCTTTGCATTATGTCGCAAGCCAGTATAGAAAATATTCAACTGAGAAATGTCATCAAATCCATGATTTGGGCATCTTCTCAATAGTAATTTAAATTTCTCCCATGCTTCACAAAAAGGTTCATCTGCTCCTTGTCTTAAAGAAGTGATGTCAGATTTTCCTTTGACATAACGGGATGGTGGGAAAAATCTGTTCAGAAACTTCTCTTCTACACTACTCTAATTAGTCAAACTCTGATTAGGATGTGCTTTCAGCGACTCCTTTGCCCTACCTGCCAAAGAAAAAGGAAATAATCTCAAATATGCAGATTCAAGATTTGCTGCTTAAATCCCATGGTACCAATCAAATCATAAAAAGTAGAAAAATGAATGTAAGGGTCTTCATGATCTAATCCAGTGAATTAATGAGCACTAATCAAGCTTAAGAAAGTTGGATTCATCTGCAATGTTTGATCATCCGGTATGACAATGCTGGAAAAGTGTCTTGGACCTTGCTGCATAACATAGTTTCTAAGATTTCTTCTAGGTGGATTTGAATTTGGGTTTTGATTTGGATTTATATTTGGATCTGGATTCGGATTCCGATTTGCTCCTTCTTCCGCCATATCTTCTATAATTGGGTCTGGTAAATCAAGTGTGAAAGAAGAATTAGCGGATTCTCTTGTGGCTTGTTCTTGAGTTTCCCTTCTTCTTCTACTCCGGTTCCTTCGAGCTGTTTTTTCAATCTCCAGATTAAATTTTAACTGCTCTGAAGATATATGTCCTCTTAAACACATAAATCAAAAGAGTAACTCAAGTAAAGATTAGCACAAGACAATAATTAAGTAAAACTAAAACTGAAAAATAAAACAAAAACAGAAATAAATATAAAATACTCAATAAGTTAAACAAAGAATTCTCAAAGAACATTGTTCCCCGACAACGGCGCCAGAAATATTTGTTGAATTATTGGCAAGTGTACCAAAATTATCAATTGCAGTATAGTATTTTGATTAAATAAAAGTCGATCTCACGAGGAACGGTCTCAATGAAAATTCCCAATTATGCTTACTAAGTGGATTAAAACAGATTGGGTTTTGTAATAAGAGTTGAATTGAAATTAAATGACAAAGAACTGTAAATGGTTGAGAAAATATCAATTAAAGGTACTTAGGATTGATTTCCTTCCTTATCCCTCTTTTGTAATGGCTATGCCAATTAAGAACGTCAATTAACCTACCAATGTTGATGTCACCTACTCAATTCATCCATGTTGATTTCTCACACATGAAATTCATAAGAAAACCTAATAAATGTTGATTCCTCACACAATTAAGAGATTTTTCAGCATTAGGTTTAGGGTGTTAAGAAATTGATACATTCATTCCATTCCTAGCAATTAACGTAACAAATATTCTTACCGTGATCTAGGGTTCAAGATATATTTTCCAATCATACCTCAAACAATCAAGAATAAATCATTCCAAAGCATAAAGGATAAGAATAACAACATCAAATCATAGATTAATATCTCAAAATATCACCATGATACAAAAGAGTTCAAAGGAAGTGCACCGAATCCTAAGAGAATGAAGTTAGCCACTCATGTTGGACATTACAATACTCTAATTGATGAAGAAGTGAAGAATTGATGAAGATTAGACGAAACCCTAACAGTAGTCGTGCCTCCTCTTCTCCAAGACTGCTTTCTTTTCTCAAAATACAACTTATCTTTTTATAAGAGAATTTGGGTCGGGCCTCGCATCATTCATTCACTTAAGCGTTCTTCTTTCTTTCAATTTTACTCGAATTATGCTGACAATTATGCTCCTTAATCTTGTATCAAGGTATTCTCGAATTCATCCTATACTGGGAGAAAAATAGATTAGAATTAACATAAGTTAAGTGGTTTCATAATAATTCAAGACATAATTATATCAACTTTTTACCACTTAACAAAATACTGCTCGCTTTAATCCAACAACCATCTCCTGGAAACTCAACATCTTTTCCATCTCATGTCAACCAAATTGCTTTTGTTTCCTCATGTTCCACTCATCATGCACCAACCTCAGGTATATCTCTGTCGTCTTTCAACTGCACACACACACACACACATTTCTTGGATATTGGATTCTGGAGCGACTGACCACATCTCCTCTTCATTAACTCTTTTTCATTCTTACAACCAAATCAATCCTATTTCAATTAAACTAACAAATGGTCATCATGTTTGTGCTACCCATTCAGCCACCATATATCTATCTGCTTCCGTAATTCTGTTCGACGTCCTTTATATACCTTCATTCACTTTTAATCTCATTTCTATCTCTAAGCTTGTGTCCATTACTAACTGTAAACTAATTTTTTCTTCGCTTTATGTATTTTGCAAGATACGAACACTCAAACGAGGATTGGTACAGTTGAAGTGAGAGACAGGCTTTATCATCTTACACCCAACCACATCACAACACATGCCATACACTCCAATATTGTTCATCCAAAATGTAACATAATTCCTATAGATCTTTGACACTTTCGCATGGGTCACCTATCTTCTGAACGATTACATCTCATGCAATTTTGTTATACTTTCTTACACAGTGATAAAAATTTTACATGTAACACATGCCATTATGCAAAACATAAGAAGTTGCCTTTTCCTTCTAGTAACTCGCATGCATCTAGTTGTTTTGATCTCTTGGATATGGATATATGGGGACCATGCTTGAAACTTTCCATGCATGGGCATCGTTATTTTCTCACCATCGTGGATGACCATTCTCGTTTTACATGGATTTATCTCATGCACACAAAAACTAAAAATCATAAAAACATTACAGATTTCATTTCATACATTGAAACTCAATTTAACAACAAGGTTAAAAGCATACGAATTGATAATGGATCCGAATTTTTCATGCATGATTTCGTTGCCTCAAAGGGAATAACTCATCAAACAACTTGTATTGAAACCCCTGAACAAAATGGGATTGTTGAACGTAAACATCAACATATTTTAAATGTCACACATGCTCTTTTATTTCAAGCTAATCTTCCACAAAGTTTTTGGTGTTTTGCTTTACCTCATGTTGCATACTTAATTAACTGCATTCCTACTCCCATTTTACACAACATATCACCTTATGAAAAGCTTCATGGTAACCCATGTGATATTTCCAATCTTCGTATCTTTGGATGTTTATGTTACATTAGCACTCTTAAAGCTCATAGATAGAAACTTGATCCAAGAGCTCATCCATGCATTTTTCTCGGGTTCAAACCACACACTAAAGGTTACCTTGTTTATGATCTTCATTCCCATAATATTACTGTATCACGAAATATCACCTTTTACGAAGACCATTTCCCATTCCCATTAACTGAAGCACAAAACAAAAATAATACCTCTCCATCCCCTGTTCCATTCACATATGATAAATTTGATCTTCCCTCTCCAGTTTCACATAGCCCCTTACCCACATCACCTTCTACCCACACCACTAATAATTCTTCTCCTCCCTTACGTTGTTCGACAAGAGTTACACATCCACCCACTTATCTTTAAGACTATCACAGAGCTCTCACTTCAACCAATATTGCCACCTCAAGAGTTTGGTATCCTCTCAACTCAGTCTTGTCTTATTTTCATCTCTCTTCTTCTTATCAACATTTCATTATGGTTATTTCTGCTAATACTAAACCCACTTCTTATGTTGAGGCTTCCCGTCATGACTGTTGGATTAAAGCAATGCAAGCTGAATTACATCCTCTCCAAATGAATCACACTTGGACTCTCACTACCTTACCACCTCATAAAATTGCCATCGGGTGTTGCTGGGTGTATAAAATTAAATACAATGCTAATGACACTATTGAGCGGCATAAAGTGCGCCTAGTCGCGAAAGATTATACACAAAAGGAAGGATTGGACTTTCTAGATACTTTTTCACCTGTGGCCAAGCTCACCACTGTTCGCTTATTGCTAGCCTTAGCAGATCTTAATGATTGGCATTTAAAACAACTGGATGTAAATAATGCTTTTCTTCATGGTGAGCTTATTAAGGAGGTATATATGCAGCTTCCTCTGGGTCTCTTCACTGACAATCCTAATCAGGTTTGTTGTCTTCAACGTTCTTTGTATGAGCTCAAACAAGCTAGCAGACAATGGTTCACTCATTTATCCTCTTTTCTTCTTTATCATGACTACAAACAGTCTCCTGCTAATCATTCCCTATTCCTGTACTTCAATGGTAACACTACTACAACTCTTCTTGTCTACGTTGATGATATTAGTTTAACATGGAACAACATTGATGAGATACGTCACATCATGACTCTCCTGGATTAAGCTTTCAAAATAAAAGATCTTGGCAATCTGAAGTTTTTTCTTGGCCTTGAAGTTACTCGATCTCGTAAAGGCATTCATCTTTGTCAATGAAAATACACTTTAGATATCCTCTCTGACTCTGGTTTGCTTGGTTCTCGCCCCACCTCAAACCCTATTGATTATTCAACTCGTCTGCATGCTATCTCGAGTACTTTATTATCTGCTTCATCTTCATCTTCCTATCGCCACTTAGTTGGACGTCTTATCTACCTAACAAATACGCAACCAGACATAGCCCACCTTGTTCAACAACTAAGCCAGTACATGGCCAATCCCACTATTGCTCACTCACAAGCTGCATTTTGCGTTCTACGTTATCTCAAAGGCACCCCAGGTTCTAGCATTTTTCTGTTTGCCACTGGTCCTCTTCAACTCAAAGCTTTCAGTGACTCTGACTGGGTCAGATGTAATGATTCTACACACTCCATCACAGGTTTTTCCATCTACCTTAGCAGCTCTCTTATTTCTTGTCACTCAAAGAAAAGTTCTACTATATCCCGCAGCTCCTCTGAAGCTGAGTATCGAGCTCTAGCTTCAACAACATGTGAACTCTAGTGGCTGACTTATCTTCTTCAAGATCTTCATGTTCCTTTTGTTCAATCGGCTATTCTCTATTGTGATAATAAGTCAGCAATATAGATAGCTTCTAATCAAGTATTTCACGAAATAACTAAGCATATTGACATCGATTGTCACATTATCCGTGAGAAAGTCAACAATGGTCTTCTCTGAAAGCAATGAGGGGGAGATTGATGGTAATGTGAAACATGTCTCTACATTCCCAAGAGTTGATTTTGATGATGATTCAAGTCAACATTCAAGACTCAAGCAAGTCCAAGATATGATTTGATAAAGATTCTATTCAAGTAAGCCCAAGATGATTCCTGAAGACTAGATAGAGTCTTAGAATACTGGATATGGAGATACAAGTTGATGAAGTGGTATTATGCATAAGTCTCCAAAGCACAAGTGTGATAAAATTTCATAACATGATATTTTTCACTGTCATAATTGATTATGATGCATCAGAATTGAGAAATTGATTTTTACCCCGACATAATCGATTCTGCTGAGGAGATAATCGATTATGGTGGTTTGAAATTCAAAAATATAGCTATTTTGAAGAATAAATGTTTTTGAATATATCCTGATTTTTATCCACGAAAATATTAATGTCCAACGACCATTTTCTGGTGCTATTTTTCTATTTAATTAAGTTTTGATAGAAAATAAAAAACACACAATTACAAAATTTGAAAATACAATTTACATTCAATCAGTTTTGAGAAAAGAACTTTAAGTAAGACAACAAAAATATTTTACATGTTTTGAGAAAACCCTCTTCTCCATTGCCACAAAGATATTTTACCAAAACCCTCTTCTCCATTCCCTACAGTGCTTTCATTGTTAATCACACTTATTCTTGGAGGTTGACATTCTACAGGCTTCTATAATTTGTTATCTCCATTACCCAGGTGTGATTATTCTTATTTTATTACCTTCATCATTTCTGGGCTTAAGTGGTTGATTATTAAATTCCATGTTTATGGTTTAAATAGTCACTGTCATTTTGTTGTGTTTTTTTTAGGGTTTCCTGTATGGAAACAGTTCATCCCTTTGATTTGTTCACGGAGGTGTTTTCATCCTTTGATTTGTTCAGAGGAGATGTTTATCCCTAGTGGGATTCTAGGGAGGTGTTCATCTATAGTGGGATTCTCAGGAGGTGTGTTCATCCCTAGTAGGATTCTAGGGAGGTGTTCATCCTTAGTAGGTTTCTAAGGAGGTGATTGTCTTTTGAATTAGTTTATTTTTTTACTGAGTTGATTGTAATTTGTGAATTGAATTTAAACGATAGTGATTTGGGGTCACTCTTGTGTTAAGAGTTGACTGAGAATTTGATATAGGGTTGGCTATACCCGAACCAGGTATAAATCACTTGTGTGCTCTTCTCTTTTTCTTATTTCTTTTTCATCGCATTACTTTCCTTACGCCTCTTATTTTTATCTCTATCTTGTTGATATTTTATCTCTTTGATTATTTTATAATTTTTTTATTTTTTAAATAAAAAATATTATATAATCTATTATTTGATTTTAAATAATTTATTATATAATATTCCGGTAACTTTCTTCGCATAAAGGAAGGATGAATCTATTTTTGAAAATATCAAAACTTTGTGCATCGTTTTTCTAACTTTTCATATATTTTCTTCATTCTTGGCTTTCCGTCTACAGAAACAAACGCATCCTAAATAAATCCTTTCAAATAAGATATGGCATCCTAAAATTAATTTTATCTAAAGATATTTTAAATTTCACTATAATTAAATATATATTTAATCTAGAGTATATATTGCCATAAAAATGTTATATGCATATTTTTGTAAAATATAATGATTAGTCATTTATTCGGAGATAGATGTATGTTGTTTGTAACTAGTTGTTTGTCTTTAATCTCATTCCCTTCCCCTTTACCATTCAAATGTTTGTTAAGATATTAATCTTTTGCGAGAAAATTCATAAAATTATATTCAAACCTAATAAAATGAACTCAAATAACACCATGAGATAACTGGTTAACAATAAAGGATAGTCTCCTATATATTTTATAGATAAAAATAATGATTTTACTAATTTTATTTTATGGTATTTTTAACATAGATAATAAAATATATAAATTAAAGTAAATGATTTTAATTAAAAATAAGATAAGATTAGGTTTATATCTAAATTGAATCAAGTTTGATTCAAATGATTTATAATTAGACTTAATTATAAAATAATAAAAAGAATATAATATTATTTATTTACATTTATTATAATTTATATATTAGATTATTATATTTAAAAAACAATGAAAAAGAAAAAAAATGTGAAACAATATAATAAATAGAGAAAGAAATGTGGATATATCTAGAAAATAGTACACAAATAAAATAAAATTAAATAATTAAAATAAATTAATAATATAGACACTAAAACGAATACATTTCCTAATTATTTAGATAGAAAACAATATTAAAAATACAATCTATAGTATGGGTTTCGTGTACTCCAATAATTTCTTTTCTTCATTTTTCTCTTCCACATCATTCTTCGATTTCTTGTATTTAATTTATATTTATGATATTTTAAATTGTTGAATTAAAATATATTTCTAAAAAATATAATTTAAAAATAATTTTCAGATAGACTAATTCGAATACATTTCAAAAATTAAATTTATATTATTAAATGTAAAATATATTTCGAACAAAATACAATCCAAAAATATATTTTGAAAAATACAATCTAAAACTTATTTTTAAATAATATTTTTTTAAAAATTTTAAAATTTTTACAAAATCAGTTTTCTATAATATACTTTTAAAAAATACAATTTGAAAATATATTCTGAAAAATTTATTCCAAACTTTTTTTAGAACATATTTATATTAAATATGGTATTATCATTTTAGATAAATATGAGTATACAATAATAAAAAAAAAAAGTATGATGGCGTTCACAAAACCACCCTTATATCCCAATTCTTAACCAAGGCCCAGAAACACTCTACGTAACCATGTCTGTATTTCAATTACATTCATAATAATTATTGATGAAGAAATTAAAATTACATAATTCCAGTACTTGAAGTACTTAATTCAAATAGAAATCAAAGTATAAATGGAATAGTATTTTAAAAAAAATAGGAATTGGTAACTAAGTTTTAGGATGAATTATATGATACATATCAAGTTCTACATGTTTTATATATATATATATATATATATATATATATATATATATATATATATATATATATATATATATATATATATATATATATATATATATATATATATATATATGAATGGAGCAACATATGTATTGATACAAATAAAGGTTTGTAAAAATAATTACACAAACATATATATGTACAATAGGGAAAAATATATTAAATCAGTTTTTTTAAATTAAAATTAAATATATATAAAACAATATATAAAAGAAATACTAAAAATGTTTAGCAAAAAGTTTTCTCAATATGTATAAATATAATTGTGGTGAATATATGAGCTATTTTATATATATATTTTAACTTGACAAAAAATATCAAAATAAATATAATATTTTGAAATAGTGTAATCTATGACACAAATGCTACAGACAAAAGTAAGACGATGCTATAAATATGTCGGAGATGGAACAAGACAGGTAGAATAACCTGACTTTATCTTTATCTGTGGATTGAACACAAGGGTTATAATGACACGTATATGTAACGTTTCATTTATGTTTGTAAATATAAGTTTAAACCGAAATATACAGTAAATTCAAATTTGATTATTATAATATGATTTAATTGTTTTTTTTTTAAGATTTATCAGTAATTTCCCTCGGTCAAAATCTACCCTTTTCAATTCTTATCTCTATCAAGATAGAAGTAAGGAACTAGACTCCTTAAGCAAAATTTTGTTTATAGGAATCGGATAAAATATATGAAAAGGTATGAAATATTTAACAGTGTTACACCATATTATTTATTTAGAGTGTTTATTTACAAATATTTATTTAATTTTACATAATTCAAAATTTCTTAAAAAGGAATATCAAGATCAAAGAATGGCTATTAGAAAGGTTTTGTATTTCGGGTTTAATGGAAAAAATAAAATTAATGAAATTTTGCATATAGGAGAATTTTTGCTAGAGAAATTGGGTTTAACACTGGAGAATAAACTTTTATGGTTTTGACTCTTTTAGATAAATGTTTGATAATGAATATGAAAAGAAAATTGTTGGTGTCAAAGATTAATTAGATAATTTTTTTTGGTCTTGAAGTCAAATATTGTGTTTTGAGTTCCATTTATATGTTTAACAGATAAATCATACTAGAAAACTAGTTTAGAATCAATAGTTAAAATATCAAAAGCTATTTGAATCTTTGATATAATGTGAATAAAATATTAAACAGTGTTATACCATAGTGTCAAAATGTTGATTCACAAATATCCAATCTAGATTTACAAAATAATTCAAAAATTCCAAAAAAAATATGAAAAATTATAATAAAATATTAAACATATTTTTTAGTTAAAAAAACTATGCATTATTAATGTAAAATAGTTATGTAGAGTCATCTAATCGCATATCAATCAATTTATTAATTATTTAGATTTAATTATATTCTTAGTTTCTGATATTTAAAATATTATGGTTTTAGTTTTCTAAATCTAAAGAAAAAATATTTTAATTATTTAATTAAATTTCTAAACAGTAAATTTAAAGGATTAGAACAAATTATTTAAAACTATGTTTTGTTTTTCAAATTTAGAGGCAAAAATTATATTTTATGCATTAAAATGATTTTTTTTTCTATTTAGTGATTAAAAATGGTTTATTTAAAACATATTATATTTTATTAATAGGTCGGTTTTGATCCAAGTGTTTTTATTTTTTATAAAAATTATAATATATCTGTATAAAAGTAGTTTATCTTAAAATTAATAATAAAATTTTAAATATAGGCGAATAAAAGTGATTGGTGATCATAAATTGTCTACTTTAAAACAGAGGAAAAGAAGAAAATATTGTCAATTTCATAATATATATGGCATTAGACTAATAATTATATATATATATATATATATATATATATATATATATTAATTAGGAATACTATTAAAGATACTATTGATTATGGTAGATCGAAATTTGAAGAGAAAACGATAAAGTGGATACATATCCTTTCAAAAGTCATGTGAGGTACGTCGATACTAAAATCAACACTTCTGAGGGTGTTGAAGATATAGTTGCCATGGGAATTTACATGGTGGATATCACATTAGATGATATAAATCCAAGACATGTGAAAATGGATGAAATTGAAGAGAACTTTGAATTGGAGTTGAAAGAAATTGAAATAGAGAATGAAATTTATCCCAAGTTTGAGGATATATTGGTTGAATTCTTAAACAAGACAAAAAACGAGAAGGATAAAGATGTGTCTCTTTGTCCACTATGCAATATTGTCTTCAATAGGCTGCAAAAACATTTGAAGTGGAAAGAAATAAAAAGGTATTTGAAAACCAAAACAAAGCTTTGACTACAACAATCAAGAGATTCAAGTGACAACAAATGGTAACTAAAAGCAATTCCAAACTTTCATGCCTTATACACAAACGTAACTGAGAATGCATGGGTCAAAGGTAAAGTTTTCCATCGAGGTAGCTACGAACGGAGGAATTAAAATGTGTTTGATAGGTTGTCATACAAACCAATTTTATATACCGACTATCCAAGGTATCAAAAAGGATTTTGTTGAGGAGTTCCATGGGCACAGACAATATATTTGAACCCTTTTGGAGAAAAGTGTCAAGAACGGGACACATGGAGAGAGGAAGTTCGAGTCAAGCTTATCAAGTATATACCAAAACCTTGATTAATCAGGAAGAGGATATGAGTGCAAGTTTGCACCAATGGAATGTGAGTGTTTGGGTCATCTTCAATATTTCCTTGCTGAGTACACAAATCAGTATGAAGAAGATAAGAGAAGAGATGATTTATATTGGGAGGATTACTATGAATCCAGACTCAAGCCCAAGGCTATATTGGTTACACAAATATCATGTGAGTCCCTCGATCAAAATTTCGCTTTGATTAGGAGTATCAAAATAGACGTAGCCTGATGGACTAACCTAAAATACCCGACAAATAGGCTAAGCTAGGCCAAAGAATTTGTAGTCTAAATTGAAATTAGACTTATTTTGGCTCAGCCTATTTAAGTCATAACCTACATGGGCTTAAGCCAAGCTAACTTGTAAACTCATGGGTCGACCCATTTTATAGAATAATAATAATTTTTTAAATAAAAATAAAAATTATTTTATTTTATTTTATTAAAAAATATATTTATATTATAAATTAATTTGACAAGAGATTAACTTATTTTAAGAGTAAATATCTAACAATAACTTATTCTAAGATCTAATTATTAAGGTTAATTACTCTTTTAAATTAATAAGTTACTAAAAAATAAATAATGATAATGAAGAGTAAACTTTTAATTCTTATTTTGAGATTAAATTTATGCATTCTCTTATAGTTTATATATAAAATCATTGTATCTTAAATAAAAACTATTTTCATTTATAAAATTTAAATTTCAAAAATATATTTTTATGTTTTTTATTTAAATAATTTTTAATTAATTTATTTGATATAAATATGTTAATATATTTTTTTTAATTTTAATCAAGTCAAAGTTAGCTCGTTAGTCCATTGCCCTAACATAAGGTCAGACTAGGCTAAAATTTTGACTTGTTTTAAAATATAAGTCACGTTGAACCATTAATTTTTTTTACTTGGCCCGTAGGACCAGACGAAGCTGGACTGGGTCGTTCGTTTTGACAGTTCTAGCTTTGATCAATCCACCTATTGAGGAAATAAGGTTTCATTTAAAACCTCTCATGTTAAAAATAGAAATTGAAGGAATTAAGGTAAACAAAGTCTTTGTTAATGGATGGACAACAGTAAACATTTTACCCAAATCAATGTTAAAGCAATTCAAAAAGAAAGAAGAGGACTTGGTGAACAATAATGTAATGGTTTCCAATTTTAGTGGGAAATCATCGAATTCGGAGGGAATGATTGTTTTACATGAGACCGTGGGAATATACTGTTAAGTGGTAAAAAGTTGATATAATTATGCTTTAAATTATTATGAAACCACTTAGGAGAGCTTCTAGGATGAGAGAAGGGTGTGAGAGTGTGTGAAATGAGGGGAGGGGAGACTCCTATTTATAGGAAATTATGCCAGACAGGCCGGGACGGCCGTCTAGACTTTTGATAGTTGGGACGACCGTCTAGGATTTAGAGACGGTCGTCTCGCCCTCAAAGAAAGGTGGGACGATCGTCTAGGAAAATGAGACAGTCGTCTTGACCATAAAAGAAAGCAAGACGTGCGTCTGGCCAAACGAGATGGTTGTCTCGACCTCAAAGGAAAGTGAGACGATCGTCTGGCCAAATGAGACGACCGTCTCGAGCTCTCTGTCAGTATTTTCCTATTTTTTCTTATTTTTTGCATACAAAAAGCCCTCATATCCTTACATGGAGCCTAGTGAACATGCCTAGGGGCCCAATGAAGCCTTGTCCATCTTCAAACGGAGGATTTCTAGTCTTTCTCTGCGGAGCAGAGCAAGATTTAAGGTCTACACCAACCATAACTGGATGAACCATAAAGGTCCAACAAGATCCCTGCCAAGTCAATGAGATCTTAGAGTGTCTACCACCTCAATGAAGGAAGTATATACATGGCCAATGAGAAGTTTGGCTAAGTAGATGGAAGGGGTGCCAATGTGGAGGAGGTAAGCAAGGTTAAAATAATGGTAGGAAATTTGGATTGAACGAGGGAAAAAAACTTGGGTACAGAGTCAATACACCAAGAAAGTTATGTGATCTTCGACTATTAAGATGAAATTGGGATCATCAACAAAATTCTCAGCCAAAAAATGGTCATAAGCCCTCTTATCCCATCGAATTTTCGCCTTGAGCTCATAATCAGATGGGAAGATAATAAAAAAGTAGGTCTCGTTGACAAGATTAAGAGTTATAATAGTAACAATGTCGAGAAGGGTGGGGGCAATAGGACAATAAGGTAGCTCCAATGCATTAAGGTCTTTATTCCATAAATGACTACAAGGAGGAACATAGACATATCAAAGTATGATGTCATAGCAAGAGTTGGAGAAAATTGAAAATCCTAATCTTCTTCCAATGATTTCCAAATGTGGCTTCAACTTTGTCGAGCTATTTGAAGTAAGAAGATATCTTCTAGGCAGGGCCAGTGTCATAAACCTTTATGACAAATTAATGAAATTTGTGCAAACCTCCCATGTGTGAATAATAAAGTTCCTCTCTTTAGAAGAAGGAAAATAAGTGAATGTTCCACAAGGGAGGCACTTATTGGACCCCTAAAAGCATACTTGACTCCTTCTACAGAAT
This sequence comes from Sphenostylis stenocarpa, assembly GCA_963425845.1. Classification (NCBI taxonomy): domain Eukaryota; kingdom Viridiplantae; phylum Streptophyta; class Magnoliopsida; order Fabales; family Fabaceae; genus Sphenostylis; species Sphenostylis stenocarpa. The sequence continues at coordinate 29,908,409 of OY731405.1, forward strand.
ATGGGATGAGTACTTGGGTTTCACATATTCTTCCTGATTCTTCTTCCGAACCCAATATTGGGGCAAAAGTATTGCCATTCGACTTTACGAAAGAAGAGGGAATGACATTAAGGTCATCAAATTGAGAATGAATAATTGAGGAAACTTTTTGGGAAGAGGACGTCATTGTAGCAAGAAGGCAAAGAGGAAGGAATGGAAAGAGGGTTCTCTAAGAAGTTGCAAAAAGTTTAGGAGACAAATGAAGGTGTAAGGGAGTAAAGAAGAAGAAACATTAGGTATGAGGTGGGAATGAGATTTCCCAACAAAAAATCAAACTAAAAGTAATTGGGTCTAATATTTTGACTCACACATTAGGAATCTAACGACTTTTAGATTATTACTTTAAGATATATTTATTATAGAAATTTTTCATTTATGAGGAGAGACTTAGGAAATGATGAAAGTATGGTAGTATCCATCTATAAAATAATTTTTATTAGGTGATAAAGGATAAAACTCTTTTTAGAGAAGACAAAAAGGTATAAGGTTTGATCTTGTACTAAGAGAATGTTCACTTATTGAGATACGTTTTACATTCTCTTAGAGGACATTTCTTATATATAAACCTACAAATAAATCGAAAAAATGAGTTAAGAAAATGTTGAAGTTAAGAGAAAGAATTAAATATCGAAATATTAAAGGTGGAAAAGGACCGAAAGAATTAGATACTGAAGATAATAAAAAGACAAGATATCGAGTACTCTAGATAGAAAAGGATTAGATTGAGGATTCGAGGATAAAGAGAATGAGAGAATTGAATAATCAGATAGTAAGGTAGAATAAAAATTGAGAAAGACAAGAAAGATATTGAAAGAGAGTTATAAATTGAGAAAGGATGCGAAACAGTTATAACTTCATGATTCAATTGAGAAAGGATGCGAAACAGTTATAACTTCATGATTCAATAGAAGTGGTTATAACATTACGTGTACTAATGAGATCACACGAAAGGGGCAAGAACGAATAATTGGGAAAGAAACTGATGGGGATATGACCATGAGCAAGGGTAAGGATCCACTTGAAAGACTTAGAGGACCTATGACAAGGGCTAGAGCAAGGGAAGCTCTTCAACAAGAGTTGTCCATATTATTTGAATACAAACCCACATTTCAAGGAGAAAAAACTAAAGTTGTGAATTGCATCATGGCTCAAATGGAGGAGGACTAATGCATCACTTTGTTTCAGTCTTTAAGTTTGTTTAAATAATTGTCCAATCCTTTGCAAAATTGGCTGACCAAATTATGTTTTGGATTAATCAATTAATGTGTTTTAGTTTGGTTTTTTTTCAAGTTGTAATAAGGGCCCAATTGGAAACTTAGGCATCAGCCTTTGGGAGACCAAGAGGGTGCATAGCTGATTAACTTTTGATTACCACAATTTCAGTTACAATCAACCATTAAGTAGTTTTCAATTCCTAGATTAGTGGATAATTATTAGAATTTATTTTTCTTTATTGAATCTTTGTAACTTTGATGACAAAGCTTCTATATAAACTGAACCATTTTATCAAAAATACAAGTTGAATTTTATTCAGAAATATTAGAGTTTAACTCTTTTATCTTGGTGAGAGTGATTCTCCTAAGTTCTTGAGTGATTCAAGAACCCTTGGTTGTATCAAGGGACTTTCACATCCTTTGTGAGTTGCCTCCCTTGGGAAGAGTGATTCTTTCATTTGACCTTTCACATTCACCTCTTGTCATTTCTTCACCAGAACCCAAAAAACTCAATTCTGCCCAGATTTATTTCGTGGTCATAACTTTCATTTTAATCGTCCAAATTGAGTATTTTTTTAGTCTAAATTAAAATTCAAAATGAGAACTTTCACTTCATTTTTTAGTCACCTTAATCGAAGTTTTATAGTTTGAGATATCGATGTTTCTAAAATTCTGCCTAACCCTGAAACTTTCACCACTTTCTAATCCACCTTCTCACTAATTTCCTAAATTTCCTACAAGGTTCTAACCTTAACGATCCTAAGTCAATCCTTATGCAAATGAGGTTCATATCATTTGGTATTCAGAGTTCCGGTTTAAGGGTTTGAACGTCAAATTGGTAACATCTTTCCTTCATTCTCTTTTTACCAAGTGATTACCTTATTTTATTGATATTATTTGTGACTGTGTTGAATCATTGCAAAAAAAAAAAAGGCCTTGTGAAAATTAAAAAATAAAAATAAAGTTACTGCATTTTATAATTTAGTTGAAAGTAATAAAAAAAAAATGGGTTGAATGATTCATGCTTTTGAACAATTTGTTATAAGGTAATATATTGGTGATCTTGAATGATTGTTGTTAATTCTCTTGTTTACCAATTTTTCTTTTACCCCTTTGCTTTTTTTATTTGTTAGCCTTTCTTGTTTAGCCTTACCGTGTACACATATTGGAGGATTGTTCTTTGTTGTGGCCATAATCTCTTGAATTGCCTAAGAACCTAAGGAGAATTTGAGTGGTAAAAGATAAGAGTGTTTTCATTAGAGGACAAACCATAATTGTGTGATACAGTTGAGTGTGGGAGGTTACAATATTTTGTTATTGTTGCTTTTGATCTATTTGTTATGATGGTAGAGGAGGAAATTACAATCAAGGAGCAGGACTTAGTCCAGTCCAAATGAGGGTATTGACACAGTATTTGGAAGGATTAATGATACGACATAACAATGAGCTCCATGAAGGATTGGATCGATTGGAGAATAGAGGTCCTGAAGATGAAGAAGAAAGGAGAAATAAGGGAAAGAATGATGGTGTAGCAAGACCAAGTAGGCTTGAAGGAGTCAAGCTTAACATTTCTCCATTCAAAGGAAAAAGTGATATGGAGACTTACTTAGAGTAGGAGATGAAAATAGAGCATATTTTCTCATGCAAAAATTATGAAGATACCCAAAAGGTGAGGCTTGCAGCCACCGAATTTTCTGACTATGCTCTTGTTTGGTTGAACAAGCTACAAAAGGAGAGAGTTAGAAATGAGGATCCAATAGTTGATACATGGACTAAGATGAAAAGGATCATGAGGAAGCGGTATGTGTCGGCTAGTTACTCAAGGGACTTGAAATTCAAACTCCAAAAACTTACTCAAGGTAACAAGGGGGTTGAGGAGTATTTCAAGGAAATGGATGTGGTCATGATTCAAGCAAAGATTGAAGAAGATGAAAAGGTAACTATGACCCGATTTATTGCTGGTTTGAATAATGATGTACGTGATATTGTTGAGTTGTAGGAGTTTGTTAAGATAGATGATTTGCTTTATAAAGCAATTCGAGTGGAGCAACAACTCAAAAGAAAAGGAGTGACCAAGAAAAGTTCTACCAACTTTGGATCTTCAAGTTAGAAGAACAGAGGAAAGAAAGATGGGGTTGCTACTTCTAGTAGTTCCATACCTATTTCTTCAAAGACTCCTTCAAAGTCCCAAGAATAACCCTCTAAAAGAAGTAGAGATGTGAAGTGTTTCAAGTGTCAAGGCCTAGGGCACTATGCTTATGAGTGCCCTAACAAAAGGTCCATGGTTCTTAAAGAGGGAGAATATATAAGTGAATACGAGGTTGAAGAGGGAGAGGAGAGTGAGAGCATTGAGGAGGAGAAGACTCCAAAGGGAGACTTATTGATGATTAGACGATTACTTGGTAACGAATTGAAGCATATGAAGGAAAGTCAAAGAGAAAACATCTTCCACACTAGATGTTTAATCAATGGCAAGATTTGCATGGTGATCATAGATGGAGGTAGTTGCACCAATGTGGCTAGTGCTAGATTAATGTCAAAGCTAAATTTAGCTACTAAACCACATCCTGGCCTTATAAACTTCAATGACTTAGTAAGGATGAAGAGGTGCAAGTGAGACAGCAAATTGAAGTGGACATTTTTCATTGGAAAATACAATGATAAGGTGTTTTGTGATGTTGTTCTTATAGAGGTCAACCACTTACTTTTGGGGAGACCGTGAAATTTTGATAAAAGCGTAAATCATAATGGGTTCACCAACAAGGTCTCTTTCATGTACCAAGACAAGAAGATTGTGCTCAAACCTTTGAGTCCACAAGAAATGTGTGAGGATCAAAAGAAAATGAGAGAAAAATTTCTTCAAGAGAAGAGAGAAAAAGAAAGCATTAGTGAAACACTTGAGAGTAAAAAGAGTGATCAAAAGAAGAGTGAAACACTTGAAGCCACAAAAAGTGAGGTCAAAAGGTTGTTTCTTGCTAAACAACCCCTATATATCTTGATTTGCAAAAATCAGATTTTGACCACTAATACATTTGATGATTTTGAATTGCCTTCTAGTGTTAAATATCTTTAGTAGGATTTTCAAGATGTGTTTCCAACAAGTGTGCCAAGTGGGCTACTCACTTTGAGGGAATTGAGCATCAAATTGATCTTATTCCGGAAGTTTCATTGCCCAATGGGCCAGCCTATAGAAGAAATCCACAAGAAACCAAAGAGATTCAAAGATAAGTGGATGAACTCATTAGAAAAGGTTGGGTAAGAGATAGCATGAGTCCTTGTATTGTCCCGGTAATTTTGGTCCCTAAAAAAGATGGGATTTGGCGCATGTGTTCCGATTGTAGAGTCATTAATAACATCACCATTAAATATAGGCATCCTATACCTAGGCTTGATGATTTGCTTGATGAATTGCATGGTGCATGTTACTTCTCTAAGATTGATTTAAAAAGTGTATACAATCAAATTAGGATTAGAGAAGGGGATGAATGGAAAACCGCTTTCAAAACAAAATATGGTTTGTATGAATGGCTGGTTATGTCTTTTGGCTTAACTAATACTCCTAGCACTTTCATGAGATTAATGAACCATTTATTGAGAGAATTCATAGGATACTTGGGTTAATCAATTAATGGGCTTTAGTTTGATTTTGTTTCAAGTTGTAATAAAGACCTAATTGGAAAATTAGGCATCAGCTTTTGGGAGACCAAGAGGGTGCATAACTGATTAACTTTTGGTTATCACAATTTAAGTTACAATCAGTCATTAAGTAGTTTTTAATTCTTAGGTTAATGGATCATTATTAGCATTTATTTGTCTCCATTAAGTAGTTTTTAATTCTTAGGTTAATGGATCATTATTAGCATTTATTTGTCTAGTTTTCAATTCCTAAATTAATGGATCATTATTAACATTTATTTTCCTTTATTGAATCTTTGTAACTCTGATGACAAAGTTTCTATATAAGCTGAACTATTTTTATCAAAAATACAAGTTGAGTTTTATTCAAAAATATTAGAGTTTAGCTCTTTTATTTGGTGAGAGTGATTCTCCTAAGTTCTTGAGTGATTCAAGAACCCTTCACTGTATCAAAAGAATTTCACATCCTTTGTGAGTTGCCTCTCTTGGGAAGAGTGATTCTTTCATTCGACCTTTCATATTTCCCTCTTGTCCTTTCTTCACCAGAATCCAGAAAACTCAATTCTGCTCAGATTTATTTTGTGGTCATAAATTTCGTTCTACTTGTCCAAATTGAGTGTTTTTTTTAGCTTAAATTGAATTCAGAACAATAAATTTCACTTCTTTTTTTAATCATCTCAATTGGAGTTTTATAACTTTAGATATCGACATTTCTAAAATTCTGTCCAACCTTAACTTTCACCACTTTCTAATTCGCCTTCTCACTGATTTTCTAAATTTTCTACAAAGTTCTAATCCTAAAGATCCTAAGTCAGCCCTTATGCAAACGAGGTTCATATAAGAAACCGTCGATATTATCTTTATTTTTTACTTTTTTTTTAGAAATTGCAAAAGATAATAAATATAAATATGATTAAATAAGTGTAATAGACGTGACAAATTGTATTAAGACACTTGCATTTTAAAAACTATTGCGAACGAGATAAAAATATTTTAATAGAGTTCTTGATAATTTAAGTCACCACTTGTATTTATTTTTCTATACCTATTTCTGTTTTATCTTTATTAATTTATATTTTTTTAAGAATTTTTTTCTTTAATTTTCCTTTAACAATGAATATTTTAAGTTGATACGTAAGATATGTGTTATAAAGGTTGATTTCACACTGTGAAATAAAATATTTAGTTAATGTTACTATATTTATGGCTTTAATTAAAATATTGTATAAATTAAAATTTCTTATTTACTAGTTTAAATAAAAAATTCACAAATTATAAGTGATTAGTGTCGATTATATTTCCATAAACACTATCAATTTGTTTTTTTAAGTTTACAAAAAAAAAAAATTGTTAAGAAAGGAGATAATATCTAAACAATGAGATTCAACCAATGTCTCTAATATGATTAATAAACCCTAATGGCTCTTATCATCTTTTTCTATACACTATGTATGTGTTAAGTCTAAAAATTATAAAAAAATGAAAAGAATAGGTCGAGTTTGATTGGGTATCGAATGGTTGAAAAGAGTGAAGACAAAAAATCAAGAATTATATATTGAAGTAAAAGAGTAGTTAGAATTGAGTTTTTTAAGAAAATACATAATATGGATAATTTGATAATCAATGAATTAAAAGAGAAAAACATTGAAAAATTAGGAATCAAGGATTAAAGAGTAGAAAAAATGAACATGAATATATCAAGAGGAAGTTACAAGAAATAATTTTTTAGTGGTGCATTGAATGATTGATAAAGGTGGAAGTTTCATAAAATGTGCAAATTACAAGTGAACTTGTACCAAGGTGAAACATTTAAGTTTAAAAGATTTTAATTTGTAATTTTTATTTTATTATTTTTATGATTACTTTACCAGTTAAAAAAAACAAGATATATAAGATAAAATAAAGGTAATTAAATATGATTGTCAAATGGTACAACTTATATTATAAAAAAAAACAAATACTGTAAATTAAGAACAAATATTTTCAATGAAATCATTTGTAATTTAGATAGTTACTTTAGCTGATTTTTTTATTAATTTCTGTTTTATTTTTAGTAATTGTTATATTTATTTTTATGTTATTTAATTTTCTGTATATTTATTTTTCAGTTATTTACTTTTATAGTCATTTTATTATTTTTATAAGTTATTCTAAATGTTTATAAAAATTAAACGGAACCAATCTTTTATTAAAATTTGTATTGAATTTTGAGTTAAATTAGAAAATCTACGTAATATTTATTTAAGTAATTCACTATTTAAATTGTATTAATTATATCAAATCATTAATTATTTACGTTACAAACAGTAAGATAATAAAGAAAATCACTGCGTAGATTGTTGAACATATCCGTTATATCATTACTTTTATTCAATGTTGGTGAAGTAAATGTATATTAAATGGACCTGTGATGTTTGCAAATTGCAACTCACATAGTTTATAATAACTCTATACAAAAAAAAATAAAAAAAAATACAGAGAAATGATTGGGTTCACACAACTTAAACCCGCTTATCATATTACAATTTTACCAAAAGAATAGAACATAATTTTTTTTTACTAAAAAACAAAAGCAAGTGGGTATAGGAAGCTCCAAGAAACTTAATCATGGTGACTGGTTAGAGTCCAAAACCTGCCAATCTTCCCAGAATCCCTTGTCTGTAAGGCAAGAAGGTTCTCTTCTTCATATCCTCTGACTCTGCTTTCTTCATGGCATAGTGCAACTCATGCGCTGAAACTTGTCCCTTTATTCTCGACGAATCCGAGGATCTAAAACTCGACGACCCTTTAACTTCATCGTTGCCATTCTTCTTGTAGTACTTCTTCAACGGGTCCTTGCTCGACCCTCTACCTTCAGAAGCACTTCGAAAAAGCAAAAGATCCTTCAACCACCACCTCTTAGAACCCTTGGAAGAACTACTCGAGGACAAGACACTCGATTCGTCTTTGTTGCTCCGTGGTTGTTGTTGCTGTTGTTTTTCCGCTTCCCAAGATTTCCTATAAGGAGAGTGTGATCGTGCCACCCTGCGACCCGAGTTCGACGACGACGACAACACTATCTCTTTTTCTCTTCCTCTTCTTTCTTCACTAGCAAGAGGATCCCTAGACTTACGAGAGTCATTCAAGGGTTTGATTTTTCCACCGTCGAAGAGCTCTTCGGCCGAACGAGACGACTTGTCGGATTCACGACTCACGGAAAACGCAAAACTATAATCATCTTTATCGTTGTCGTCATCATCATCATCATCATCAATTTTGTTGGCTGCTTCAAATGAAGAGTTTGCGGTGGATGAATAATATTCAAATTCACTGTATAGTTGAGACAACCTAGACGGACTTGGGGGTGCGCTTAGGAAGTAGTTTCCAAAACCTTTGGGCGAAGAAGGAACACTATGATAGATCGAACCCACGTTGCTCCCGAAATCGAAATTATCCATGGTTGGACTACTCGGACTTTGTATCACCACTTCCATCTTTCTCCAATCCAAGATAACTAACTAACTGGTCCAAAAAAGAAGAACCCAAGTAACAATAACTTGTTTCTGACTTAGCTTTTGTGTTTGTGTGTTGGGTTTGTAGCAAAAGATTTGTGTGAGAGATGTGGGTATTTATATAAGAAATGTGGTGGTGGTGGTGGTGGTGATGGTGGAGGAGAAGGTGAGAAGAAAGATCATATATGATGTGGGAAAAAGGGGTTGGGGATTGCTTTGTTGACCATCATGCGTTAATTTAGCCGCCTTTTAATACCGTTTGCTTTTCTTTATATGTAAATTGTGTCTAATTCGGTGCTAGCTGTGATTGAAATCGTGCGTGGATAAAAATTATAAATATTACCCAAAATTGTTGACCCACATGTCTCATTTTTATACATTTTGGTTTGGTAAGCATCTATGTAATGGTGTTTAACTTGTAGTTCTAGCTAAACTCTTCTGTAACAATGGATATTTTTCTTGAGGACAGAGGATGACTGAATTATTTAAATAATGTGAAGTATTTAAGAGTATTATACTGAAGTATTATTTCACCCAAAATAATTATTTATAAAAGTGGAATAAACATAAAAAAAAAACTAAACAAAAAGTGTTAATATTGTTCCATTGTTTCGAGACGATTTTGATGTATTGCTAAAGTATTATTTATGTACACGTTTGTGGGTGTATATAACATTATTGGGCAATTTTCAATTGGTGGTTAAGGCAATTCTGTGGCTAATTTGCGTGATTACCCCTTAACTTGGTCAATTGGGAGCTGCTATTAAATAATGAAAAACAAAACCATGGATAATTATTATCATCTTAGAATCTAGAAGTACTTGCCAATTCAACATGAATAGAAATAGTTAAATAGATAATTACAAAATCAAAACATATATCTATTTATTTTTAAAAGGCCGTCTTTTGTTGCATGGAATATCGATAATGGTCGATGAGGATGCATTGTGAAATCCCTGGTTATAAATAATTTAAAATATAAAGATATGGGTATGATGAGTATTTTTTTTATATTATGAATAAATACTTGAAATAGACTGCAACGTCGATTGCATGCAGAAAACAAAGTACTATCAAATCATAATAAAACCTTGATGAAGACTTTATGATAGTAATAAAGTTATATATGTATTTTATTTTTTTGGGTGAGATTATGTATATGCTTCCCTTCTTTGTCGGAGACGAAGACAAGGGAAATTATTATTACACATAGAAGATTAAGTTATTTTCAGTATTAAGAGGTAATTATTATTATTATTATTATTATTATTATTATTATTATTATTATTATTATTATTATTATTATTATTATTATTATTGTGTCGTTTAAATATCATTTTAGTGTTTGATTTCATCTAATTTTAGTCTCTCCAAAAAAATTTGTGAATTTTAAATATCTACTATTTTTTAACAAATATTTTTTGTTCATATTATTAATTACAGTTAGTTTAACACTAAAAAATTAAAATTATTATAAACTAATAATGAATATTTAAATTAAGATAATTAAAACACATTATTTTATTGTTTATTCAATAATTTACTTTATATATCTTTTACAAAATTAGTTATATTTGACACTTCTAATTAATTTTCTATATGTCAAATTTAATAATATAACCTTTAATCATTATAAAATAATTTATTATTTTTTCTATTTTTAACATTGACTAACTAGAGATAATAATAAGAGTGGTGATATTTTGACAACCGAAATCATATAACCCTTCAAGCAACTCACTTTTATTAATATAATAATCTATAAAATGATTGAATAAAAATAAAAATAAAACAAACTATTATTATAATATTAAAAGAGAGTTGTTTATAGAAGTTGTATGGATTTCGGTTGTCAAAGTATCATTTTCTTAATAATAAAGATTAAAGAAATATTAAAAATAACATAAATTTAAAATTACAAATTGTTTTTTCTAAGAAGGAGAGTGTTTTAAGGGATTGTCCGTTTTGAAATTCTCGTGATTTTATTTTTAAAAGACATATCAATAATTAAGAGATGAAGATGTATATAAATTATTTTTAATTTCAACTTTTAAGCGATATGAAACTTATGAATATATTAAAACACAAATATTTTTATTAGATTGAAAGATGATAGAATAGTTTTAAGATTAATATTTAAACTTGATTATTTTGATGCATTAGTTATTGTTGTATGGCGTGTTGCTTTTGACAATATCGACAATCTTAAGGACCACAAACATGTGGTTAATTCCCAACAAGACTTGTTCACCACAACAACCCTTCTAGAATGGAGCCTTTACTTGCAGTGAGTGCAAAACAAACATCATCTCATCTACAAACAAAAAATAAAATAATAACTCCAATGGAAGTGAAATCACGGTAGAGGGACAAGACTTTTCATCAAACCATTAGGCTTATTTTTCTTTTTCCATCTATCTCTTTTCAGAAGGCTTATTCATTTCTCTTATGTTATTATAATTATCCTTTATCAACTTTGCAATACAATAAATCAATCACACATCTTTAGATTGTTTGAAATAAAAGAAATTTAATTTTATACTTGAAAAAAATAAATTTTCAACAAAACAACACAGAGAATCGAAATTCTAATTAAAAATGCAAATAAATTGAAAAATCTTATCGGAATTTTTTTTTTGGAATCTAAAAAAAAATATTTCTATCATTATTATGATATTGCATATTCTTGGATAAAAAAATCCATTCGGAATTGTTAAGCAAAATGATGAAATGATTTATATAAAAAAAAATTATATAAAATTTTTTATATATAAAAAAGGTTAGTTAAAATATTTTTTTCATTATTAATTTGTTAAATGAATAAGGTAGATAATAACAATTAGTATATAGTTTATAATATTGATTATATAAATAAATTATCTTGAACTAATCTTTATAATCTTTTAAAAATTTATATTTTAGTTAGTTATTAAATATTAATAAATAAATTTTAAAACTAATTTTTATTTTAAATATTTGTCCTTAATATTTATTTTTTAAATATGTATATATATATATATATATATATATATATATATATATATTATTGTCTCTAAACAATAAATCAAATTAAATTATTGATAGAAATATATCACTTTGAGATATTAGCTTATAAAACTATTGGATACTTTCTTTACTCCTGTCTTAAGTATTCTACATTTATTCATTTATAATTTTTTTCTCTACTTCAACACATATCGGAATAGTTCAGAGAACACGTCACAAATTTTGGTCAAACTCTAAATTTAGTTAAGAATAATTATCATTGAAAATATAATTTAATATTTATATATGCATTAAATTATATTTTATAAATTACAATGATAGTATATAGAAAGTTTTATAAAATAAAAATATTATAAAAGATAAAGTTACATTTAAAAATCTATTTTAATTTATTTTAATTTTGTGATTAATTTTAAATTTTTATACACTTTAAAAAATTAAATTTACCATTTAATTAAAGAGATTATTATTAATTGTGCATTTATGATTGGTGGAATGGTTCAAGTCAAAGTCAACTGTTAGACTTGCTTATTATTTATTCATCTATAACAGAGGCAGCGAGGACTTTTTAACCATCCCCGTCCCCGCCCCGACTTTTTTAACCATCCCCGTCCTCGCTCGATCCCGCAGGGTTAGGAATTAAGTCCCATCCCCGTCCCGCTGGGTTTCGGGTTCCCGCCCCGCCCGCCCGATTTATATTATTTTTAAAAAGATAATTATATTTATAATAAATAATTTTATTATGTATTTTTATATATAAATAAATATTTATAATTTATAGTTATTATTAATTAAATATACATTTTAATTTATTATATTTATGTTAAAATATATATGTAAAAGAAATATTTAATTATTTTTTATTTATATATATATATATATATATATCTAATATTTATAACATTATTATTATTATTATTATAACACTGTATTCAAATATTTGAATATTTATAACATTGTTATTATAATATTGTATTCAAATATTTAATTATACATATAAGTTAATTCATTTTTAAGTTGTCTATATATAGTTTATAAGAAAATATTTAATAAGTTAATTCTTATTTAATTAGTTTGAAGTAATAAAAGTTTAAATTATTAATTTCTTTTAATTCTTTAAAATGCAATTATTTTATTAAGATAAAATTTGATATATGATAAATAAGCATAATAAGATAAAAAAATATGACATACTAAATATAAATTATAAATAAACTAATATTAGTTACTACTAAGATTGATGTAAAATATTTAGAAAAAGATAAAGAAAAAAGATTATCTTTGTGTTCATCAAATTGGTTGAAAAAATTGAAAAACAAAAACAAATTGATGGGAGAGACTAAGAAAATGTGAAAAACTGAAAGATAAGGGAGAGAATAATATAATAAATTAATTGATATAAAAGATTGAAAAAGATAAAAAAAATTAAAAAGTGGGTAGAAGAAAAATAAAAATTGGTGAAATATAAAAAAATAACCTTATATGTAATAGAAAAAGAAAATGAAATACTTTTAAAATATTAATATTTTAAAATTTAAATTTAAATATAAAGTCGGGCGGGGACGGGCGGGGTCGGGGTGGGGATTGCATTACCCATCCCCGCCCCGTCCCCGACTTTTTAAAGCGGGAAAACCCGAACCCGACCCGCCCCGGTCAACTCGGGTTTTCCCGTCAAACTCGGGCGGGACGGGTCGATCCCCACGGGTACGGGTTTAATTGCCATCCCTAGCAGGAGCAGCATGTGTGTATTGCGCGGCCTTGTAGCAACTAATTCGGTTCTCTCAATTTTGTCGACACCAACTTTTGTGTACACTTCTACATGTTATTAATTGTAAAAATACTCTTTACAAAATTTCACAAAACAAAAAAGTAATTATAACATATGAAAATAATTTTCAAATTTAACGCATTTCCAAAGTATTACAAGCATAACTCACTATACAATGTTTTTTTTTTAATTATTATTATTATTATTATTAAATTTATAGAATATATATATATATATATATATATATATATATATATATATATATATAAAGGAAAAAGTTCTAGTATATGTTTATTATGATAACATTATGATCAATTTTTATATTTAAATTATTATATATTTTAGAGTTCTAATCTATCATGATTTTGTCTTTAAAAAATATATTTTAAACACAAAATCATGCTAGATAACAATTTTAAAATAAGCAATATTTTGAATACGAGAATTTATCTAATGAAGTTATTATAGTATATACAAGACTGAAATACTCCTATTCCTAGATAAAATATCTCATCACATTGTTCACGAAATAGACTAAAATTTTAAAACAAACAATATCTTAAATATAAGAATTGATTATAATGATATTATCATAGGAGACACTAGAATGAGACACTCTCATTCTTAAAAATTTTAAAAATATAATTAATTCATACATTAACTAGCAATTATTTTATACATTTAATATATAACCCAAATTAAATTTTTTAATTGAATTCAATAATTTATTTAATTATTGTTTTATGAAAAATCCGTTTTAACTTTATAAAAGAAGATAGCTACATATCTTTTGGGTCTATTTATCAGTTATTCATTCAATTGGAGATTGATTTCTTTTATTTTATCATCTTTTATTTTTAAAGTGAAATAATATATTTATATTCACACCTTTAAATTGATAAATAAATGTTCTTTATTATACTAGTGTCTTAGAATTAAATACTTGACTTAAAAATCAATTTTATTTCTTTTAGACATGGTACATATCTATCGAAACCCTTAACAATGATTCGTGGTAGTTTAGAATCTAAATGTTTGAATGTCTTACTTCTCCCAGTTGTGAAAACTTTACATCTCAACTATACAAATACCTTCACTAACAAATGAGATAAACAATCAATATAGTTAAAAAATTTGTCATTATTGTAATTAGAGTGTCGATGTATATCTATGAGATTTGTTATCATTATAATCAATACAAAATGAACATGAAATGACTTTTTTCCTTTAAAAGAAATTGTCTTTAAACAAAAATACTATTTGAAGATGTGTTTTTGAAAAAAAAATCACTTTATAACTTATTTTTATCAAAAATTAAATGTATCTTTATAAGCTATTCATAAAATAGAATCTTCAATATTTTATAAATCAAATTATGAATCGTAATAAGGAATGAGTTTTACAAAATTCTAAAGGATCCCCTAACTAGAGAAATATCTCGTTTTTTGAGCTTTGTAAATAAAAAGGAAAATGATACTTTGACAATCCAAATTCATACAACTCCTGTAAACAACTATCTTTTAATATTATAATAATAGTTTTACTTTATTTTTATTTTTATTAAATCATTTGATAGATTATTATATTAATAAAAGTGAGTTATTTGAAGGGTTGTATGATTTGTGGTTGTCAAAATATCACCACTCAAATAAAAATGTGAAGAACGCTAGTTTAAAAAGTCACTTATGTGATATTTTTTTCATTGACTCAAAATCTTGAATATGAAAAAGATTTTTGAAGTTAGAGGAGGTATCACGACGAAAAAAAAGTTAGAATACCTATTTATTAAAAAGGTTTATCTATGACTTTCATCACTATTACTTCTTCATCCTTTCTTTTACTTCCATTATATTAAAAATAAGTAACTAAATCGGACTTTTTTACTAAAATAATATTATTATATTATATATATACGTAACAGAACATATGATGAAATTATTTACCTCTCATGAAATTATTTACTTAATTGAACCTGATGTACTTAGAATTTGCTTTCTCGTAAACCGAATTCCAACTTTAAACTTATCACTTTTTTTAAAATAAAATATATAAATAAAAATAATACTAAAAATAAAATTTTAATTTTAAAATTTAAATAATATTTATATAAAAATAATATATTATTTAAATATATATTAAATTATTTAAATATATTTAAATAATTATTAAAAATATTAAATAATAATTTTTTATTATATTTTTTATATATTTTTTTTATTTTTGAATAGGAAATTTAAATTTTTATTATTATTATTATATGAATTATTTAAGTTATAATTTTAGAAAAAAATTGATAAATTTAATATATAAAATATTAAAAGTAAAATTAAAAATAAGTTACTAGTAGCAAAATAAAAATTATAGAACATGATATTAAATAAAAATAATAAAGGTAGAAAGATTTGTATAGAGTGAAAATAATAGAGGTTTATGAAGAAGAAAACCCTCCACAAATTTCTCCTGAAATTCAAGAACAACCACATCGACGAAATCCAAAACGTAATAGACGTCGTCCTCGTTTTGGAACTAGACACCACTTTTGAGATTAAAATTTTCTTAACATTATTGTCAATAATTTATTTTTCAATTTTTATTATCAATGATTATGTTATTTTTAATATTATACATTAAATTCTGTCAATTTTTATTATTTTTTATTTTTAAGTTTATTTTATATTAATAATAATAATTTTTAATTAATTAAATAATATTTTTACTTTATTATTTTAAAAAATTAATTTTAGCATGAATTTTTTAATATAATATTTATAATTTATCAAATAAAAACTATTACATAAATTTTTATAATATAATATTTAATTTTTTAATATATTACCTAAATTAAATTTTTATTTATTCTATTTTTTTCTAAAATTATAACTTAAATAATTCATATAATAAAAAAATATATAAATTTTAAATTTCCTATTCAAAAATAAAAAAAATATAATAAAAAATTATTATTTAATATATTTAATAATTATTTAAATATATTTAAATAATTTAATATATATTTAAATAATATATTATTTTTATTATTTTTTATATAAATATTATTTAAATTTTAAAATTAAAAATTTATTTTTAATATTAATTTTATTATTTTTAATTATATATTTTATTTAATTTTTTTATTTAAAAAAAGTGGTAAGTTTAAAGTTGAAATTCGGAAACCTAATTCCAAGTACAACGAGTAAAAGAAGTTCAATTAAGTAAATAATTTTATGAGAGGTTCAATTAAGTAAGTAATTTGATCAGAGGTTCATTACGTATATATATATATATATATATATATATATATATATAATATAATAATATTATTTTAATAAAATAGTCAACTAAATCGTCATTTATTGTAGTTAAATGTAATCACCAAACTCTTTTTTATATATTTTTGTATATATAAATAGTTATGCATTTATCTTCTCTCTTTTTTTTTCATTAATTATTATGGCTTGATAAACTATAAGTTAGTTGAAATTGTAATAAATTGAATTTTTGACAAAGTTTAAAAATCTATAAATCATTTTTCTAATAATAAAAAATGACTTATTGAGCCTTGAACTTAATACATGTTTATTTTATTAATTTTGACAATATATTATGATTCAATTGTACATACTTAGAGTAGGGATTCAAGTATGACTATTTATGATAAATATTGATGACAATAAAAATGGAAAAAACTTATTATTAAGAGAGTAAGGTGGTGAATTCAAATTTGAATAATATCCATTTATACATCTTTATCTAATAAATCTTTGTTGAATTAAAAAGTGTTTACTTTTAATATTTATTTTAAATTTTAGCCATAACATAGGTCATACTATTACCTATCGATTTAATATTCTTGTTTCTTTTAAAACTACTATTAGCAATGGTGCACTTCCGAAAAACTCAACAAGATTTATGCCACTTTGCAAAAGGACTTATATTCTAATAATATATATATATATATATATATATATATATATATATATATATATATATATATATATATATATATTAAATGTTTTAATTTTTTTCCCCTAAAACTTTAACTGATTAGATAAATGGATTAAAATGGTTTATGAAGTCACACTGTAGAAAGGTTTTACATTGAAATTTAATTTTGAACTCAAAGGATATATTAATAATATAATTATATAAATATTTTTTTATGTTATTTAAAAAATATATATTTATATTTATTTCATATAATTATATAAATATATTTAAAATATATATATATATATATATATAATATTTATATATTTATTTTATACAAAATATATTTATATTTAATTATTATATTTAATAAATATTATTTTATTTTAAAAATTATATTAATTAGTGAGGCCAGAATTCAACTTCCTGGGAACCGAATTCCAGTCATGTATGGAAAAATGGTACTAGTTAGATAAATATTAATAGAATGATGTTATTTCTGAATTATAAATTTAATAACATGTTATTAAAGAAGAAGAAACAAATCATTCGATGCATATCTACGAGATTTGTTATCATAACACTTCTTTTATAAACATACAATGAATACAAAATGAACACCAAATGACTTGTTTCCCTTTAAAAGAAATTGTCTTTAAACAAAAATACTATTTAAAAAAATCACTTTATAACTTATTTTTATTAAAAATTAAATGTTTTTTTATCAAGCTATTCATAAAATAGAATCTTCAATATTTTATAAATCAAATTATGAATAGTAATAAGAAATAAATTTTACAAAATTTTTAAAGGATCTCTTAACAAGAGGAATATCTCGTCTTTTGAGATTTGTAAGTAAAAAATGTGAAGAACGCTAATTTAAAAAATTACTTATGTGATATTTTCTCATTGACTCAAAATCTTGAATATGAAACAGATTTTTGAAGTTAGAGAAGGTATCACGATAAAAAAAGTTAAAACATCTATTTATTAAAAAAAGATCATTTATGACTTTCATCACTGTTACTTCTTCTTTTGTTTTACTTCCATTATATTAAAAATAATAAGTAACTAAATCGTGATTTTGTTATAGTTAAATATAATCACCAAACTCATTTTTATATATTTTTTGTATTTATATACAGTTATGTATTTTTTTTCTCATTAATTATTATGGCTTGATCAACTATAAGGTAGTTGAAATTGTAACAAATTGAAAAATTCTTTGAATTTTTTACATAAGTTTAAAAATCTATAAATCATTTTTCTAATAATAGAAAATGACTTATTGATCATCTTTTCTATTCTTTAACTTCATACATGTTTATCTTATTAAGTTTGACAATATATTATGATTCAATTGTACATACTTAGAGTAGGGATTCAAGTATGACTATTTATGATAAATATATATTGATGACAATAAAAATGGGAAAAACTTATTATTAAGAGAGTAAGGTGGTGAACTCAAATTTGAATAATATCCATTTATACATCTTCATCTAATATAGCTTTGTTAAATTAAAAAGTACCAAAAATCAAAACAAATAATTATATATATATATATATATATATATATATATATATATATATATATATATATATATATATATATATATATATAACATGTTCAAATTTTTTTTTCCTAAAACTTTAACTAATTAGATAAACGGATTAAAATGGTTTATGAAGTCACACTGTAAAAAGGTTTTACATTGAAATTTAATTTTGAACTCAAATGATATATTTGTTGGTTTTATAACAGTTTTAAAACATATATCATAGTATTTATTTATTAATTAATTATATAAAAGTTGTTTACACTGCAGGTGCAAAAACCTTAATGTCAAAAATTTATATAATTTTCCTTTTGACACATTTGGAACTGCTAATAATAAATTATATATATAGTAACAGAACGTGCATATAATAAAAAAAAAAAACAAATTGGAGCTTAATTTTGACCACTCTTGTAGACGTAGACTTTGCCTAACCCATCTTCAAACAAAGGACCAATCATAGTCTAAAATTTAAATATATTATAGTTTATGCAAATAATATACTGCTTTTTATGTATCATAATAATATTTTCTCGTCATTTATTGTATCCTGTCACACTAATTTGTTTCTTATATTAATCTAGTTTATTTTTATGATAATGGAATATAAATATAACTATAAATCTTGACACATTATTTTTTAAATATATCATAATATTAAAAATTAAATTTTTACTATTCAAATATATTTAAATCATAATTGAAGTGTTTTATATAATTTGCTTATAATTAAAAAAATACATAACTGTAGATGAGAGTTGACTCTCCTTTTTATGGAAAACAATTAAGTGGGAAAATTCTTCTATTAAAAAAAAATTCTCTTAGAAGAAGGTAACAAATGTTGAATGTCCCTTAGAGATTTTACTTATAACAAACATATTATATTATATGTACTTGTATTTATAATTATTATGAAACATTAATTTAAATAATATTAATTATACTTACATATTAAATGAAATAGCTATCATTTCGATATTTTTTAAAATATTATATACAATTTAAAAGTCTTATATAAAATTTTTATAGTTCTACTAAGTATTTTGTATAAATTAATTAAAATTTTATATTTCTTTTGTAATTTTCATAATTTACAATTTAAAGTCAATTTGTAAATTTTTTTTTATGTAATTTTAACAAAAAAAATTATCATTTAAATATAACTTATATTATTTCATACCATTATTTAGTTAGTTATATTATATATTTAAAATATTAAATAAAATTATAATTTATCCTATGATTATGTTTATCCTGTTTGTTTTAATTTTGTTTTTGTTAGTTGTAGAGTTCCAGAACACTGAGAGGATGATCCTTTGATCCATTAACAATTGAATTGGAGATGATAGTGGTTGGACAGCATTACCTTCTGTAGCGAAAGACAAAACCAGGACCACTTAGTACTCTATTTAACACACACACACACACTATATATATATATATATATATATATATATATATATATATATATATATATATATATATATAAATCGACCCTACATATTTTTTATTCATGCCTGACGATCATTGGACAACATTAAATACAGTTATCACAAAATATACAAATTCCAAAATTAATATTATATTTAAATAATGCTTCTTTCAAATATCAGTTTCAAATGTCCAATCATCAACAAATAGATTTATTTAAAGGTATTTCTGGTATAAATATGTAAATAATTCACCATTTGATATAATTAATAAATTCATACGATGAATTATTTAAATATTATATAGACTTTTAATTTCATTTAAAATTTAGTACAAAATAAATTTTAATTATTTAATTTTTATGTTTAATATAATATAAAATATTTAAAATAAATTATAAAAATAAAAAAAATGTCTAGAATCATTTCTTTATTAATATCAAGGGTTAATATAAAAATATTATTAAAAGATGTTCTTTTATTGCATGTAATGGTGTTTATCAATTTATATTTTACCTTTAATTTTTTAGAATTAGCGGTTCTTAATGTTTGTAAAGTTTTTTCATAGTATTTTGTAGGTATTAGTCCTTCTCGTATACAATTTATATAAGCTCCGAGTCTACCAAAACTGTAAATTGTTTATGAAAATTATTTCCAATCTTTAGTGTAGCTTTTATATGACATTTTTGTTGTAAAATTTTTAGTTGGTTAACCTTTTCGAAGTTGTTACATCATTTAGAATGGATTTATTATTTATAATATTCATTTTTTATTTTTACTTCTATTAATTGATTTTTAATTTCTTTTATTTCTTCTTTTAAAAGACTTATTTCATTTTGCAAATCTTGCAAATTTACTTGGTTTTTCTTTATTTATTGCCTTTTTTAATATTTTTTAGAAATCATAACCTCTTATTTCTAAGTTTTCGTTTATTTTTTGTTTAATATTAAAGTTTTTAATTTAGTTAAATATTCTAACTTATCTTCTTCGTTTGGAAGTTTGTCTATCATTTCTAAAACTATTTTGGTTTCGATAGATAAAACATTAATATTAAATATGCAATCACAATTTTCTTCATTCTCATTTTCACTAGTGTTAGTGGAATTTTCATCTTCACTACTATTGGTTTCTATTAAATTATTTATATCTTCTTCTGATTCGTATAGTAATATTTTTGCTATTTGATTTTTTACTTCTTCACTCATATCTAGCTGTTGTATCTTTTCTCGGACTCTACAATCTTTTTTCATATGTCTGTATCTTCCATATTTATAGCAAACTATTTCTTTCTTTGAATTAGTTTGATTATTACTTATAAGAGGTTTTGATCTTTTACTTTTAAAGGTTCTAGAGATTTTCATGTTATTATTCTGAGAATTTTTTTTATTATTTGTTTTTTCTTATTTTTTCTAGAAGGATGATCTAATTTTTCATACCCATATTGGATGCGAGAAATCTCCTAATTCTTTTATACCGCTTTCTTGTTGTCTTTTAATCTATTTTTTTAACTTTAGATTATTACATATTTCTAAGGCAGTATTTTTAATAGTTGAAATTATTTTTCCATATGTTATATCTTGCAAAGATTCAGGGTATTTTTGAGATAATTTTTCTCGTACTTTTATTGCAAATACTAGGGGTAATCCAGCAATAAATCTTTCTTTCCAAAATATTTCTTTGCAGTCGGTTCTAGTCATTACCATGATTATGAAATTATCTACATACCATCGGAAGTCTCCTAGAGTGGGACATATTAGATTATGTAGCAAGGTACTAGTTTTTTCTTCAAATGTGTTAGAATCGCCCATAAAATTATGGATAATTGATATTATTAAGGTTTCTACCATTAGTGTATTTCCTTCTTGTTTTACTGCTGTTAAAATAAATCGTCTTTGATATGCGGATAGGTAATTTTTCCACCATCCTTTTAAGGATCCAGTAAATCCTAGGATTAATATTTGTATTGTTTGTTCTTCTGAGGTTTTTGCCTTATAAGCTAAGGCAGCCATGACCATTTCATTAGTTTTTCTTAATAATTGATAATCAGTTAATCCATCTATGTTCCATTCGGTTATTCCTGTTCCATTAAAAGCAGATGGGCTTTCTAAATTTCATTCTTCAAATTGTATATCCGGTAGGGTTGATCTTCTATAATAATTTCTAGTAGTTGACATATTATGAGTGGTTGGATTTACATTAAATTTACTTCCTATTCTATTTATCTTTTCTTCATAATCTATATTTTCTAGGTTTCCTAGTTCTTCTTACGGGATATCTATAACATTTAATTTTCTTACATTTAATTGCTCTAATTTTTTATTTATTTCTTCTAATATTTTTTCTAATTGATTTCCTATTTTAAATTCTTTATATTCTTTATCGAGATAATCTTATAGGGTTTATTAAAGATTTTTGTAGGTCGATTATTTCTAACATATTTTTTGTTTATTCGAATTTGGTTATTATATTTATTATATTATCATCTTGATGTAATTCGAAGCAAAAGGGGAATTATGGGTTTCTATATTTTCATATTCATATTCTGACATTGGAATTGTGGGGTCTTGTTTTATTCCTTTTAGTTTTAAACTTTTATGATGTATTAAACTAGATTGGTCTACTGATCTTCTGGCTGTCACAAAAGTATTTCTACTGGATGTTCTTCTTAATGAATTTGCTCTTCTGATTGGGGCAAATGATACATCTATTGTTCCTGATTTATATTCAGTTATATTTTCAACTTCAACTGATTCTTGGGGTTCTGGTTCTAGTAGGTCTTCTAGTCTCTAGCTAAGACCACTAGATATTTTAGTGTGTTTTAAAGTTTTTGGTATTACTGCATTAACCTTTTCTGAGTTTACTAATAATATGGTTGTTTCATCTTTTGGGGACATTAATAAGGCTCCAGGTGCCAATTGGGTTTTCATTATCTTATAATAAATTATGTATATTATGGTTATAGGTATTGATTTTGGATTCCAAACATTTTCTGGGATTTTAATATCTAGTAGTATATTATTTTCCGTATTATGAAGACTTTTAAGGGCTATTGAATAATTTGGGTAATTATTTATATATACTAGTCCATTATGAAGATTTGTTTCAAACATTGCTAATATTTTATTCTCAAGTTTTACTAATCTATTATCTCTTAAGGCAACGAACATGAGTGTATCTATTCCTTTTCTAAAGAGAGGTTTTATCGCTATTTGTATAGATCCTATATGAAGATATATATATTATTTTATATGTTCGGCTATTAGAGTTTTTGTTATTAATGATATTTTTTCATGACTTGATTGTAGTTCTATTTCTTTGTCTACTGTTTTTACTATATATTCAGATTTAAACATGTATTTCCAATTTGTTTTATAGATAGTTGATATTTCGAGTTTTGGAATGGTCCATTTATTAAGTTGATTTTTTATTTCAGGAATAATTAATTCATGGTGTACTATGTTCATGTTACTTGGTTTCTTCTTATGTATTCTTATTTTCTTCAAATTTTTCTTTTCATTTAGATAAAAGTTTTATTAATTTTGCCATCCTAAGGTCAAGGTCTAAGATGTTCGGAAACACCAAAGGTTTTATTGCTACTTATTGGTCTTACCACCTAAATCGGCTTACCAACGTTCATCTACCCTCAAAGACTCTTAGGCAAAGTTTAATTAATAAAAAAATTTCTATTAGAAAAGTTCAGTTTTCAGAAAATATGAATTCAGAGAGAATAAACAATTATACAAATAAAGTACGCGACTTTCTAAAACATCAGGAATCGAACCTGACTAATGTGATCTGGACTTGCCTATTATGCTTCAAGCAATCCAATCGGGGAGACTTAACTATCCAATTTTTCAGCTAATATACTTTTTAATATTTAAACAATTTTTTTTATATGGAGGATTGGCCTAGACTGCAACCACAAGTGCATACTTATTTAAACAAACAAATATATTATCAACGAAAATTTTTTTATCTTTAGTTCCGATACCATTTCTAGCATCAACGCATATAAAAGAGGAAGAGATGAAGAAATGTAGAAGTATTATTACAAAATTTTCAAAAAAAGCTTACAATATTCAAGATATTCGGTGAGAAAGGTAGAGTTCAAGATATATATATATATATATATATATATATATATATATATATATATATATATATATATATATATATTTTTTTTTTTTTTTTTTTTTTTTTTCCTTAGCAAAATGAGCCACGCACTGAACGGTCATAGATTGATACCTCATCCTTTGAAACATGATTATGGATGGGTGGTACTTTGTTTTTTTCTTTTTTTTTTTTAACACAGACCACATTTCGACGAAAGAAACGAAGAAAAAAACATAGACCCACAAATTTAGTTATCAGATTGAAAGAAATTGTCGCGTTAGTTCAAAACTAATTTGGTATTTTAAAACTAGAGGTGTAGCAAAATTACTTGAACCCTGTGTGAATTATTTGAGTTGTTATAAACTCCCGGTTTCTGAATTGGATTCCTTCATATGATTCCTTCCTAAGATTGTATATATAAAAAAAAAGTAATAATCATTAGGGGGACCAGTGTAAAGTAGAACAAAAATTATGGTTAGGTTTATGGTACAACTTGTCCGAAAACTTATCAAACAAGAAGTGGTGTGGTTCCATGTTAAGCATGTGGGTATGGACCAGTTAAATCCTGAGCTAAGGAATCAAAATCTGGTCATCTAGTAGCGTTCTCTTGGTAGTTGGAAACACAAGTATATACAAAGAGAAAACTTTGTTAATAATTCATCTTTTATGTGTGGCAAATGGTGCTTGCTGCTGCCAAGCAATGAAAGCCTCTTCTGTCATAAAGGACCTGCAATTAGAGCACTTTACTGTATCAAGTATACTTATTAATTGAAGATTCCTCTTCTGCTTCACCAAAACTAACCTGGAATGAAATGGACCACGATGCGTATGCACAGTGGTTTAGATGTTGGACTCTATAATCTTCAGTACATGTGCACACACCTTTGTTTTCATTGATTACATGTAACAGATTCCATTTAATGTAGACCCTCATGACTTTTCTGTCTTTCAATGCAGTCACGATCAACATTTGCCTGGGCACAAAAAATAACCAAGAGTTTGAAGGGAGAGAACATTCACGTGAGGTTTTAAATTTGGTCCCACAATAAGCCTTTTAGTCTTAACTTTGACTCAAATTTAATTGGAATGGACAAGTAGGTTTTATGGGAAAGCTACACACTTGCATAGTTCAAATTCCATAGGTTATGCAGTGATTGTTTTATTCAGTTTAGTTTTAAGAAGGAATCTGAACATTTCTACCCAAAGGGGCAGAGAACAGATTATCATCTACATTGTTTGTATGTATGATCTACAGTTGTGTAAAAAATTGCAATGAAGCAATGTGCATATAACTGAAGTGAAATTATGTGCATATCAAGTATCTAAAGCTGAACTCATATGGCATTATTTGTACAAATTGTGAGAGGGGCTCAGTTTTTCTTTCCTCTAAGAGTTTTATGGCTTGTTTCCCCAGTTCACTTGGTAACTGGAGGCAGATCCAGTCCAGCAATGATTCCAAGTCTTTTGCAAAGTTCAGTAAATACCAATCCAACAGCTTAGGTATAGCAAACTTTGAAGATGAAAATCCAATTGCTGCCTGTAAGTACTCTCTTTTAGCCACTTCCAGTTCATTCTCAACCTGAGATGCAGTGTAAACTCTCACCTGCATTTGGCATAGTTCATGACAAATCCATAAACAGATACATTAAAAAAGAGGATATTGTCAAAATCTTGACATGATTAACATCATGATCCTATGACATCGTTTGATGCATCATGTTGCCAACCCCACCTAACGGTAAACAACTTGGTTGTTGCTTGGTAAGTATACTGGCGTTTATAATAACTACTATAAAAATCATATCAGCGAAATTTTGATTGAACAACAGTTAAAAAAATAAAAAACTTTGAAGGTTAACAATGCATAGAAATTAAACTCGTATTCAAATGTCTAATGATGCAGAGAGACAGAATGTAAATCATAAATGAACAAGCACCAAATATGGAGCTATGAAAGATTACGTAATTCTATGTAAACTACTCATCAACTTACAGCAGGAGAAGACCAGGTTCCACAAGATAGAGCAAATGTCACAAGGGGTTCCGACAGTTCTAGTCCATACATGCTTCTTGCTGTCATTTCTTGATTTTTTGTCCCCTTGGAAAAGGTCTGTTAGCAAATTTAGTGTTACCTCTTTATTGTCTGTCATCCATAGAAAAACTAGAGTTGAAATGGACAACACTTACAAATCTCCAATGATAAGGAAGTCTTAGAATGAAATGCTCAATGGTTGTTGCACTTAGCACGTGTCCACCAACATTAATTGTTGCCTGAGTAACAAGAAAACCACATAAATTGTTGAGAACACACTTATGCTATGTTATACTAAACTGAATGAACAAGCACAATAAGAAACACAAACTACTCTAGTGTTCCATAGTATACCTTCCGCATCAGTGTAACAGCCATTTCAGGACTCTCTGGTATGCCATTCTCTATGAATGCCTGAAGCAAAGTAGAACTAAAATACCATCATTTATTATGGTTTGAGAAGTCACCACTTAAGATCACTGAGGAAAGATATGAAAATTTGTAGGCAAAAAAACTTTTTAGATAGATTATACGAAGTTTTGTTGTAATGAACATAACTGACGTACATTCATCATACACGAGTTGTAGGTGTTGATCCAGAATGCAAGCTTCTCCTGATGGTTGAGGTTTTCTAGGTTGACAGAGGCTAGTTTCCTAAAAAGAAGTCTGCAAATTTCCCAGAGTCAAAAACTTTAACTTATAATTTACACAAGTAATAGCAAATTAATGTCATACAAGAAAAAATTGAATGTAAATAGAAAAATGTTACATACTTCAAACGATGCAGTAAAAACAAAGTATTTGCAGTTCGTTTTGGATTGAAAGATTTAGCATCAATTGCACATAATTGCTTGTATGGACCAATATCCCTCTTCCCAAATTTCAAACAGATGCCATATGGATCCTCAAACTCTGCTTCCTCGTCACATATTTTAGGTTTTAGATCCCACAAGTGTGGAATATCACATGCAGAACCTGGATTCTTCACAGCACTCATTCTCAAGAGAATTCTTGATAAGCACTTCACAATATTTTCCGAAATTATATTTGGCCTCTCAGATTCTGGTGAATTTTTATGTAGACAATGGTTTCTCAACTCTGCAATTTGCTGGCCGTTCAGCCTTGGTTCTTGCTGCACATTGTGAAAGCTCTCATTCATTGACTAAGAAATAATTCTTCAATTTTTCATCTTCCAGCCATATCATTAAATCTCTCAACTAAAAATTACTTCTACACCTAAACATGACACACCTTTATTTTTGGAGGATCCAACCTTTTCTGCAGCGATTTATTGTCAAGTTTCTTAATTGGATATTTGTTCATTTGGTTGGAGGATTGCTTCCTGCTCTCGGAAGAATTACTACAGGATTGATTCTCCATATCCTCTGGCAAGCCAAAACAATGAGGAAGTGACTAACTCTCTTTTTGGCACAAACTGAACTAAATGAAGGCTCAAATCTGAAGCAGCAATTAATTAATCTGAAACAGTGAAAAATCATGGAATTTCTCACCTGTGAGTGTTGTGGTTGGCCTAGTTGCAGATGTTGCCGCTCGATCACCAGCTGTCTGGGACTGAAACTTCAATTTATCCAACTTGGGACTATCCATTGTTGAGTTTGACTTGTTTGGAGGAGATGAAACTGGATGATCAAGCTTCCTCATAGAAGATGACATATAGACAGCTTCCTGATACAAATCCTGTCTGAAATGCACAACCTTCTCTTCAAGCCTGACAATTTCCTCTTCCAGAACTGCCACTTCAGCCAGAAGGGCTAGTATCTATGGTTTTTAACATCAAAGTTCAACACTCAAATTTTATTTCCAACCTCTTTCTAACATATAAAAAAACTAGAGTGCTTGTGTTCAGAAAAAGGACATAAGAAAAATTCGTATACTAACATATGGAGGGAGATAAGGAGGAAGACGAGGTAAAGCTCCCAATGGCCTGTTGAAAGCCCTCTCCAATGCTCTATGAATGTTTTCTTCATGCTTAAGCTTCTTTTTCAACCTATCCACCTGAAACGTTGGAGAATTCAACCCAATTGTCAGCTATAATAGACCATAAAGTCATACCCACACAAGGAGAAGGAACAGAAACAATGTCATTGCATTACATCTTGTTTCAAAGCCAATTTTCTTTCTCTATTAGAAGCTTTTCCACCTTTATTTGCAATTGTCGAACTTCTCTGCATCATCTACTTCTTCATCCAAAGTAAGTCAGAATTCACCAAAGAAAGAAAGCAAAATTACAAAAAATAAATATCAAATCAAATTCAATAAGCTAAGAGAAACAACGCAATTTAGAATAAACATCTAATAAATGAATTATGAAACAGTTTTTTCCTTTGTTTCTTAATACACTCTTTTTTTAACACCAACTGATATGTGTTATGCTTTTTCGGTCTCATTAAAATAGAAGTGAAAGTTTGTGAAGAAAGCTTATATCTCCTGAGACACTTGAACAAAAAAATTGATCTTAGGCTATTCATGTGCAAACTGTTTTCCAAACACATGTACCCTTCTCCGACTTCATCAATTACTTTTTCATGTGCTATTGAATTGGAATTGGAGCTTTCCTAGTCCCGACCTTTCTGTTTATGTTCTCAACCTATGGTAAAAATCTGAAACTACCACTCATACCCAATAGTCAAATTTCGAAGACAAATTCATTGAAACTTTGATCAATTGCTCCGGGTGATTAAAGATCAAACCTTTTGTTTTCTTTATCTTGACATTAAGAGAATCAGGTCAGTGATCCAGAATGAGACTGAAACTTGACAACAATAAATGAAGCACCATCAGAAGATGTCAAACTCTTCAATTCAACACTTCACAATGAACATGGTGAATACAAAATTACAAACAGTCAAATACTATACATGGTTAAGAAGAAGAGGAAGAATAAGATCGATGGTGGTGGAGAAGAGTGTTCCACCCCTTGAGATAAAAAGAATATTATAGTGAGGAGTGGTCTGTGAAGTGGTAGGGGACAGAGAGAGAAAAAGGGAGTGAGATGTGTGGTAGGCACTAGTGGCTTGTGCTTGTAGTTGGTTATGGTGAATGGAAGTTGAAAGAAATGGCTGGTTGTGTGAAAAAGACTACAGATTAGAGATAGAAGGAAGAGCTTCCAATTCCAACCTGGTCCTCGATGCAGAATAAGACACAGCTAGCTTCTCAGATTCAATTATCAATATCCAGAAAAGCCTCCAATCTAAGCTTATGTCATCATGAACCGACATGCATATTTCCCTTTCTTAACTTTTTAATTCCAAAATCGTTGTGCTTTAACTAATAACTATTCACCTCCACCATTTGCTTTAAACATGCTTTCTACTTGACATGTAAATGTGGTTCGTGCGTGTAATTTGTGTATTGAAAGTAATGATTATCCTCCTGTTATGGTGCTTTTAACCACCGTTAGAAAGGAGATTTTGGTGGGAATTGATTACTTTTTACTGTGGATAATGTGTTGCAGTTAATTTATTGAGAAAACAAGTTTATGGGGTGGTGGTTTCAGGCAAAAGCTGCACAAATCACATGCGTTGCCAAGTAAAAAATTTATCTTCTTGTTTGCTGATAGATTAAGGATCCAATTTGAATGAACTATATGGGACATTCCATTTCCAAGACTCACGCCACTATCATATGTGTTTTTAGTTTTTTTTTTTTTTTTTTTTTTTTAGAAGTAACCATTTATTGAATGTTAACCACTGCAATATTATTTCAGTTTAATCAAAAATTTTAAATTCAAATTTTATTAAATACTTAAAACAATAATTTTATCATTTTTGTAAAAGTATATATCAAGATATTCTTATAGGTTAAGAGTTTATTTGTTTAACTTTCATATTTGTTTTTTCTCACTATAAATAGTTCTACTATTAATTCATTATATAATAAATCAAATGGAATAGTTTTTAACATTTCAAATAAAAGTTTCTTACTAAAATACTTAAATAAAATTCTACTTGTTGATAAATCTATATTTAAAAATTTTCAAGGTAAAAATGAAGTTGATGATATTTAGATTTATAAAAACTAATTTAATTAATTCTTATATTAATATACTGAGAATATATTAACTTTATAAATTAAAAACATTTAATTCTTGTAGAGTCAATGTTGGATGATGGGTGTTATCTGACTGTATTAACAACTTGGCAACCTACTCTTTCCTTAGTTGTTCATGTCGTTGTCTACACTACACATTCATATCCTTTCCATTTTTTTATTACTTAAAGAAAATTCATAATAAGCTTTTTATTTTAATCCATATTCTCAACTAAGGTCACATAAATAAGTACCAAATAAAAAATAAATAAAAATAAGATGAGCTGTTTAAAATATAAAATCACATTGATTAAATAAAAAAAATTATATATTTGATTCACGAAGCTACTGTCAGAAAAATAAAAAATAAATATTGATTGACCAAGGAAAGTGAAGAAAGAAAGAATAAATCTAGATAAAAATAAGATTTAATAAATTTTAAACTTTTCCTTTTTTTTATACTTTATTTCAAATTTTATATTTTTCTCTTTTCTAATGGTTATCTCCACCATCTAAATTAAATAAATAATAATGAGATTATAAAAAATATAAAATAATCAATAAATTAAAAAGTTCTTGAAAATATTTTATTTATAATTTTGAATTGTATTTTCATATAAAAAAAACAATAATTGATGTTATAGTAGGAAGTAAAAAACAAAATAAATAAAAAAATTATAATAAATAAGTGATGAACTTGCCTGAGAAATGATTTTATAGTAAAACATGGATTATATATATATATATATATATATATATATATATATATATATATATATATATATATATATATATATATATATTCCAGCTAATACTTCCATATATTAATCATATCTGTAACTGTAAGGTCTTCTTCTTCAAAATTGAAAGAACCCTTTTCTGTCAAGACAATGTATTTTTCAACTTTTCAGTGTATCTGATTCAAAAGTTAGAGAATATATCATAAAGTTTAATCATTATTTACTAATATAGTAGGATAAATATCCACACAGTGAAGACAGTTTCATTCTTAAATTAAGAAGTTTCTATAAATATTAGGTGCCAATTCAATTTTTCTTCTCAAATTAAGCTAATTTTATCGGAAACAATCAAGATTTTTGAAACTTCAGTCATGTTTATACTCTAGAGTATTTTTTTAGTTTGCAGTTTCAAAATTAAGATCATTTAGTTAAATTTTGAAAAAAAAAATAAAAAATTTTAAGTCTTGTTCTCATTCTATTTGATTTTTTTTTTCCTTCATGTGTGCGATGGTTAGGTGAAAGATATTTTCAATAAACAAAAATAATTAGACACTACTATGAATTAGAATGATTCCAACATGGTTTTACTAGTTGCTACTCTATGTATGGTAATTACGTGACCAAATAATTCATAGTACATGTCATGGTAATTAACGTTATTGTCATACTAAAAATGTTCATTATGATATCTTAAACAATAATTTGGAACAGTTAATTAAATTACATGTAACAAAAAATATTTGGTCCAATTCTACTCTCTCTGAAAACACATAGTCAATATAACTATAACAGAGAACTAAAACAAAATTATATATATATATATATATATATATATATATATATATATATATATATATATATATATATATATATATATATATATATATAAAGACCAATTTATTAACTCTTAAAAATAATTGTATTATGAAATATGTGAAAATTGTTAAAGAATTTGTTAAATCAAGTGTAAAAAGTATTTTATTTATATTTATAATTAGTTTAATCTAAGAATATTTTAAGATAAATAGAAACATATTTAACAAAATTTATATTTTTTTTCAATTATTACTATTTTAAGTTATAAAACATTATTTAGTTATTTATATTAATTTAGAGTCATTATTTAGTTCTCGACTTTTAATAATTTCATTACTTCTTGTATTATGTAATATTAACAAATATAAATTTTATTATAATCTATTTGACCATGGTTTAATCACGATTATGATTTTTAATACAATGAAGTATTTAAATTATAATATATTCAATTGGAACTTTTGGAAATTGTCAGTGATTTTATTTAATCATTTAGTGTAACAATAAATAAATATTTGAGTAAAAATAAGATATTACTCTTTGATTTTGATTATGAGGGTTTATATAAATATTTCCAATAATATTTTTCACTAATCAAACAAATTTAGTCATTTCTAAGAAGAACTTTTTTTTGCACGATTCATGAAAATTATGATTATTGATTATAGGATTTATTTTATCTTCTACCAAACATCCCCTTGTTTAGACTAGTTTTTCTATTAAGATTTTCAGAAAAGAATGATGAAAAAATATATTTGTTTTCATAAATTAATAATTATCTTACGTATAAATAAAAAAATTATATGAAAATATTAATTTATAAATTAATTATTTTTAAATTACGGAGAATTTTTTTTTTCATTAGATATAATTATTATAGACATGTGAGTGACAAAACTCTGCTTCCAATATATATAATTAATAAAAGAGATTAAAATGGTGAAACATAGGTTCCTAATATTTTCGTGAGTCAAATCTTTCTCCACCCTTGTTGTGACAGATGAATTAATAATTATCCATCTCAACATCATTTGAAAATGACACAAAATAATAACTTTGTGGTCCTTCTTGGCATTTAATTTCTTAATCAAAGTCTCATCTACATTTGATAAGATGAATGTTGTAGGTGGATTAGGGTGTTACTGTTACTCCTCATCAATACTAACACATTCTTAACATTCTCATTATAATTAATATGTCCTTTTTATTGTTTGGTGAAATTATGTTCTTCTCTGCCCCACCTCCAATCCTATTCTTTATTAGTTAGTTGGGGGCAGAAAATTTAACTATATCTCATGAAAACAATTGAAAAGAGAAGAAGGAAAGGGGTGTGAAAAAATATGTAGCATATTGTTTGTTTAAGGTAATCATATAATGTTGGTATCAGGTAATTAGGTGACAACTGAAAGGTGCTTTGTAACTAACACCGATACCTCCAGGCACAAGGACACGACAACAATATCTCATAACACAAATTTGTAATATGAAGTTTGGTATCTTACTGGGTTTATTTCGGTAACATCGACACAATAATTTATGGTAATCTAAGATGACATGAGATTTTTAATAAGTCATATCGAATGAAGTCTCTCGAAGTAGGTAAAAGATATTTTTAACTCGCATAAAAGTCATTTTTAACTTAAGATAATAATTAAAAAAAAATAGATTTTAAGTGTAATACTATGTTAATTATGAACTATGATGCAGATTTGAGGACTCTAAGTTAGTTGGAAAATTATATAAAGTTAAGGAAATATACTCTTATATATATTTTCAACTACACATATCTATTATAGAGTGATTAAAAGGTTCAAATATATAATAAAATTAAGAAGAATAAAATAAATTTTTTTCAAGATATACACTCTTATATATATATATATATATATCACTGTTAAAATAATAATATAAAATTAATTAAAAATATGTAAAATAGTCTCACAAATAATAGAAATTTTTTACTAAATAATTATATAAAAGTATAACATTGTTTTCAATGAAATATTATCTAATAAATTTTTTCATAAATTATTTAATTTTCTTATTTTTAATAAATATAAAATTTTAATTCATAATTAAATTGTCGTTAAAATTCTTCTTACACAATAAAATTATACCCAATCCTTACATCTCAAAACATAAACATTTTTTTTATTAAAAATTTGTATAGAATAAAATTATAATATATAAATAAAGAGATATAAATCTTACTTACAAATAAAACACAAAGCGGATCCAAGCATCACTTTAGCTACGCCCCCTCCTCCATTAGGGATGACAATCAAACCCGTCCCCGTGGGGACCGACCCGTCCCGCTCCGAAGTTGACGGGAAAAACCGAGTTGACCGGGTTCGGATTCGGGTTCGGGTTTTCCCGCTTTAAGAAATCGGGTTCGGGGCGGGGATGGGTAATGCAATCCCCACCCCGCCCCGTCCCCGTCCCCGCCCGACTTTATATTTAAACCTAAATTCTAAAATATTAACTATTTGTCTGTTTGTCTTCTTTTCTTTTTTTAATGTTAATTATATTTAAATTTAAATCCCGATATATAACTCTCTGTCTTTTCACATTACCCTTAGTCTTTTCATATTACTCTTAATCTTTTCACATTATTTATTACTCTTAGTCTTTTCACATTACCCTTTTTGTTTTCTTATAATACCCTTTATCTTCTCATTACGTAGTGTGTTCCTTTCCTTCACTTTACTTCCATTTATTCTCAATTTCTTTGCCTTTTTGAATCTCTTCACAACTAGTCTTAGTTCAACTCACATTTGGCTTCTCCTATCTCTTTAACTAGTTTGAGTTCTCTGATCAACTTCTCCAAGTATTATCAACCAGTTTATCGAACGCATAAGGTAATTTTTTGTTTATTTATCTTTTTCTAAATATGTACATCAATGTATCATTTTATTTCTAATTTGGTTTTATTAGGTTTTTGTTATATCATGTTTTCTGGGTTTACTATTCTTATTTATCATATATCATATCTTATGTTAATTAACTAATTATATTTTTTTAACCATAGAACTGGGACTGGGCGTGGCGGGAAACCCGAAACCCAACTGGGACGGGGATGGGGACTTAAATTTTAATCCCGTGGGATCGAGGGCGGGACGGGGACGATTAAAAATATCGGGGGTGGGGGTCTGGGAGGCAAAACCCGCCCCGGTCCGCCCGTTGTCATGCCTATCCTCCATTATATATATATATATATATATATATATATATATATATATATATATATATATATATATATAATTTTAAAATTAAATAAAAATTATTTTATAAATATAAAAATATTTTTTAAAATTTTTATTTATAATAAATATTATATTTATTCTTTTACATCATTTTTTATTTATATTTATATTTATATATTCTTATTTTAACTTTTTTTATCATATACTCATTTTATCTTCTCACATTTCTATTTTTTTTCAATCACTCGTTCATTTTTTTCCTAGTTTCACCTTACACAAAAAATAAAAGTTTTAAGTTTTTCTTTTTAGTTTTCATTTTTTTTTAGTTTCATTTTATAACATAAAATTTGGTTTGTTTAGTTTTTTAATTTTTTTTTCTTCTATTCATATTAAAGATATAAGAAAAGAAATTAAAATAATAAAGGAGATATCACACAATAATTTTTTTAAGTAAAGAAAGAGTAAATAATTTTTTTTATTATTATTATTATAACAAATTAACATGTAAGGTGTAGTATAAAAATATGAAATATTGATTTTTATTTATTTATTATAAATTAATTAATTGTTTAATAATGTTCTATTTTAATATTAAAATAGAAAAAGAAAATCAAATTAAATTTTAAATATATCTAAAAAGAAAATTATAAATTATGTTAAGAAAATAGTTAATAAAATAAATTTTATTTTTTAATTAATAATATTAAAAATATTAATGAGCATTTTATATAATATATTTATTTCTATATAATAATTAATTTATATGTTGACTGTTCTCATTTTTAAATCAACATGACAAAGGAGTGTTTGAATAAATATGGATATTAATAGAATAATATCCGTATAAATTTAAGATATCTATTTTTGCATGTGACATAAAGTATAAATTGTTTTTGTCATCTCTAAATAGGGATCACCAATCATTTATGTTCCAAATCCAATTTCTCTTAATGATAATTACTATAATTAGATATCTAGAACTCATTTTTAGAAATTGATATCCAAAATATTGCCCTTAAAAAATCCTAATGTCTTTATTGAAATGACTTTTTTGGTATGCTTCACTTAAAACACACCACTAAATAGGGTTATGCGTTTGAAAAAAAAAAATTGAGACCACTGTATAAAATGGTTGAGTTCTAACAAAATATTTATAAATTTGGTTTTTCGGTACGGTTTTTTCTCAAATAATTCAGGTTTTATTGTTGTTATTCGTCTCCTATGCATGATTGGTATACTTCCAAAACCAAAGAGAACTACTTAATAAAAAATAAAAAATATTATGTTCGAATTGAACTTTGTTTAAGAAAAAAAAAAACAATTATTCATACTTAGTCAGTTTTGGAATTATTCAATCCTTGCCCTATAGTGAGAGCTATATAAAACCCTAAATATTTTTCAAATTAAACTATTCGAAGAAGCTCTCTATCCTTTTCAATGTTTTAGCTGATTAATAGACATTGACACGGGGTTTGAGGTTAGAATTAATTTAATTAATTTATTTTATTATGTGTGACTAAACCTGAAATATAATGATGGGCTAAATGTTATTTAATAAAATATAAGGATCTATTGATTATTACGTGAAATCAAAGTAAAATAAAGATAAAATAAAATAAAAACTTACGGTAACTAACTTAATAGATGTTGGCTAATAAAATGAAATTAGGGTTTTGTCTCGGTTATAAGGTTTTTTCACGGTAAATAATCAAGAAAACATGAAAAAAAAAAAGGCAATAAGATAGATTGAGAAAATGAAATTGGAGAACGAAAAAAATTAAAGAATAGATTCTCATGGATCAATGT
The DNA here is from genome assembly GCA_963425845.1 of Sphenostylis stenocarpa. NCBI lineage: Eukaryota > Viridiplantae > Streptophyta > Magnoliopsida > Fabales > Fabaceae > Sphenostylis > Sphenostylis stenocarpa. Next base: position 29,945,239 of record OY731405.1, read on the forward strand.
TAGTCTTCTTGTTATGATTCATGTATTGATGTATGTTATATTGTGAAAATCAATAATCTAAAGATCATATAGAGTAGTTTTCTAGATTGAATTAAGAGCATAGGAAAACTACAAATTAACTTACATGTGATATCAGAGCACTTATTATTAGATTTATTTATGATTTTTCTTTTATGAAAGTTTTTCCTAAATTATGTTTTTCCGAAATTAAAATAAACCCTAATTTTAAATTTAGGATTTTTCTATGAGATTAATATGAACCCTAATTTATTCCCAAATTTATTTTTCCCAAAATTGAATAAATGGATAAGCCCTAATTTATGGATAAGGCTGCATTCAATTTCAAATTGAAACCAATTTGATAACTCGTGTGTTTCAATGGTCACATAATTCTTTTTATAATGCAATTAATTCCCGCTGCAATTAATTTAATTTATAATACAATTCAGTTGATGGGACCTAGGCAATTGAAACAATTCACGTATGGCTAATGTGAGAAAATTTTAATTGATATTGTAAATGTGCAATTGAAAGGAATCACGTAGCCTAGTATAGAATTAATGCGTGATTTTAATTATTATATGAATTGCAAATGTGTTTACGTGATTTTAAAGATTAATGTGAAAAACTGAAGAAATGAGCATGTGGTGAAGTGACGAGTTAATGGCAACAACTCGAGCACTCACTCATCTAAATTGATTTACGAGTCCGGATCTAAATTGATTTATGAGTCTTGTTGAATAATTTGGTCTTTTTCAAATTCTATTTCCACTGCAATGGGCTTAAAATCCAATTGAATTATGAATGTGAAATATGAATGTTACTATGGAGTACAAATGGGAATACGAAAATGATTGCTACAATTGATTTAAAATGCAATTGAATTATGAATGTGAAATGTGAATGTTATTGTAGAGGCAAAATAAGAATACGTGAAGGGTCTCTTTTATAGTTTTATTTTATTATATAAAGAATGAATTTTAATTTGCAATAATAATGTTATGTTTTGTTATTGCTAAATTAAAAATCAATGAAAAATGCTATGAATGGTTAATAACAATTAAAGATATTATTTATTTGAAATTAAGTATGATAAATTTTGTTAGTCATCAAAGTGACAAAAAATTTAAGGTTATTTTGATTTCAAATTATTAATGATTTTATTTCAATTACTCGTAGTATGAACATTAAAATTATGAATAATTGATTTATGGGTTAATTGAAGTTCTTTATTATAAAGCATTTCAGGATCACCTAAAGGTTGATTAATTGTTATATAATTAATGAGCATAAAAGTGAGTAATTTTTTGTGCGTCACTAGTTTTATTGATATACCCAAAGGTGTTAGGAGATTCTAGTTGATGCATATTTTAATTATCATTAATGTTGTAAAATAATTAGCGTAATTATGTTTGTGTATTGGTGGATCTCCCAAAGGAGAACATTAGTATGCATATAATGATGATTTGTGGTTGAATTTATATTTACGTTTTACTTTATGACTCAAAACATTAATGTTAGGCATGTGTTAATTGCAGTATCTATTCCTGTAGCTCTACATTCGCTTTCTTCGTCTGTTCCAGTCTTTAATGGATTAAATTTCTCTGACTGGAGTGAACAAGTCCAATTTCACTTAGGTGTGTTAGAACTTGATTTGGCTTTCCAAGTTGAAAAACCAGTTGCTATCACTGATGCTAGTAGCAATGAAGAGAAAACTCATTATAGAGCTTGGGAAAGATCGAACATACTTAGTCTTATGTTTAGGCGAATGAGTATAGCAAGCAATATTAAGTCTGCTTTTCCTAAAACTGAGGATGCGAAAGAATTTATGAAATTTGTGGAAGAACGCTCCAAACTACTGACAAATCTCTCGCTGGGACATTGAAGAGTACGTTGACCACCATGAAGTTTGATGGTTCTCGTAGTATGCATGAACACGTAATCGAAATGACAAATATCGCAGCAAGACTCAAGTCTCTTGGATTGACAGTGGAACAAATTTTTCTTGTGCAATTCATTTTGAACTCGTTATCGTCGAAGTATGGTCCGTTCTAGATGAATTATAACACCATGAAAGACAAATGGAATGTGCATGAATTGCACAATATGTTAGTCCAAGAGGAGACCAGACTCAAGAACTTAGGAAGTCACTCTATTCATTACATGAAAAATCAAGGAGCTAAAAAGAAAATTGTTAAGAAACATGGAAAGGGTAAATGGCCATTAAAGATTAGCGAGTCCTCTACTAACATCCAGAAGAAAAATGACAAATGTTATTTTTGCGGGAAGTCTGGACATTTCCAGAAGGACTGCTTAAAGCATAAAACTTGGTTCGAAAAGAAAGGTGAGTATAATACTTACATATGTTTTGAATCAAACTTAACTGAAGTTCCCCATAATACTTGGTGGATTGATTTTGAATGTACGACTCATGTTTCTAATGTGATGCAGGGATTCCTTTCAAGCCGAACCATAAACTCAAATGAGAAGTTCGTCTTCACGGGGAATAAAGTCAAGGTTCCAGTGGAAGCTGTCGGGACTTATCATTTGATCCTTGACACTGGATATCACTTAGACCTTATGGATACTTTTTTGTACCTAGTATCACTAGAAATTTAGTTTCTTTGTCTAAGCTTGATGTTGTTGGATACTCTTTTAAGTTTGAAAATGGTTGTTTCAGTTTATTTAAGCGTACTTGTATGATTGGAACTGATACACTTTATGATGGTTTATATAAATTGAATTTGGATAATTTATATGTTGAAACTCTCATGACCTTGCACCATAATGTTGGCACTAGTAAAGAATGAAATCCTTCCGGATTTAGATTTTACTGATATGAATATATGTGTGGATTGTATTAAAGGAAAACAAACAAAACACACAAAGAAAGGAGCCACAAGAAGCACTCAACTTGAAATCATACACACTGATATATGTGGTCCATTTGACATAAATTCTTTTAATAAAGAGAAGTATTCCATCACCTTCATTAACGATTTCTCGCGTTATGGACATGTCTATTTACTATATGAGAAATCTCAAGTAGTAAATGCCTTAGAATGTTATATAAATGAAGTGGAGAGACAATTAGACAAAAAGGTGAAAATTGTCAGGTCAGATAGAGGTGGTGAGTATTATGAAAGATATGATGAAAGTGGACAACACCTTGGTCCGTTTGCTAAGTTCCTTGAGAAGTGTGGTATTTGTGCTCAATACACGATGTCAGACATGAAGCACTTGGTGGATTTGATGAAGACATAGATATAACTTAGGTTGTGGATGTGTAGATGATTAGGTTTTTTAGTTTAAGCACTTAATCTCTTGATAGTCCATTATATTTTGTGATAAGCACCTTAAAATATTGCATCTCATTGAAAATCATTTTTCTGCATGAAAAACTTACGTTTAAGTATTAAAAGAATAAACTAAGTTTTTTTTCAATCTGTTAAAAAGGATTTTCAATCTGTTAAAATCACTTAACACAATAAATGGTCCTACATAGTCGAAAATTCAATTGATTGATTCACGGAATCAACAAGTTGAAATAACTCAATGAATTTTTCAATATCAAAGTTTCGCATTTTCAAACTGTTGAAATAAATTTTAAATCTGTTAAAACAGGAAGATTTTTTTCAGTCTAAAGAGTTTTTAGAAAATCAATCTGTTGAAATGTTTTCAATCTGTTGAAACAGAGAGACAATTTTTTAACTAAGTGTTTGCAGGAATTTAATCTATTGAAATGATTTTCAATCGATTGAAACAGAGAGCTGTCATTTTTCTTAAAGCTGTTTCAATCCATTAAAAACTCGAATCAATCGATTGAATGGAGCTTTAAATGAAATCAATCGATTGAATCGATGTTTTAATCGATTGAAATGTATTCTGATCGATCATAATTTCATTCTGATCGATCATAACTCGGTCTGATCGATCATACTTCTGTTCTAATCGATCAGAGCCTCTTCTAAACCTGTTATACTTCAAACTAACTGATCTTTTGACTCTCTGAAACAGTTTTTGACAGGTGAAACGTTCTGATTTTATGTTTTAGTCTATATATACAGAATTGATCTATCTTTTGAAAAGAGATAACACACTACTTGAGAAAACTTGTGAAATCATTCTGAAAAACTTTCATTTACGTGACTTTCTTTGCATTCAAGAATCTTTTCATATCATAAGGTCTTTGTGATCAGAATTGTGGTTGATCAAAAAGAGAAAGTGCTTGTTAGAATTTGTTCTGGACAAATAGAACTTCACGTCCAGGTTTTTTTTTCCATATTCTTTTGTAAAATTGTAATTGTGCGAGGTTGGATTGTAATCTGCATTTGGTTCGATGACTTGGATTTGGTTCTTGGGTGGTTTTCAAGATTCTGTCTTGTGGGTTTGCAAGATAGTTCTTGGGGTAGATTGGTGAGTATCTACTCGGTTGTAATTTTCACTTGGAATTAGTGAAACTTGACGGGTTTGTCAAGAACTGGATGTAGCTCTGGATTAGAGTGAACCAGTATAAATTTGTGTGTTAAATCTCTTCTTTCATCTCTTTTATTTTCTGTCTATAAACCTGCTGTGTTTGAACCAAATTACCTTTGCAAAAGAATTGAATAAAGATAATTCATTCTTCCAAAAGAAAGTAAGTTTTGCGAAAAAGTTTTAAAGTTCAATTCACCCCCCCCTCTTGAACTCAACCATTAATTCTTTCAATTGGTACCAGAGCTGGTTCTTGTAAGTTACTCAAGAAATCGGTCCAATGGCTGAGGGAAAGATGACTTTTTCAGAAGGAGCCTCCATAAACAGGCCTCCACTTTTTTCTGGTGTGAATTATGCTTTCCGGAAGGTTAGAATGAAAATCTTTATTGAATCTCTTGATAGAGGCATTTGGGAAACAATTGTTAATGGTCCTTACAAACCAACCCATACGAGTAGATGGTAAAATAGTTGAAAAAGATTGGGCTGAATTAAGCTGATGTAGAAAATAGGAGAGTCCAATATGATTATACTTGCAAAAAATATTATTACCTCTTGCTTTAAATCTTGATGAGTTTTTCGGGGTGTCTCGGTGTGCCTCGCCAAAGAGATGTGGGAAATTTTAGAGGTCACACATGAAGGAACATCTGATGTGAAGAGGGCAAGAAAGCATGAGTTAATCAGGGACTATGAGTTGTTTAAAATGCAGCAAGGAGAAACAATTGCGGATGTGCAGAAAAGGTTCACGCACATAGTCAATCACCTAATTGGGTTAGGAAAGACTTTTGACAAAGAAGAGTTGAACATCAAGATCTTAAAGTGTTTGGACAGAACATGGCAACCAAAGGTGACAGCTATATCAGAATCAAGAGACTTGACTGAAATGACTACTGCTTCACTTTTTGGTAAGTTAAGGGAACATGAGTTGGAAATCAATCGGTTCAAAGAACAAGAGAATGCAGGAAAGAAAAGTAGAAATATTGTTCTCAAGACGATTGAAGAAAATAGTGGATCTGAAGAAGATGAATCGAGAGAACCGACTTTGTTGGTTAAGAAATTTGGGAAATTTCTTAGAAGAAAGAACAGAACTGGCCAAGTAAAAAGGTACAATGATAAAAAGACTGAATCTGTTCAAAATAATATTACTTGTTATTCTTGTGGTAAACAGGGTCACATAAAGAGTGATTGTCCGGAAAAGACCAAGAATCGGAACAAGAAAGAATCAAGACACAAAGGGAAAAAGGCCTATATAGCCTGGCAAGACAATGATTCATCTTCCGACTACGAATCCGAAAGTGAAGAGGTGAACCTGTGTTTGATGACTGGTCTGTGAATCCTCTTCATCACATGTAAGTTCAACTCCTACTGAAAATGAAATGAATTACGAGCACATTACTAAATGCTTTCAATGAAATGCATAGTGAAGCCAGAAATTTATCTCATACAAATAATCGGTTGAAAGGATTAAATAACTGGTTAGAAAACGAGTTAAAGTTACGGAAAAAGAACTATTAGAAAGCAAAACAGATTTAGAACATCTAGATATTATCTATTCATCTCACGGATAATGTTGCTTGTTAATAAGAGTTGTGAAAAGTGTATTACTTTACAAAATAAGGTTGATTACTTGACTAAAACCTTGACAAAATTTACTCAAGGTAAAGAGAATTTAGATGCACTTCTTGGGTCTCAAAACTGTATGTTTGAACATTCCGGAATCGGTACAAACCTAAGAATGGGGTAAAAACTAAAAAATACTTGAACTTCTTTTCATACAGAAAAACAACAGCATCCCCTTTCTCATCTTGTCATTACTGCATGAAGAAAGGACATACTATAAAATTCTGTCATGCTAGAAAATATTTTGTGCCGCAAGGTAGAAAGAGATGGATTCCAAAACATGTTAAACAGAAAACTTGACTCCTAAGGACCCAAAATACTTAAGGGTACCAGAAAAATGCTTAATTTGTTTGCAGGGACAAAGTCTGGGAATCCCTTAAAGTTCAGAGCTGCGAATCAGGTTCTGTTTTTCCTAAACTGATTGTTTTAATTGATATAAACCAGTATTAATCGATTAAAATAACTTACAGAAGATATTAATAAATCTGTCCGTACAGTTTTAATCGATTGAAATGCGAATCAATCGATTAAAATGTTCTCAGGATTTGAGTTTAACTATTTTAATCGATTAGAATGAATTTATATCAATTAAAATCACTATGGTATCAAATTTAATCAATTCATTTTCGTTTTAATCGATTTAAATTCTGGTATCATCTTCTAGATCTCTTCCAATACAGAAACAATCGATTCTTTCAAGTATTATTCGATCATTTTACTATTGCATTTTCAAAACGAATATTAAAGACCAAATTAGTAAAATAATTTGTTTAATCAGTTTGTTCCTGAAAATCATTTTCAAAACATCCAAACGAAATTCGGCCATGCATATAGAGTTTACAATTTAAGATTGAAATCAGTTGAAGAATCAGTACATGTTGTGTTTAATGAGTCTCCTTGAGTGGTGCAGAATAGAACAACAGGTACTGCAGATGAAGAAGATTTAACTGATAATTCTTATCAGTTGAAACATGCCAGTAACACAGATCAACGTACTGTTGAAGAAAATGATCCATCAGTAGACCATGCAAAAACTGATCCACCAACAATTACTGAAGAACAGGAAGAAGATGTTCTGGAAGAGCTTCCTAAAGAGTGGATTGTCCCAAGAGATCTCTCTCTAGACAATGTCATCGGGCAAATCAATAAGGGAGTATCTACTAGACATTCTCTTAACCAATTCTGTAATCATATGGCATTCATTTCACAAATAGAGCCTAAGACAATTAAAGAAGCATTAAATGATGAATACTGGGTTAGTGCCATGCATGATGAGCTTAATCAATTTGAAAGAAATAAAGTGTGGGAATTAGTTCCTAAAATCAAAGATATCAATGTAATTGGTACTAAGTGGGTATTCAAAAACAAGCTAGATGAACACGGCATTATTACTAGAAATAAAGCTAGGTTGGTAGCCAAAGGGTATAACCAACAAGAGGGTATCGATTTTGATGAAACATTTGCACCTGTAGCTAGACTTGAAGCTGTTAGATTATTATTAGCTTATGCCTGTATAAGTGGTTTCAGATTGCTACAGATGGATGTAAAAAGTGCCTTTCTTAATGGACTCATCAATGAAGAAGTTTATGTTTCTCAACCTCCTGGATTTGAAGATCACAAGAATCCTGACCATGTCTACAAATTGAAAAAGGCCCTCTATGGTTTAAAGCAAGCACCTAGACAATGGTATGAGAGGTTAAGTAACTTCCTAATTGATCAAGGGTACAAGCGAGGTGAGGTTGATAAAACTCTGTTCATTAAGAAATCTGGAACTGACATTATTCTGGTGCAGGTGTATGTGGATGATATTATTTTCGGTTCCACTAATAATGCCATGTGTAATAAGTTTGTAAAAGAAATGCAAAGTGAATTTGAAATGTCTATGATGGGAGAATTGAATTTCTTCCTTGGTCTACAGAGTTAAACAATTAACAAATGGCATTTTTCTTAGTCAATCTAAATACTGCAATGAACTGTTAAAGAAATTTGATATGCACAATTGCAAGGAATCCTCTACACCAATGTCTACTAATTGTTGTTTAGATTTAGATGAAAAAGGAAACCTGTTGATCAAACTAAATATAGAGGTTTGATTGGTTCTCTGCTTTATCTAACTGCTAGTAGACTCGACATTATGTTTAGTGTATGTCTGTGTGCAAGATTTCGAGGCAAATCCAAAGGAATCACATCTTACTGCTCGCCAAAAGGATTCTGAAGTACCTTAAGGGAACAGATCAATGTTGGACTATGGTATCCTGAAGGTGCGTCCCTTAAACTTGTTGGATTTTTCGATTCGACTTTGCAGGATGTAGATTGGACAGAAAAAGTACCTCCGGTACTTGTCATTTACTTGGGAGCAGTCTTATATCATGGCACGACAAAAAGCAAGCATGTGTTGCTTTGTCAACTGCAGTAAGCTCGAATACATTGCAGCTGGGAGCTGTTGTGCTCAAAGCATTTACCTCAAGCAACAACTGACAGATTATGGAGTGACTCTAAACAAGGTACCTCTGGTTTGTGACAATACTAGTGCAATAAACTTAACTAAGAATCCTATTCAACACTCTAGAACTAAGCATATTGAAATTAGACATCACTTTATTAGAGAACATGTATCTAGGGGTGACTGTGAGATATTATTCATTGAATCTGAAAAACAGTTAGCTGATTTATTCACTAAACCACTTCCTAGAGAAAGACTTAATATGCTTAGGACTGAATTAGGAATTCTAGATATATCTAGTATTGCATAATTGATTCTTTACAGTGACTGTATGCTTTTTAACAGGTTGATAACAAGTTCAATCGATTAATAATTGCATGAATAACTTGATATTATTTGTTTCAATCGATTGAAATTACGAAATAATCTGTTGATTTCCTGATTCTTACTCTCTGGTATTGATATGTTATTAGTTCAATCGATTAGATAAGCTTTTAATCGGTTTATTTCATTAACCTTGTAGCTCTGCATACTTTCTTCTATAAATCAATCGATTAAATCTTCGATTCAATCGATTGAATTCACTTATGGTACTCTGAATAATTTTCTTTCACAAAACAATCGATTTAATTTTCGATTCAATCAGTTTATTTCACTTATAAGTGTCTACAATTGCAAAATCAATTGGTTTCACGAAATATCAATTGATTAATGTTTTCTAGGGCTAGTTGTATATACTCTGTCACTAAACAATTACTGCAGAGTGGATTGAATGCATTTACAACAAGATAAACTTCAACTACTCTCTTAAATATCAAAGATATCCAATAAAAGTTGATTGACCCTGATTGGATAACTACTGAGAGGGTAATTAAATGGTTCAGTAGCAATTTCTTCTCTCTCCACCTTTATCATCACTGCGCAGAAGCAATAAAATAGTAAAGACAAAAGTTTTGAAGCTGGAAGGATTGTGTATTTCTTGTTCTGTTGTAGTATCTTCTTCTTTGAACTTTCTCTTTTCTCGGTTCCTCTCTGTTCTGCTCATCCCAAAAATCAAAGTATGCTCAAGCGCACAAAGTCTGGTAGGAAGAAGTCCAGCAGAGGCGAGTCTTCTACTGCAAGGCAAGAACAGAATGTTGGAGGAAGGATTGAAACCTGGTTCAATGGGGACCAAGAGAAAATGAATTTGTTTATCCATGAATTAAGCAGGAAGCAAGTCAACATTCCGAAGATGTTAAAGTTCTCCTGGTTTGATGCCGAAGGATTCAGAGGCATTCGAAAGCTACTGCAACACCAAAAGCTTCAGAAGTTTCTGGAGTTAGAGGGTAGGATTTATCCTGATTTGATTAAAGTTTTCTTCACAAATTTATCCTTTGAAGGTTCCACTTTGAAAACCCAAGTTAAAGGTGTAGACATTGAAATCACACCCAACATCTGGAAGGAGGTTGCTGGAATTAAGGATATTGGTGTAAAAGTCACCAAAGGATATACTTCAGATGTGGACAAATTTAACAACGTTCAGTACTTTCGGTCATGCATGAAGAATACTCGTGATTCTGTTAGTTCCTTCAATACTGGAAAGCTAAAGCTGGAAGAAAGGATTCTCGTCTTCATTGTGTCCTGGCAGCTCACACCCAGGGGGAGCAATCATGCGGTGCTAAATGAAGGAGATTTAGTACTAATGTACTGCATTCACCACAGGATACGGGTGAACTGGGTCTTCGTCATCAAGGACCACATGATCAAAGCCAAGAGACTTAGTGATTTCAGGTATCCTTATGCTATTCTGATTTCTAAGTTTTTAACACATTTTGGTGTTAATGTAGAAGGGGAACTTGTTGAAACTGTCCGACCAACAAATGAAATAAATAATTCTGTGATTCACAAAATGTGATTCATTAAAATTGATGGTGAATGGATCTCGAAAGAAGATGCTGGGAGATGTGAAGAAAGTGAAGAAGAAGAGCAAGAGGAAGGATTCAACGCTGATATTCCTGGAACTTCTGCAGCACGTCCATCTAATCCAATGGAAGAAGTGACCCCACTGGAAATGGTTCCATACAATCCACCGCCTGACCGTGGCACGCCTCTGTCTCAGTTCGAAAGAACAATGTTACATCAAATGAGCGAACTGCAATCAGACCAAAGGAGGCATATGGAGATGACTGCTGCTCTGAGGGCTCGTCAGCATTATTTGGATGAAAATTTCATTGCAAGATTCCAGCATATTGATAATCAACTAGAAGACATTTACAACAGGATTGTGGAACTGCAATTCAATCAAGGCCCAGGGGACGAATGAAGACTTTTTATGTTTCTGTTATTCTGTTTTCTTTTCTTAGTTTTAATGTTCTGCTTTTTATTTTGGGGTACCCACGTGGCCCCATTGACTCGTAACTAAAACAATCTATTTGATGCGATCAAATAGGGGAGAAATATTCCGCTTAAAACCGTCACTACACACACACCACAAAATATATGTCTCTCGGTTTGTTATTTTTTATGCGAGTGCGGTGGTTATTTGTCTCCATCAAATAGGGGAGATTGAAGCACTTGGTGGATTTGATGAAGACATAGATATAACTTAGGTTGTGGATGTGTAGATGATTAGGTTTTTTAGTTTAAGCACTTAATCTCTTGATAGTCCATTATATTTTGTGATAAGCACCTTAAAATATTGCATCTCATTGAAAATCATTTTTCTCGCATGAAAAACTTACGTTTAAGTATTAAAAGAATAAACTAAGTTTTTTTCAATCTGTTAAAAAGGATTTTCAATCTGTTAAAATCACTTAACACAATAAATGGTCCTACATAGTCGAAAATTCAATTGATTGATTCACGGAATCAACAAGTTGAAATAACTCAATGAATTTTTCAATATCAAAGTTTCGCATTTTCAAACTGTTGAAATAAATTTTAAATCTGTTAAAACAGGAAGATTTTTTCAGATCTAAAGAGTTTTTAGAAAATCAATCTGTTGAAATGTTTTCAATCTGTTGAAACAGAGAGACAATTTTTTAACTAAGTGTTTGCAGGAATTTAATCTATTGAAATGATTTTCAATCGATTGAAACAGAGAGCTGTCATTTTTCTTAAAGCTGTTTCAATCCATTAAAAACTCGAATCAATCGATTGAATGGAGCTTTAAATGAAATCAATCGATTGAATCGATGTTTTAATCGATTGAAATGTATTCTGATCGATCATAATTTCATTCTGATCGATCATAACTCGGTCTGATCGATCATACTTCTGTTCTAATCGATCAGAGCCTCTTCTAAACCTGTTATACTTCAAACTAACTGATCTTTTGACTCTCTGAAACAGTTTTTGACAGGTGAAACGTTCTGATTTTATGTTTTAGTCTATATATACAGAATTGATCTATCTTTTGAAAAGAGATAACACACTACTTGAGAAAACTTGTGAAATCATTCTGAAAAACTTTCATTTACGTGACTTTCTCTGCATTCAAGAATCTTTTCATATCATAAGGTGTTGTGATCAGAATTGTGGTTGATCAAAAAGAGAAAGTGCTGTTAGAATTTGTTCTGGACAAATAGAACTTCACGTCCAGTTTTTTTTTTTCCATATTCTTTTGTAAAATTGTAATTGTGCAGGTTGGATTGTAATCTGCATTTGGTTCAGTAACTGGATTTGGTTACTGGGTGGTTTTCAAGATTCTGTCTTGTGGGTTTGCAAGATAGTTCTTGGGGTAGATTGGTGAGTATCTACTGGTTGTAATTTTCACTTGGAATTAGTGAAACTTGACGGGTTTGTCAAGAACTGGATGTAGCTCTGGATTAGAGTGAACCAGTATAAATTTGTGTGTTAAATCTCTTCTTTCATCTCTTTTATTTTCTGTCTATAAACTTGCTGTGTTTGAACCAAATTACCTTTGCAAAAGAATTGAATAAAGATAATTCATTCTTCCAAAAGAAAGTAAGTTTTGCGAAAAAGTTTTAAAGTTCAATTCACCCCCCCTCTTGAACTCAACCATTAATTCTTTCAAGACACACCACAGCAAAATGGTGTGTTTGAAAGGCATAATCGAACCTTAATGGATATGGTTAGGAGCATGTTAAGTAATTCATGTTTACCTGTATCTTTGTGGATATATGCTTTGAAGACTACCATGTATTTGTTGAACAGGGTTCCTAGTAAAGCGGTTCAAAAAGACTCCTTTTGAGTTATGGACAAGTAGGAAACTTAGTTTGAGACACCTACATGTTTGGGATTGTCAGGCAAAAGTAAGAATTTATAATCCACAAGAAAAGAAACTGGATGCAAGAACAATCAGTGGATATTTCATTGGTTATCTAGAAAAATCAAAAGGGTATATGTTTTACTATCCTACTCATAGTACAAGAATTGTTGAAACTGGAAATGCTTGATTCATTGAAAATGGTGAAACCAGTGGGAGTGAAGCTTCACGAAATATGGAGATAGAGTACAAGTTCCTGTAACTAGTACATATTCTTCAAGAATGGTTGTTCCACATGTTGTAGAACCACACGACAATCAAGAAGAATAACAAATTAATGATCCCGAGATTAACAATGAGCCGATAATAGAACAACCACAAGAAATAATATTAAGAAGATCTTATAGAGAAAGAAAGTCTGCTATTTCGAATGATTACGTGGTTTATTTACAAGAGTAAAAAAATGACCTAAGTATTGATAATGACCCAATTTCATTTTCGGAAGCCATTAATGGTGATAATTCTGACAAATGGTTAGATGCAATGAAAGATGAGCTTGAATCAATAGCACATAATGGTGTATGGGATCTTGTGGAATTGCTAGAAGGATGCAAGGATGTTGGGTGTAAATGGGTCTTTAAGATTAAGCGTGACTCTTATGGCAATATCGAACGTTACAAGGTCTGACTTGTTGCCAAAGGTTTTACTCAAAAAAATGGCATTGATTATAAGGAAACATTTTCACCTGTTTCTAAGAAAGATTTCTTTAGAATTATCATGACATTAGTAGCTCATTATGATCTTGAGTTGCATCAAATGGATGTTAAAATTGCCTTTATGAATGGAGATTTAGAGGAGGATGTTTATATGGATCAATCGGTGGGGTTTATTGAAGAAGGAAGAGAGCACATGATGTGTAAATTTAAGAAATTAATATATAGACTTAAATAAGCTTCTCGACAATGGTATCTTAAGTTCGATGATACTATTCTATCCTTTGGATTTAAGGAAAACACTGTTGATTGGTGTATATATCTGAAGGTCAGTGGGAGCAAGTTTATATTTCTAATTCTGTATGTTGATGATATCTTGCTTGCAACTAATGATCTTGGTCTATTAAGTGAGACTAAGAAATTTCTCTCTAACAACTTTGAAATGAAAGATATGGGTGAGACATACTATGTGATAGGAATAAAAATATTCCATGATAGATCACAAGGACTGTTAGGTTTGTCTCAGAAAGCATATATTAATAAAATTTTAGAAAGATTTAGAATGGAGAAGTGTTCAGCATCTCTCGTTCCAATACAGAAAGGAGACAAATTTAGTCTCATGTAATGTCCAAAAAATGACTTGGAACGGAAACAGATGGAAAATATCCCTTATGAATCTGTTGTTGGGAGTTTGATGTATGCTCAAACATGTACGAAGCCAGATATTAGCTTTGCAGTTGGTATGCTGGGTAGATACCAGAGTAATCCTGGAATGGATCATTGGAAAGCTGCAAAGAAAGTCTTAAGATACTTACAAGGAACAAAGAATCACATGCTTACTTATAGGAAAGTTGATCACCTTGAGGTGATTGGATATACAGATTCAGATTTTGCTAGTTATATGGGTACACGAAAGTCTATATTTGGTTATGTCTATCTTTTAGCCGGAGGAGCGATTTCATGGAAAAGTGCGAAGCAGTCTGTCATTGTTGCATCCACCATGGAAGCTGAATTTGTGGCATGCTTTGAGGCCACAATTCAAGCTAATTGGTTGCAGAATATTTTTTTAGGACTTGGAGTAGTCGACAACATTGCCAAGCTGCTGAAAATTTATTGTGATAATTCCACAACAGTCTTCTTTTCTAAGAACGACAAGTATTCCAAAGGTGCTAAGCATATAGAATTGAAATACTTTGTCGTTAAAGAAGAAGTTCAAAAACGGAGAATGTCAATAGAACATATTAGCACTGATCTTATGATTGTTGATTCTTTAACAAAAGGATTACCGCCCAAGTTGTTTGCTGACCATATAGTAAACATGGACATTATGTTTATTAGTAGTGAATGTTGAATGTTAATGTTATTATTAATGCTTATGTGACACTCTGAGATCTTTGATGTATAAGTTTCTGAAATTTGTATTTTCTTCTTTATTTATATGCATGCAAATTATGATGAAGAAAACAAATTATGTTATTATTATTGAGATGATATTATGTTTGAACCCATTATGGACTTCTCATGATAAAGTCATATTAAGGAGAAAAAGATAATATAGTGGTACATGGAAGGGAGCATGTCAATTGAATGACATGTAACCGCCATGACTCTTGTTATAGCTATATCTTTAATTATGAATAATGATAGAACCAATTTATATAAGGTCCTTTAATGTGCATTATGACTTAAGTATTAAATCACAAAATTATATGACATCACATGAGTGAAGTAGGAGAATGCTATAATTAATTTAATTAATTCATTCTATAATGTGACTCATGTGAAATATAATGATGGACCCAAATGTTATTTAATAAAATATAAGAACCTATTGGTTATTATGTGAAGTCAAAATAAAATAAAGATAAAATAAAATAAAAACTTACAGTAACCAACTTGATGGACGTTGGTTAATAAAAGGGAATTAGGGTTATGTCTCTGGTCATAAGGTTTTTTCACGGTAAACCATCAAGAAAACGTGAGAAGAGAAAGAAAGACAAAGAGATAGATTGAGAAAAGGAGATTGGAGAACAAAAAAATTAAAGAATAGGTTAGTATTCTTCCTATGATTCATGTATTGATGTATGTTATATTGTGAAAATCAATAATATCAAGATCCTGTAGAGTATTTTTCTTGAATGAATTAAGAGCGTAAGAAAACTACAAATTAACTTATATTTGATGCTTTTGAAGTTCTCTTCTTTGTGCCTCTGCACAAGGCATATGCTCGATATGTTGAAACATTTACATGTGACAAGAAAATTTCCACTTTCTTCTCAAGAGCTAAAATAGTATATCTATATATAAATTGCCATATTTTTTTTAAATAAAATAGATAAAGATAACTTCTTTTTAACAAATATTACATGCGAATCTTTCGGGTGTGATAATAATTTTAAAATTATTTTTAATTTTTTAACAATAATGACTATAAAAGAATCATCGTCATGTAATATATCAACATATAATGATTATTATAAATATAAGATTGTTGTATGTCTAATCTTTTAATGATAAATTTTTTTATAACCCTCATTATATATTACATAATGATGATAGAAGAATTATCATCGTATGTGATATACAACAACAGTTGTATGAACAATTATCATCCTATGTTTCATTATAATTATCAACTTTGTTCATTTCATCTTCGTGACTCTAATTTTTTTTCTTTTTCTCTCTTCCTTCTATGTTACAACTCTCCACCTTCTTTGTTCATCGTGATTCAACTCTTCTATTATTACATTATTCATTGTAATTCAACTTTTCTCTTCTTCTTCTTCCTTTTTATCTCCTTCTCAAAGTGTTACTCCCCATGTAAATGTCTTCAACACATTCAGAGTTATAAAAAAAAGAACAATAGTGAAAAATAATGTTTTGTTGAGAGAGAAGTAGAAGACAATGTTTTGTTGGACAAAAGTAAATGACAATATTTTGCTAGGTGTGTTAAAGTTGAGCCAGAAGAGAAATATTAAAGAAATAGTAAATGTAACATCTCAAAAATTTATCATCTTCCAAATACAACACATTAAATTATACTATTTGGATAATTTAAATATATTTATAATAAAACAAGCATATATTAAAAGAAATTTATTATTATTGTTAAATTATAATATAATATATATATATATATATATATATATTTGTTATATTTATAAAAATGAAAGAGAAGAAAAATATTAATTATTAATTTTCTTAATGTATATATATATATATATATATATATATATATATATATATATATATAAAGATAAGGTTAACTTATCTTAAAAGATAAATCTTATCAAAGTCATAATTACTACATTTATGGTTACTTAATTAAATAAATGAAAAAAAGAAAAAAAATTGCTATAAAAAGGGACCAAGGGGGAAGGATCCGTAGGAAGATAAGGAAGAAAGAGAGAGAAAGAGAAAGAAAGAGAGAGGAAGAGAAAGAGAGAGAGAAAAAAAAAAGAGAAAGGGAGAAAGATAAAGATAAAACCGTCTCTGCAAAATTTTGGTACATAGTTCTTAAAGTAGGGGAGAAAAATATTATCATTAAATCTATTTTATTTTGATTATAGTTGTGGAGTGAGGTGTCCCTAACCTCATTCTATTTATTTAGTTACTTGTTTATTTATCTCTAACTACATAATGGTCTTGCCTTATACTTGTTTATTTTATCTCCAGTTATGCACTAGTCCTATTTATTTATGTCTAGTTATGTACTAATCTTATTTGTTTATTTTATTTTATCTTCAATCTTGCACTTGGTCCTATTTTAATCATCTCTAGTTATATACTTGGTCCTGTTTGTTTATTTTATTTTATCTCTAGTGATGCATCAATCCTATTTATTAATTTATATTTATATTATTTAATTATTTTTTTATAATAATATCGATTTGTGAAGATTTGATGATATTGTAGATTGAGGTTGGACCTTGGAGATTTAAATGAGTAAATATCACTGAGAGAGTGATTAAAATTGGGTTCATTTATCCTGACTAGTCACTACAAATTTATTTTAAATCTTCATAAAATAGAATGTGTTGAGGAAATTGAATATATATATTATAAGATTGTATTATTGTAAATGATAAATGTTCTCACTCCCTATTGTGATCTTTTGTGCATGTTTTATTTAAATACCAACTTAAGTAGATGGAGACGCTAAATATTCCAAATCCCTTTTCTGTAAGCATCACTGCCTTCTTTCCAGGAACTACTTAGAACACAAACGTTATTGACAACTCAGTTACTTTTAAAGGGGCATGATTATCAATATTAACATTTGCATCTGATATGGGAAATCTCATTATGTTAGACGGACCAGTAGTGATTACCTTTTGTATGTCTCCTATTATTTACCAAAACCCCTTAATTAGTTTGTTTCCACCGACAATGTAGATATTTGTAAAATTGTAGTAAGAATAGAAGAAATAAAAAATAAATAAAATTCCTTCTTCTTTTGTATATCTTAAATATATATATATATATATATATATATATATATATATATAGTGATGTAAAATACTTTTACATATATATAATATCTTTATTTGACCTCGCTGCTCGTACATATAAATGTATAAACATTTATCTCATATCTTACTTTTGTCAAGACTTAATAGAAAGTAGTAATGTCTTAAAATATGGTTAACAATGTGATAATAATAATAAAAAAAAGGATGCCACATTAGATGGTATTAGAGCAACATTTCATGTGTGACCTGTGAAATGAATCTATCATGATATCTTATGAATCCTAACTTATATAATTCCAGATGGAAAATAATAGAATGAACAATGAATTGACAGAAGCGGTACAATCTATACGAGACATGACCGCTGCATTATTAAGGAACCAAAGACTTAAAGGAACCAATGGATCACAAGGTTTAGTTGAATTTAGGAGAAACAAACCTCCACAATTTTCTGGAGGTTATAACCCAGAAAATGCTGAATTATGGATTAAAGAATTGGAAAAAATATTTCAAGTTATGAATTGTCCTGATGACCAAAAGGTGAATTATGTTATGTTTATGTTGATAGGAGAGACTGAATATTGGTGGGATAGTACCAGGAGATTACTAGAAGGAGGAAGAATAATAATTACTTGAGAGGTGTTTAGAACAAAATTTTTAGAAAAATATTTTCCCAATGATGTGAGGAGGGGGGGGGGGGAAGAAATAGAGTTTATGCAATTAAAGCAAGGAAGTATGACAGTAGGAGAATATGCCTCTAAGTTTGAAGAGCTAGGAAAATACTTTGCATTCTTTTATCATCCTGATGAAAAAATGAAGTGTATAAAATTTGAGAATGGACTTAGGCCCGAATTGAGAAAAGTAGTAGGAATACTAGAAAATTCTGATTTTCCTACGCTTATATATAAATGCAGATTTTTGGAAGATTTTGAAAACCATCAAAATAGTAAACCAAAATCTTTTGGACCCCAGCATAATAAAAGGAGACAAAATGAAGGAAAACCTTACAACCGCCTCCAATGGAGATCCCAACCCAGCCAATTTTCTACAGGAAATTTTAATAAACTTGTAAATAGTCAGCTCAAGTGCTTCAAGTGCGGACATGATCATTATGCTAAAGATTGTCATCTTAAAGGGCCTGTCTGTTTCAAGTATGGAAAACCTGGTCATATATTCTTTGAATGTCGGCAACAAAAACCAAATTTTGATCCTTCTGCACCAAAAAGAAGACCTCTGACAATAGGAAGAGTGTATACCATGAATGAAACTGAAAACTCTTAGAATAATGATTTGATCCAAGGTATGTGTTTCATTAAAGGCAAAACTTTAAATGTACTTTATGATTCAAGCGCAACTCATTCATTTATTTCCAATGATTGTGTCTAACACCTTGAATTGCCGACTTCTTTTCTAGACACTAGTTTGATTGTTTCAACTCCCACAAGTAAGTCTGTAATCATCAATAAAATTTGTCTAAATTGTCCTTTGTTCATTGAAAATAGGAAATTCCTTGTAAATTTAATTTGTCTACCTTTATCTCAATTAGATGTAATCTTGGGTATGAATTGGTTATCTTTCAATCAAGTCCTTCTTAATTGTGCAGAAAAATCAGTAATATTTTCAAAATCTGATAATCTTTTGAATTTCTCTACCAACTCAGTAAATGAGTCTTCGAAGAACAAAATTCAAGGATATTTGTTACTATCTTCTATGGAAGTAAAAGAGGAATTCGATTTGAAAAAAAATAACAGTTGTTCAAAATTTTCCTGAAGTTTTTCCTAATGATATTCCTGGTTTACCACCCAACAGAGAGATTGAATTTTCAATAGATTTAATGGCTGGAACTGGACCAATTTCTATGGAACCATATAGAATGTCACCTTCCGAACTGACAGAACTGAAGAAAAAATTGGAAGAATTACTTGGGAAATAATTCATTCGTCCTAGTGTATCACCTTGGGAAGCCCTTATTTTGTTAGTTAAAAAGAAAGATGGAAGCTTTAGGTTGTGCGTATATTATCGTCAGTTAAATAAATTCACCATAAAGAATAAATACCCTCTTCCAAGAATAAATGATTTGTTAGATCAGTTAAGAGGAGCTTCTGTATTTTCTAAAATAGATTTAAGATCAGGATATCACCAAATTAGAGTAAAGGCAGAAGATGTACAAAAAAATGCATTTAGAACTAGGTATGGTCATTATGAATACCAAGTGATGCCTTTTGGTGTGACCAATGCTCCTGCAATATTCATGGATTATATGAATAGGATTTTTCGTTCATTTTTAGATCATTTTGTTGTGATTTTTATAGATGACATTCTTATTTATTCTAAAACTTTTGAAGATCATGCAAAACACCTTCAAGTTGTTTTTCAAATTTTGAAAGACAAACAATTGTATGCTAAATTGTCTAAGTGTGAATTTTGGTTAAAAGAAGTAAACTTTTTAGGTCATGTGATTTCCAAAGAGGGGGTGCTAGTAGACCCAACTAAGGTGGAAGTAATTCTACAATGGGATCCATAAAAAACAGTGACTAAGATTCGTAGTTTCCTAGGGTTGGTAGGATATTATAGGAGATTCATTGAAGGATTTTCTAAAATGGTTATGCCTTTAACCCGACTCACCAAGAAAGGTCAAGCTTTTGAATGGATAGAAAAATGCGAAAATAATTTTCAAGAACTTAAGAAAAGATTAACCACTTCATCTGTACTAGCATTACCTAACTAGACATTTTGTGATATTTTGTGATGCTTCCAAAATGGGATTAGGATGTGTTCTTATGCAAGATAGAAGGGTAGTTGCATATGCTTCAAGACAATTAAGAACACATGAGAAAATTTATCCAACTCATGATCTAGAACTAGCCGCCATCGTTTTTGCACTTAAAATATGAAGACATTATGTGTATGGTGGTAAGTTTGAGGTTTTTAGTGATCATAAAAGTCTTAAATACTTGTTTGATCAAAAAGAGTTAAATATGAGACAGAGAAGATGGATGAAATTTTTGAAAGATTATGATTTTGAATTACATTACCATCCAGGAAAGGCAAATGTAGTAGCAGACGCTTTAAGCAGAAAATCCTTATATGTCTCTTTTCTTATGATTCATGAGATGAGTCTGCTAGAAGAGTTCAGAAACATGAATTTATCTATTACCATGAACCCTAATAGAATAAAATTAAATTTAACTCAAATTACTAGTGGATTACAAAGACAAATTCAAGAGGCTCAAGTAGGTGATAAATTTATTCAAAAGAAAAAGAAGTTGACAGGACAAAAGAATGGAGAAAAATTTGGCATAGATAAAGCAGGAATTTTGAGATTTAGTGGTAGGATATGTGTGCCTAATAATGTAGAGATTAGGAAGCTGATTTTAGATGAAGCACATAAGAGTAAATTGAGCATACATCCAGGCATAACAAAAATGTATCAAGATCTTAAGAAAATTTTGGTGGCCTAAAATGAAGAAGCAAGTGGCACAATATGTAATATCATGCTTAGTTTGTCAAAAAGCTAAGATAAAACATCAAAGGCCTGCAGGAATGCTACAATCTTTAGACATACCTGAGTGGAAATGGGATAGTATTGCAATGGACTTTATAGTTGACTTACCACAAACAATTCAAAAATTTGATTCCATATAAGTTATCGTGGATAGGTTGACAAAGTCTGCTCATTTTCTACCCATTAACATTAGGTATTCATTAGAGAAACTGACAAAATTATATATAAAAGGAATTGTGAGGTTACATGGAATTCCATCTAGTATTATTTCTGATAGGGATCCTAGGTTTACTTCTAAATTCTAGGGGAGCCTACATCAAGCCTTAGGAACTAAGCTTCATCTTAGTTCAGCTTATCACCCTCAAACTGATGGACAATAAAAAAGAACCATCCAGTCCTTGGAAGATTTGTTGAGAGCATGTGTGTTAGAAGATTCTGGTAGTTGGGATCAGTACTTATCATTAATTGAATTCACTTACAACAACAATTTCCATTCTAGCATAGGTATGGCACCCTATGAGACATTGTATGGGAGAAAATATAGAACACCTTTTGGTTTGAGATTGGAGAAAATTTAATCTTAGGTCCTAACGTGATTCAACAAACCACGGAAAAAATTAAGATGATTCGGGAAAAATTAAGAACAACTTAAAGTCGACAGAAAAGTTATGCTGACAAGAGAAGACGACCCCTTGAATTCCAAGAAGGTGAGCATGTATTCTTGAAAGTAACACCGACAACTAGAGTTGGTAGAGTAATAAAAGAAAAGAAACTCACTCCTGGATTTATTGGTCCTTATCAAATTCTTAGAAAAATAGGTCTTGTTGCTTACCAAATTTCCTTACCTCCTTTCCTTTCTAATCTTCAATATGTTTCACGTGTCTCAGTTAAGAAAATATATTTATGATCTTTCTCATGTAATAATACCGGATACAATACAATTAAAGGATAATCTTATATTTGAAACAATGTTTGTACAAATTACAGATATGAAGATCAAGCAAGTGAGGGGAAGACAAATTCCACTAGTGAAGGTTGTTTGAAATGAAATTACTGGAGACGCTACATGAGAATTGGAAAAGAAAATAAGAGAAAGTTACCCCTATTTGTTTTAATGAATAAAAATTTCAATGACGAAATTTCGTAAGTATATGGGAAATGTAACATCTCAAAACTTTATGATCTTCCAAATACAATATATTAAATTATACTATTTGGAAAATTTAAATATATTTATAATAAAACAAGCATATATTAAAAGAAGTTTATTATTATTGTTAAATTATTATATATATATATATATATTTGTTATATTTATAAAAATGAAAGAGAAGAAAAATATTAATTTTTTAATATATATATATATATATATATATATATATATATATATATAAGATAAGGTTAACTTATCTTAAAAGATAAATCTTATCAAAGTCATAATTACTCGTATTTATGGTTACTTAATAAAATAAATGAAAAAAAAATTGCTATAAAAAGGGACCAAGGGGGGAGGATATGTACGAAGATAAGGAAGAAGGAGAGAGAAAGAGAGAAAGGGAGAAAGAGAAAGAAAGAGAGAGGGAGGAAGAGAAAGAGAGAAAAAAGAGAAAGGAAGAAAGATAAGGAGAGAAAAGGATGAGAAAGATAAAATCGTCTCTGCAAAATTTTGGTATATCATCTGCAGTTCTTAAGGTAGGAGAGAAAAATATTATCATTAAATTTATTTTATTTTGATTATAGTTGTGGAGTGAGGTGTCCCTAACCTCATTCTATTTATTTAATTACTTGTTTATTTATCTCTAACTACGTAATGATCTTGTCTTATGTTTGTTTATTTTATCTCCAGTTACGCATTAGTCTTATTTATTTATGTTTAGTTATGTACTGATCCTATTTGTTTATTTTATTTTATCTTCGATCTTGTACTGATCCTATTTTAATTATCTCATGTTATGTACTAGTCATGTTTGTTTATTTTATTTTATGTCTAGTGATGCAACGATCCTATTTATTAATTTATATTTATATTATTTAATTATTTTTTATAATAATATCTATTTGTGAAGATTTGATGATATTGTAGATGGAGGTTGGATCTTGGGGATTTAAATAAGTAAATATCACTGAGAGAGTGATTAAAATTGAGCTCATTTATCCTGCCTAGTCACTACAAATTTAATTTAAATCTTCATAAAATAGAATATGTTGAGGAAGTTGAAATATATATATATATATATATATATATATATATATATATATATATATATATATATATAATAAGATTGTATTATTGTAAATGATAAATGGTCTCACTCCATATTGTGATCTTTTGTGCATGTTTTATTTAAATACCAACTTAAGTAGATGGAGATGCCAAATATTCCAAATCCTTTTTCTGCAAGCATCACTGCTTTCTTTCCAGGAATTACTTGAAACCCGAACATTATTGACAACTCAGTTACTTTTAAAGGGACATGATTATCAATATTAACATTTACATATGATATTGGAAATGTCATTATGTTAGACGGACCAGTAATGATTACCTTTTGTATGCTCCTACTATTTATCAAAACCCCTTAATTAATTTGTTTTTATTGGCAATGTAAATATTTATAAAATTATAGTAAGAATAAAAGGAATAAAAAAATAAATAAAATTCTTTCTTTTTTTATATATCTAATATATATATATATATATATAATGATGTAAATTACTTTATTTATATATATATATATATATATATATATATAATATCTTTATTTGACCTGCTTGCTCGTATATATAAATATATAAATATTTATTTTATATCTTATTTTTGTCAAAACTTAATAATGTCAAAACTTAATAATGTCAAAACTTAATAAAAAGTAATAATATCTTAAAATATGGTTAACAAGGTGATAATAAAAAAAAACACTACAATAAAAGCTTTTAAATTTGTTACGGTAGACTAGATAAGGAGTAATGAAAATTTTCTTTACGAAAAAAGTAATAATAAAAAAACAATATTATCAAGAAGGAATTTCTAAGTTTATTATTGAATTTATTTATTTATTGTGACAAAAAGATTTTGACAAAAACTTATAAATTTAATAATAATAAAAAATTTACGGTTAAATTATAAATATAACGTCATATAATTTAAAATTATCATTAAGTTATTAATTTTCATCGTGAATTTGAAAATTATAGTTGTAATTTTTTAACTCAAAAAAGTAGAAAATTATTTATATGAATGATGTGTTCAAGTTCGAGAAACAAATCTCATCCTAAAGTATATCAATTCTGCATGAAAAAAATATTCAGTAGAAAGCACCTTTTTTTACAAGCAGTGGTTTATCCTATTCACAATAGTTACGTAAATAGTATCAAAGTTTATGAACTATAACAACAGTTCATTACCATATATTACTAAAATGCATTTAATCTTCTAATATTTGAGGACCCTTCTGAATCTTTCTGCAATTAATAAGTATGTGTAATTGTGAAACTAATAGAGATTAATTTTATGAAGGAGATTATGGGACATCATTGACCACATAATGGATAATCTACCGAATGAAAATGTGGTTTTAATAAGGAATTAAATAATTTAATGCGTCTGTAAGTTGCTCATATGACAGTTTCATGGAAGCACGTAAAGGTGGCAAATTGAGCTGGAAAGCATAATAAAAATTGGCTTTTTATGTATGAGATTGAGAGAGGAGAGAGAGAGCACTGTCTTCCTGCTATGCTATTTCCGTACACATTTTATGACACTCTGACCCACCAACATCACCTCCTCATTGTCATCTTTACGTGGTCTGAGTAAAAGATCAAATAAAAAAGTGCTTCTAACTGCGTTAATCTACTTCAGAATAAATGAACAAATAAATAGTCTACTTTTTAACTTTTTATATATAAAATATAGTTAAGAGGAATGAAATTCCGGCTTAAAAAAAATTCATCAATTTCAAAGAATATTTGTATAAATATTTATTTTCTCACAAGATAGATATGACGAGATATATATAATTTTTTTAGTTCTTTAGTATATAAAACTTATGAAGTCAGAATAGTATAAAATAAAATAATTTTATTTTTTAAATTTATTTCTATAGATAAATATAATATTAATTTTTCACCTTTGAGAAAAACAAAAACTGAAAATCGCATCTTAAAACTAGTCAAATTCAAATCCCAAATTCTTAAATCAGAGGAAAAAAGGATTAATTATGTGTTAAAAATAAATCACTTTTCTCTGTGCCTGAAAATCTGCAAATGGATAAAACAATTTGAATTGGAGCTTAGTTTTGGTACAACTTAAAACGTTAGATGGTTCTAAAATGTCAGAAGTAGTTTCTCAGTACTGCATTCTATCTAGATTCTTTAACTCTAAACAAAATATTTAAATAACTTAAAACCATATCATGTAATATAAACATTTTCAACACATTTTTTTCAACTAAGTCATAATTATTATTTTCAAAATCAAATCAAATTAATTGGTTTAACTGAAATGAAAGTGAAAATTTTATATAATATATATTACAAGACGTGCAATTCGTAGTGGTTAGTGATCCACGTCTTCGATGTAAAGAGTTAATCATTCTTCTTTCTTTTTTCTTTTAAAACTTTTTCTGGCTTGGTGGGGCTGATTTGAAGGCAAAGATATGCATTAAATCGTGGTGCATTCATAATCATTGTCCTCATCACTCACTGTCATCCATGATTTTCAACTTCTCTCTCTCTCTTTTTTTTTTTAATTTGCTTCATTACAATGTGTTTCCAGTTTTATATCAGAACAGACGAGAAACATGCAAGTAAACTAAGAAAGAATACATAACACTGAATTTCTAATATGATTCTATGAAACTGTTCACTGACTAATTTACACGTGCATATGCAACTTTTTAGGTGAATAAGCTAACTAACTAACAAATAACATGTTAAACAAACATCATTTTTCATTTGTTTATGCAGTGAATTGTGTTGTACCAGTTTCAGTGGCCAAGATCATCCACCTAACCATGAATCATATGTCTCCTCTTAATCACATGGTAGGTGTGTGCATATAAACATTTGAAATGTAATTGGTGGGGTGAAGTGGCAATGATGATTCAAAAAAATAAAATATGGTTTGGATTTTTGCAGGAATAGAGATAAAAAGGTGAAAGTTTGAAGAGGGGTCCATATGGGGTGAGAGTGGTACCATGTTTTAGAAGGTGGTGAAGAGTGTTGTGCATGTTCATAGCCATGGGTTTCTGGATTCACACTTCAGATTGTCTGGGTGAAATGAAGAATAGAAAGAGAAGGACTTTTCTGTAACCACTGAGAATAGGTGAAAAGTAGCTACATGCTACAACCCTGGTCCTTTTCTGTTATTATTACTTTTACATTGGGGTGGTGCACACAATCAGAATTATTATTTGAGGATGCATTATCAACTAATTAATCAATCTCCATCACTATTTGAGGATGCATTATCAACTAATTAATCAATCTCCATCACTATTGTTGGCCTAGTAATTGTGTATCTAAAAGAGGGCAATCATTATTGAGACTATAGAAAATATATTTGTGAGATTTCTATAGATTGGTATGATTTTAAAAGTTTAATGAACTCTATTTTTTGTTGCAAAAAATGTAATGTTTTCAATTGAATGTCATTTTATTGATTCTCTTAGTCAAACAATTGAATGTCATTTTATTGATTCTCTTAGTCAACAGCACGGGGTTTGCCTCATCATTCCCGTTTTTACTTTTTTAACTATTTTCGCTTTGATATTGATCTTTGTCGGGGTTAAAGATGAAATGTTCATCTTCGTTCTTTATTGGATTTTAGATTTTTCTGGTGCCATTCCATTCATGATCTACATTAATTTTTTTAAATAATTAATTTATAATAAATTAATTTTACTATTTAGATATATTTTTTTACATAAATAAATATTTATAATTATTATTAATTAAATATATTTTTAATTTATTATGTTTATACTAAAATATATAAGTAAAAGAAATATTTAATTATTTTTTCATTATATAGATGTAGAATACTTATAACATTATTATTATTATAATATTGTATTCAAACATTTCATTATATATATAAATTAATTATTTTTTAAATTTTCATTTAAAAATATGAAATATATAGTTTATAAGAAAATATTTAATAAATTAGTTCTTATTTAATTAGTTCAAAGTAACAAAAATTTAAATTATCAATTTTTTAATTCCTTAAAATACAATTATTTTATTAAGATAAAATTTGATATATGACAAATAAGAATAATAAGATCTAAAAAATATGACATAATAAAACTTAATAAAGACAAATTATAAATAAAATAATATTAGTTACTACTAATATTTATGTAAAATATTTAGAAAAAAATAAAGAATAAGAAAAATTAACTTTGTATTCATCAAATTGGTTAAAAAGATTGAAAAAAACAAATTGATTAGAAAGATTAAGAAAATATGGAAAAATGAAAGGTAAGAAAAAGAAAATGATGTAATGAACTAATTGATATAAAAATAAAAATAAAAAGTGAGTAGAAGAAAAGTAATAATGGTAAAATATATAAAAAAAATTAGCTAATATGTAATGGAAAAAGAAAAAAAATACTTTAAAAATATTACTATTTTAAAATTTAAATTTAAATATAAAGTCGGGATAGGAACAGGAATGAGGCCAATGTGGAGATTACATTACCCATCCCTAACTTTTTAAAGCGAAGAAAACCCAAACCCGCCTCGTCCCGCCCTCGATCAGCTCAGTTCTTTTCCGTTAAACTCGAGACATAAACGAAATGCGGGTAATAGTTTAATTGTTGATGGTGGTAAGACAAGAATCCTTCTTGTATTATTGCTATTATCTTAGTGTGCATTATAATATTATATACAAGTACTAAATTTAAATTCTACCTAATATTGTAATTACTAACTACAAGTTCATGTTATAAGTAGCAAAAATTCATCTATATGAAGATGTCTTGATATCATGAGTTTCTCCTTTGCCCAAGTATGTGGAGAGGTTTTTTAGGGTCATGTTTAGAATGCTACGAAGCTAAAGTGTTATTTTTAAAATGTTAATATCATTGTTTTAAAAATCACTAGACCGATCGACTCAATCAGTCTAATAAGAAATCGGTATAGAAACTGGTTCATTTAATAAATATATGAGACTCATAAAACAAAATCTTATATATTGGAGAGTGAGATGATACATATTTATATTAATAATAAAGTTAAAGGGTAGAATAATGTTACAACAAAAAAATAAAAGAAATGTGGATGTGTGATTCTATTATAGAAAATATGAGTTTGTTGCAAATATGATACGGTTAAGAGCCCCCTTAAGTTGGGCATCGATATTCATCATTTCCAATAATGTATGTTATTTTACTCTTTATTTCTTGATCTAAGAGCATTTTTTAAGTTAATTATTTTATTCATAAACCATGCATTTAACATGTTTTCATTAAAAGCATAACATAATTCAATTTTTCTTAATTTGTTGCATTTTACATAGTTTTAGCATAATAAATAATATACATGTATACATCCACAT
Source organism: Sphenostylis stenocarpa (assembly GCA_963425845.1). Taxonomy (NCBI): domain Eukaryota; kingdom Viridiplantae; phylum Streptophyta; class Magnoliopsida; order Fabales; family Fabaceae; genus Sphenostylis; species Sphenostylis stenocarpa. The sequence continues at coordinate 29,974,230 of OY731405.1, forward strand.
TGCATATTTCTTTTTCTTCTTTTGTAGGATAGAAAATTTGAGATGAGCCAAATTGATATACAGAAATGTCCTAATTGATGCCATCAAACTTCATTCTTCTTAGAAACCCAAGTTTGCTTATGCAGCTTATTTGCAGAACGTTACAAATGAAAATTTTGAATCAAGCAAATTAATTGGTACCAGAATCCAATTTAGATGAATTAAATGTCAGCAGGAATTAAGACAAATCAATGTCTGGATCACTCAAAATAAGAAAGAAGTAGACTATTTTCTCTAAATCGGTCCCAAAAATTTCTCTTCACATTAATCAGATTTTGCAATTATTTATTTGAGAAATATTTGATTTTATTTTAATTAATTTTAGGTTTAATTTCTCTTATCCAAACCCCTATAAATAGAGGTTTTACGACAACATATAATCATAATCTCCTAGCCTGGAGTGAGAATTGCTATTTTGCCTCGTCCCATTTTTTTCCCCTACTCTCGGTTCGTAGTTTATTTTTTTGTTAGGCGACAACACTTTCTATTGAATTTTCTAGTTTATCTTATTCTAGTTATTTTATTTATTCAGTTCTCATTTTAATTTTTGCTATTTAAATATTTAGAATTTTTATTTTAACATTGCATAATTTTCATTTTAAATTTGTCTCGTTTTCATTGGAATTTAGCTTTAGAGTGATCGCTTTCAAAAATTTCAAATTTAATTAATGCACTATTTTATTTCAAAACAATTCTTGATTCTTTCACTTTTAATTAAAAACACTTTATTTTAATTTTATAAATTTTAGTTATTTAAATTCTGCATCAATTTAATTTTAATTATTGCACTATTTTGTTTTAAAGCAATTTTTTATTCCTACACTTTTGATTAAAAACACTTTATTTTAATTTTATACAATTTCAGTTATTTAAATTTTGTTTCCGTTTAATTTTAATTGTCATTAATATTTGTTGAGTATTTGGCAAACGTACCAAAAGTATCAATTGCAATATAATATTTCGATTAAATAAAAGTTGATCCCACGAGGAACAATTTCACTGGAAATTCTAAATCATATGCTTACTAAGTGGATTAAAGCAAATTGGGTTTTTCATAAAGATTTGGGTTGAAAATAAATGACAAAGAACTCTAAAATATTTTTAGAAAATATCAAATAAAAAAACTTTGGATTGATTTAATTCATTTTCCCTCTTTTGTATAATATCTAGGTCAAATTAAGAACATCAATTAACCTATCAATGTTGATGTCACCTACTCAAATCATTCACTTTGATTCCTTGCATATGAAATTTATAAGAAAACCTGATAAACGTTGATTCCTCACACAGTTAACAGATTTCCCAGCATTAGGTTTAGGGTGTTAAACACTTGATACATTCATTCCATTCCTGGTAATTATCGTAGCAAATATTCTTACTTGATCTAGGGTTTCAAGATATATATTCTAATCATATCCCAAACATCAAGAATAAATAATTCCAAGACACAAAAGATAAGAATAACAACATCAAAAACATAGATTAATATCTCAAAATATCACCAAGATACAAAAGATTTCAAAGGAAGTGCACCCAATCCTAAGAGAATGAAGTTAGTCACTCATGGTAGCTATTACAAGCATCCAAATGGAGAAGAATTGATGAAGAACAGAACAGTCGTCACACCTCTTCTGCCCAAAAACCTCATACTATCTCTCAAAATGCGTCTTATCTATTTATAGAAGAATTTGGGTCTCGCATCATTCGCTCAAGCGAGTAATGTTCGCTTGAGCGAGTAGAAACCCGAGAGCTTTGTCGTATTTTCGCTCAAGCGAGAATGGATGGCGCTTAAGTGAGTGAACTCCAGAGAACTTTAACGTATTTTCGCTCAAGCGAGCGTAGCTGGCGCTCGAGCGAATTTCCAGTTGTAAATCTTCTTCCTTCTTTTAATTTTTCTTTAATTATCTTCAAAATTATGATCTTTGTTTTTGTATCAAGGTATTCTACCAATTCATCATACATTGGGAGAAAAATAGATTAAAATCAATACAACTGATATGGTTACATAATAATTAAGAGCATAATTACATCAATTTTTACTACTTAACAATATTTTATAACAATTTGATTTTAATTTTTATTCTGCATCAATTTATTTATTTTTCACTCTTTCATTCATCCCCCTATTTACTGTTTTAGAGATAATGATATGTGATAATGAGTATGTTCCTATAATTGTATCCTTGTGAGATTCGACACGGGTTAGCTATGCTGCATTAGTTTTGTAACTTATTTATTAATTTTTATCAGTATTTTGTGCGACCAAAATGTTTTTATCACCCAACTTGGAACAAATGTTTTGAAACACAACGGGAGAAAGAGATTTTGTGAGTATGTCAGCAATTTGTGAGGAAGAAGAGATTGGTAGCCACTTAATCAAACCATTAGTGACTTTTTCTTGAATAATATGACAATTTATATCAATGTGTTTAGTACATTTATGGAAGACTTAGTTGGAAGCAATTTCAAGTGCAGATTGGTTGTCACAATAATCAAAGTTGGACGTGTGAAAGGAACACCAATGTCATTTAATAAATATTTTAGCCATTGAATTTCACAGGTAGTGAAAGCTGAAGTGCGATATTCACATTCAAAAGAGTTGTTTGAGATCATTGATCGCTTCTTGGAGCACCAAGAGATGAGAGAGTTATAAAGGTAAATAGAGAAACTGGTAACATAACGTTGTGATTCAGTGAACACAACCCAATCAGAGTCGCTAAAAACCTTGAGCTAGGTGGTACTGGAAGCCACGAGAAAAACGTCAGAACCTGGACTTTGCTTTAGATAACGTAAAACATGAAAACAACTTGATGGTCAGAGATTGTAGGTTGAGAGACAAAGGTGTTGTATGTCAAAAGCAATGTTTGGACATGTTGTGGTAAGGTAAATGAGTCGTCCAATCAGTCAATGATATACAAAAGGATCAGACAGTGTTGTACCAGTGGTAGCATGTAGATGATTGGAGTAGTAATCCATGGGTGTAAATGTTGGTCAGGAGGCAAGCAAGTCATTGTCGAAAAGAAGATCAAGGGTATATTTACGTTGACATAGGTGTATGCTAGAAGGGTCGTAAAAATTGTTGATGTCTAATTGTTTGAGGTGCCAGTGATAAATGATAGTAAGTGCAAGGACAAGACGAATGATAGTAAACTTAGCAACAAGAGAGAACGTATCAAAAAAGTAAAAGCCTTCCATTTAGGTGTACCTTTGGCAAGAAGATGAGTTTTATATCTCCTAATGAAACCATCAGGATTATGTTTTATCTTATATATCCAACGACATCCAATGGTTTTTTTTTTTATGGGAGGAAGAGTGGTGAGAGACCAAGTGCTATTTGCTTTAAGAGAAGTGATTTCAACTTGCATAACTTTAATCCAACAATCATGTTTGGAGGCTTCAATATATGAACGAGGCTCAAAGACCAATGAAATAGAAAAAATAAAATGACAAAAGGAGGGTGAAAAATGTTCATAAGAAAGAGAATGTGTAAGAGGATAACAAATACCTAAAGAAAAAAATGGCTCAATTGATATAAATGTGTTGTGGAAATCTTGAAGGTAAGGAGGCAGTTGACGAATACGAGTAAAACGTAAAATGTCTTAGAGGAGGAGATGGTTGATCAATAGAAAAGGACTGATCAATAGGAGAAGGGGACCGATCAGTAGGAGTAGAGGATTGATCAGTAGGAGAAGGGGACTAATCAGTAGGAGGAGAGGACTGATCAGTGGACTCAAAGAGAAAAGAATGGGTATTTGGTAAGCATAATGATGGTGTGGATGGGGATTAGAGAAGTATGGAAAATAATCCTCATAAAAAAATGATATGTCAGGATGTTTCAACAGTATGAGTGTGAAGATCATAAATTTACCTTACTATTTAGAGGAAGAAATAATACCAATTGGGTTTGGCTTATGTGAGATGTATTGGGAGTTGAAGATCCAAACTGAGATTGTTGAATTAAAATTAGTAGTGCTTGATACTACTGAGGAGAGAAGCGGAATTTTTGGTTCTCATGATTTTGTTGGTCATTTGTAAAGACTTTACTTTCACCAGTCACCACGATATTGTTGAGAGCAGTGTTATCATCATTGTAGAGTTTATGTCCTGGAGGAAAACCATGTTTCCTATAGCACACATCAGTTGTGTGCCCTGTACATGCACAATGAGAGCAAAATTTAGTATTGTGATTAACAAATCCTTTATCAATTTTATTGTCACAGTTTGAAGGAACTCATGTTTCTTATAACACACTTGCAGTATGACCTGTACATCAATAATATTAATCACTGTTTCTTTGGTGTCTGATCTTACATTGATGAAGAAATTGTTCCCTACAAGTTGTATCTCTTGCTTGTTGGCAAATTTTGGGTCATGTATATATATGATACATAATTTAAATATTTTAGGGTCATTATTTATTAAGCCAAATAATAAAGTGATCTGACTAAATTAAAATTTTGGTTAAAGGCATATGTCATGAAAATAAAATTATGTAGACACCATAGAGTAATTTCTAATTTGATGAGTGATCAAATTAGAAATACTAAAACTTAAGTAATTAACCTAATTCTGATTATTTAATGGGTCATGGTCCCCTTCTGGGAGCACACACACAAAATGTAAGTCTCAATTCCTGTTCCTTTCTTTCTATCCCCATCAAGAGAGAAAATCCAGAGGGAAAACAAAGGTGTTCTTCAGGTGGAAGACCATAAGATCAATAGTGCTCTAAAAGGGACATCATCATTATGGCTAATTCAGGTACACTTTCGCATTCAATCTACAACATGTTTATGAGTATGAGATAATGTTTATGTTTGATCGTTAGAATCAAAATCAGGATCATAATTATTAGTTTTCTAACAATTAGTATCAAAGTTGTCCTTACTTGATTCATGTATGTCTTAGGAAATATTTAAAAATTCAGATTCTATTTAATTTATAAAATCCCAATTTTCGTGAACACTAAAATTTAAAGTTAGGGGTATCATCCCCAATCTGATTCTGCTTGCTGATGAAACCGTGGAGGAGACCCCAATTTTTATCCGAACGCGCTAATCCACTACGCTATGCGATCCCCAAATTGGCTAATTCAGAGTTTCTTAGAACCCAATCATTTCATCATACAGAGATAAAGTTTCATCATCGTAGTAGAGGAAGCTATGGATTCTTCTTCTTCTTCATTTTTCTCCTTTTGTTTCGGTTTAAGTTTCAAGTTTTACTGAGAAAGAAATAGTGTTTCAAGTTTCAATCTTTCTTGTATTGAGTTCTCTGTTCTCTTTGAATTTTTTGTTTTTGTTCTTATTTTATATTTTTTTGGGTTTTGTTTTTGCTTTTTTTTCATGGTGGATATGGATGAGTTTGGAATTGGGGGTAATGTTGGGGGATTTTCCAACATAGAGGATCTTAGACAACTGGTGAATGTTTCTACAGGTGTGGTTGCTCTTATTTTATTGTCTTTGTCCTCTAAGGATTTAAGGGAAGTTGATGTTAAATTCTCTATTTAGGGTTTGAGTGATTACTTCTTAATCCCCTTTTAGGGTTTAGGTGGTTGCACTGTTTCTTGAGCAGTGTGTTAAAGAGGGTCAGAACTATCTCTGTTTCATCCTTAGTGTGATTCTAGGGAGGTGTTCATCCTTAGTGGGATTTTAATGAGGTGGTTGTCTTTTGAATTAATTTGTGTTATTAACTCTAAATAAATAAATATTAAATATTTGGTTTTGTTATATAAATAAAATATTTAATTTTTTGGTAGTTTAATATTTTTTGTGAGCAAATTGAATCAAGAAGTCACAAAAGTAACCTCTCTTAAATTGGTAGTTCATGAAAAATATTGAATGTTAGTGTTTGTGTATATTCATGCGAGTATTAGTCGGCTCAAAGAAAGATTAATATTTGGTCGAATTGCATACACACTTGTAATCATAAACATATGATAATTATAAGGATTTGTTTTGTCGATGATAAATCAATCCAAAAACTGGTTTGTTATTCAGCTTTTGTTATTGGACGTGTTTTATTGTCAATGTTTGATCATTACAACAATATACCCCTAGCAGTTAATATTACTATCCAAAGACTTGATATTGATGGTGCATTGAGTGTCTTGAGATGGGTTAAACCATTATTTGAATATATATATATATATATATATATATATATATATAATTATTTATTTCTATAATGTGAAAATAATTAGTTTGTTTCTTTTGTTCTTAATTAAGCTACAATTGCTTCTGTATCTGCCAATTTAAATTTTGTTTCAATCCTCAATGGAACAAATTTTAAGGACTGGAAGGAGAACATTGATATTATTCTTGGCTGCATGGATATGGATATTGCGTTTAGGACTGAGCAACCCCATAATCCTACGGATTCTAGTACCTCTGAACAAAAGAGAGATTATGAGAAGTGGGATCGCTTAAATGGCATGATCTTAATGATCATTAAGTGCGGCATCCCGGAGGTGTTTATATTGTAAAACTTAAATTAGACCTTTAGTATTCCTAGAATAATAATAATGGTTTTAATTACGAGTGGTATAACCAATGGGTTGTAAACATATTTAATAGGTATCATGATTTACTTTTGGCATTTGAAGAGGCAAAATATTTTGGCCATAAATACTTGTAACAACTAATTTGAAATTGCATCAGGAGAAATATTGAGTATTGTTTTGTTTTCCTGTTACCAACAAATTGGCATCAGAGCTTGTGTGTGAGGTGAGCGTGAGAGAACCTATGAAGCCTCAAGAGAGAACGTCGCGGTGTGTGCTGATTGAGAAAGAGAGAGGAGCGACTCAGAGCTTTGTGAGGTGTGTGATTTGAGTGCAAACACTTGAGAGGAAATGACAGGTCTAACCAATGGCATCCCGCTACCCAAGTTGACGAAAGACGCCAATTATGACAACTGGAAGGTACAAATGAAGGTTCTTCTTAGCTCCTAAGATAACTGGGATGTGGTTGAGAATGAGTATGAGGAACCGACGAACACAGATGGGTATTCAAATGTCCAGCTGAACGCATTGAAGTTTGTTCGAGCTAAAGACAAGACGACTCTGTATCTGTTATACCGGCTTTGAAAAGATAGTTAGTGCAAAATCTTCCAAAGTAGCATGGGATACACTTGAAAAAGCAAACAAAGGAGACGAACGGGTGAAACAAGTTCGACTTCAAACCCTTAGGGGCGAGCTTGAAAACATGAGGATGAAAGAGCCTGAAAGCATATCCGAGTTCATTACCTGAATCAGAATGGTGAGAGTCTTTCATCAAACCGAGTTGTTGAAAAATTTTTGAGGTCATTGACAAATGATTTCGAGAACATCGTGTGCGCAATAGAGGAGTCCAAGGATCTGTCAATGCTCACCCTTGAAGAGCTTGCTGGGTCCCTAGAAGCGCACGAGCAGAGAAGGAAAAACAAGAAGGGGGAGTCCCTTGAACATGCTCTCCAGGCAAAAGCGACAATAAAAGAGGAGAAGGTGCTTTATGCTCAGAGTACCAGAGGCCGAGGAAAAGGCAGAGATCGAGGTGGTAGAGGAAAAGGAGGACGAGGAAATGAGCAAGATGGTCAACAGAACTGGCATGGCCAAGGACAGGCTCGGGGTGGCCGAACAAACACAAACAATATTAAATGCTATAATTGTGGGAAGAATAGGCATGTTACCAAGGATTGTTACTCGGTAAAATGCTATAATTATGGAAAGAATGGGTATGTTTCCAAGGACTATTACTTCGTAAAATGCTATAATTGTGGAAAATTGGGTCATATTTCCAAAGATTGTAGGTCCGAGAAGAAAAAGGAGGAACCAAAAACCTTTCTTGTTGAGGAAGAAGTTGAAGGATTGCTGATGGTGACAAATATTTCAGAAACTAAGGTCAAACCGAACTGTTCTAATAACTCAGTTTGGTACTTGGACACCGGTGCGAGTAACCACATGTGTGGTGACGAGCGCATATTCAAAATACTTTCAAAGGTTGAGCCCGGATCTGTTTCTTTCGGTGATGCTTCGAAAGTAGCTATCAAAGGTCAAGGAACGATATGGTATCAACAGGGCAAATTGGAGAGATCAGAGATGTATACTACATAGCTGATCTCAAAAGCAACATATTGAGCATGAGACAGTTAATGGAGAAGGGGTACTCGATTCTGATGAAGGACCGAGAACTACAATTGAAGGATAAATTCGGGAGGCTTATTACTTTGGTGGAAATGAAGAAAAATCGCATGTACAAACTTGAGTTGAAAACAGTTCAAGATAAATGCATGCAATTTGATATGGAGGATGAGACCATAAAGTGGCATTTTCGGTTTGGTCATCTTCACTTCGGTGGGTTGACTGCGCTGGTGAAAAAGGAGATGGTGCTCAGAATGCCTAAAATGGAATTCGAAAACAGGTTCTGTGAAGAATGTGTGATTGGGAAGCAAGCAAGGACTTCTTTCCCAAGAAGTTCTAAATGTCGATGTTAAGTGGTAAAAAGTTGATATAATTATGCCTTGAATTGTTATGAAACCACTTAACTTATGTTAATTCTAATATATTTTTCTCCCAATATAGGATGAATTCAAGAATACCTTGATACAAGAGTAAGGAGCACAATTGTCAGCATAATTAGAGTAAAATTAAAAGAAAGAAGAACGCTTAAGCGAATGAATGATGCGAGGCCCAACCCAAATTCTCTTATAAAAAGATAAGTTTTGTTTTGAGAAAGGCAAGCAGTCTTGGAGAGGAGGAGGCACGACTACTGTTAGGGTTTTGTCCAATCTTCATCAATTCTTCACTTCTTCATCAATTGGAGCATTGTAATGACCAATATGAGTGGCTAACTTCATTCTCTTAGGATTTGGTACACTTCCTTTGAACTCTTTTGTATCATGGTGATATTTTGAGATATTAATCTATGCTTTGATGTTGTTATTCTATTCCTTTATGCTTTGGAATGATTTATTCTTGATGTTTGAGGTATGATTGGAAAATATATCTTGAACCTTAGATCACGGTAAGAATATTTGTTATGTTAATTGTCAGGAATGGAATGAATGTATCAATTGCTTAACACCCTAACCCTAATGCTGGAAAATCTCTTAATTGTGTGAGGAATCAACATTTATTAGGTTTTCTTATGAATTTCATGTGTGAAGAATCAACATGGATGATTTGAGTAGGTGACATCAACATTGTTAGGTTAATGGACGTTCTTAATTGATTTAGCCATTACAAAAGAGGGATAAGGAAGGAAGCTAATCCTAAGTACCTTTAATTGATATTTTCTTAACAATTTACAGTTCTTTGTCATTTAATTTCAATTCAACTCTTATTTCCAAAACTCAATTTGTTTAATATACTTAGTAAGCGTAATTGGAAATTTCCATTGAAATTGTTCCTCGTGGGATCGATTTTTATTTAATTGAAATACTATACTGCGATTGATAATTTTGGTACGCTTGCCAATAATTCAACAAGTATTTCTGGCGTCGTTGCTTGGGGAACAATGTTCTTTGATAATTCTTTGTTTAGCTTATTGAGTATTTTATTTTTATTTTTATTTTTGTTTTATTATTATTATTATTATTATTATTATCATTATTATTATTATTTAGTTTTTAGTTTGTGCTAATATTTGCTTGAGTTACTCTTTTGATTTATGCGTTTAAGAGGACAGGTATCTTCGGAGCGAGTTAGAATTTAATCCAGAAATTGATAAAAACAGCTCGGAGGAAACTCAAGAACAAGCCACAAGAGAATCTGCTAACTCTTCTTCCACATTTGATTTATCAGACCCAATTATAGAAGATATGGCGGAAGAAGGAGCAAATCCAAATCCAAATCTAAATCCAAATGCAAATCCACCTAGAAGAACTCTTAGAAATTGTGCTATGCAGCAAGGTCCAAGACATTTTTCCAGCATTGTCATTCCGGATGATCATACATTGCAGATGAATCCATCTTTCTTAAGCTTGATTAGTGCTCATCAATTCACTGGATTGGATCATGAAGACCCTTATATTCATTTGTCTACTTTTTATGAGTTGATTGGTACCATGGGATTTAGAGCAGCAAATCTTGAATCTGCATATTTGATATTATTTCCTTTTTCTTTGGCAGGTAGGGCAAAGGAGTGGCTGAAAGCACATCCTAATCAGAGTTTGACTAATTGGAGTAGTGTAGAAGAGAAGTTTCTGAACAGATTTTTCCCACTATCCCGCTACATTAAAGCAAAATCCGACATCACTTCTTTTAGACAAGGAGCAGATGAACAGTTTTGTGAAGCATGGGAGAAATTTAAATCACTATTGAGAAGTTGCCCAAATCATGGATTTGATGACATTTCTCAATTGAATATTTTCTATACTGGCTTGCGACATGATGCAAAGATGCTATTAGAGGCTGCAGCAGGAGGATCCATGTTGGATGTAGAAATTGATCATGCCACCAGAATTATTGATGCACTAGCTTTTACAGACCAACAGGCCCAACATGATAGACATCCAATTCAAAGGAAGGGAGTTCTTGAACTTAACAGCTCAGATGCTATCTTAGCCCAGAATAAACTTATAACGCAACAAATTGAAGCATTGAACCAGAAAATAGATAAATTACCTCAACAAATGCACATAGTACAAACTATTCCTAATCAACAGATGAGTTGTGATTTGTGTGGAGGTGATCATTCAAATGAACAATGCTCTTATCAATGCAACATTCAGTAAGAAGAAACTAATTATATGTGGGCCCAAGGCAGTAGTCAAGGCAGACAAGGCAATTTTCCTAATCTCAATAATTATCAGAATAATTTAGCACAAGGATGGAGAGGGAATCAAAATCAGAATCAGAATTTTTGGTGGAACCAAGGTGTTAGCTCATCTACTAGAAAACCTGCATTTCAACAACAGTCTGAAAGCAATGAGGGGGAGATTGATGGAAATGTTCCTGCATTCCCAAGAGATGATTTTGATGATGATTCAAGTCAACACCATTCAAGATGAATTTAAGGACAAGCTGAATTTATGACGTAGGTGACAATGCGAAATATTTCCCTACATGCCCAATATATGTTTTTGATAAAGATAATGATTCAAGCAAGCCCAAGATGATTCTTGAAGACTAGATAGAGTCTTAGAATACTAGATATGGAGGTACAAGTTGATGAAGTAATATTATGCATAAGCCTCCAAAGCACAAGTGTGATAAAATTCATAACATGATATTTTTCACTGTCATAATTAATTATGATGCACCAGAAATGAAAAAATGATTTTCTCTATCATAATTAATTATACTGGTAATATAATCAATTATGGCAATTCAAATTTGAAAAATATATCTGTTTTAAAGAATAAATCTTTTTGAATACATCATGATTTTCTCTATGATATTATTAATGTCCAACGGCCATTTTCTGATGCTATTTTTCTATTTAATTAAGTTTTGATGAAAAATCAAAAATACACAATTACAGAATTCGAAAATACAATTTACATTCAATCAGTTTTGAGAAAAAAATTTTGAGCATGGCAACAGAGATATTTTACACCTTTTGAGAAAACTCTCTTCTCTACTGCCTTCTGTGCTTTCATTGTTAATTACACTTGTTCTTGGAGATTGACATTCTACAGGCTTCTACAATTTGTTGTCTCCATTACCCAGGTGTGTCTGTTCTTATTTTTATTACCTTCATCCTTTTTGCATTGGTGGAAAAGGAGGTGTTTTTCATTCCTAGTATGATTCTAGGGAGGTGTTCATCCTTAGTGAGATTCTAAGGAGATGTTTTCATCCTTTGATTTGTTCAAAGGAGGTTTTCATCCCTAGTATGATTCTAGGGAGGGGTTCATCCTTAGTGGGATTCTAAGGAGGTGTTTTTCATCCTTTGATTTGTTCAGAGGAGTGTTCATCCCTAGTGGGATTCTAGGGAGGTGTTCATCCTTAGTGGGTTTCTAAGGAGGTGATTGTCTTTTTAATTAGTTTACTTTTTATTGGTTCTTCTGCTGAGTTGATTGTAATTTGTAAACTGAATTTGAAAGATAGTGAATGGGGAGTCACTCTTGTGTTAAGAGTTGACTGGGAACTGGATGTAAGGTTGGCTATACCCGAACCAATATAAATCTCTGTGTGCTCTTCTCTTTCCCTTATCTCTTTCTCCTTTCCTGATTATATTATTGCTTCCGCTTTAACAAATTATTGACTCACAAAAAAATTTTTAATTTGACATCTATTTTAATTTGTGCATCTATTCACCCCCCCCCTCTAGATGCCATTTGTCTAACAAATGGTATCAGAGCTTAGTTAGATAAGATATTTCTAAACGATATGTCAAGATGTCTATGCAGAATCAGGTTTACAAGGAAGGAGCTTCAATAAACAGACCACCATTATTAGAAGGAGAAGACTATCAGTTTTGGAAGGCAAGAATGGAAATATTTTTGCAAACACTAGATTACGGTGTTTGGGATGCTGTACTCAATGGTCCTTACATTCCGATGAGAACAACGGAGTCTGGAGCTGTTCCAAAGACTTTTGATCAATGGACGCCGGATGAAAACAAGCGTGCCCAATATGATGTAAAAGCCCGAAACGCTATTGTTTCTGCCTTAACTCGTAATGAATTTTTCAGGGTCTCACAGTGCAAGACGGCAAAAGAAATATGAGACACTCTTGAAGTAACACATGAAGGAACAAATGAAGTAAAGCGAGCACGTAAGAACACACTCATCCAGGAGTATGAATTATTTCAAATGCAGCAAAATGAAAGCATCACGGATTTCCAAACACGCTTCACACATATAGTAAAACACTTGAAAGCATTAGGAAAGAGTTTTGACAATGAGGAGTTGAACACAAAGATCTTGAAATCCTTAGACAGGAATTGGCAACCAAAGGTCACTGCTATTACAGAATCAAAGGATCTCACAAAAATGAATATTGCTACTCTATTTGGAAAGCTGCAAGAACATGAGATGGAGCTACAAAGGTTAAAGAACGGTGAACAAAATCAAACCAAGACGATAGCTCTAAAAACAGAAAAATCTTCACAAGACGAAAGCGAAAATGAAGGTAAGTTTTTGGACTCCGAAATGTCTCTTTTTGTTAAACAATTTTCTCGCTTTATGAAGAACAGGAAAAAGAGTCAGCAAAGAAAGGAGAAAACAACTAAATTTCATTGCTATGAATGTGGAAAACTTGGTCATATCAAACCAGACTGTCAGGAACTTAAGAAAGAGAAGAAAGATATGAAAGAGAAGAAGAAAGAGAAGAACGATACCTATAAGAGGAAACGCAAAACTTATATTGCTTGGGAGGATAATGATTCTTCCACAACACAAGAGATTTCTTCCGAAAGCAGTGATGGAGAAGAAGAAGCAAATCTTTGCTTGATGACAAAAAGTGATGATGAAGCCTCATCACAGGTAAGTAGTATAAATTCCTTAAATGAATATGATGAGTTATTTAAAGAATATCAAGATATGTATGAAGGTTTTACCAAGCTATCTAAGAAATACAATGCACTTAGGCAAAAGTTTAATGCATTAGAAAATACTGTTGGTATTCTTGAAAAAAAATGAGTGCTTAAAGAAAGATGTTGAGAAATCTAAAAATTTTTCTAAAAATAAAGAAGTTGTTAAATCTTGTGAAAATTGTAATCTTTTGGAAAATGAGATTTTCAAGTTAGAGAAAATAATAAGCAATTTTTTAAAATCTTCTAAAAATCTTGATTCGATACTAGGTTATCAATGAGGAAATTCTAGCAAAGCTGGACTTGGTTACAAACCCAAAGAAAGTCTAGAACCTCATAAAACTATTTTTGTGAAAGAGTCAAGGAAAACAGATGTGAAACCAGTTTCAAAAACTTTAAGAAATGCATTTAGACCTTTTCAAAGAAAACCAACATGTTTTTATTGCATGAAATTAGGTCATACATCAAATAAATGTTTCATAAAACATTTTGGCATATCTAATGGAAAATATGAGTGGGTGCCTAAAGGAACAAAACATTTATACATGTCTAGATGATAATTTGAGCATCTAATTGATTATCAGAATCAGATTTTTTTTCTTGTTGTCATAATCAATTATGTTGAAAGTTTGAATTTTAAAAGTTTGAATTTATGAAAATTTGAAATTATTAAAGTTTAAAATTTTGCAGTTTGAGATTCTTGAAATTTGAAATTTTGCAATTTGAAATTTTTAATTTGAAATTTTGCAGTTTGAGATTTTTTTAAAATTTTGCAGTTTGAGATTTTTGAAATTTGAAATTTTGCAATTTGAAATTTTGCAGTTTGAGATTTTTTTAAAAATTTGCAGTATGAGATTTTTGAAATTTGAAATTTTGCAATTTGAGATTTTTGAAATTTGAAATTTTGTAGTTTGAGATTTTGAAATTTGAAATTTTTGCAGTTTGAGATTTTTGAAATTGAATTTGAATTAGAATTTGAAATTTGAATTTGAAATTTGGGATTAGAAATTTGAATTTGAAATTTTGAATTTAAATTTGAAATTTGTTGCAATTTGAATTTGAATTTTGAAATCTGGAATATGAGTGCATTTGAATTTGAAAGTTGTCTAAATAAGAATACTTGCAATTGGGGGAAACTAGTGCATTTCATTTCATTATCTCTATAATCATTTTATTCCCCTATCTTTCTCTCTCTTCATTTGTCTTGGGTATCCTGGATATTGTCTCCTTAATATGATATTCTTCTCTATGACACTTTGTAATGCATTATCTTCTCTACCTTGATTTATGTACTAATATGTGCAAATTTGGTTTCAGTTTCTATTGCAATATTTTTCATAATTATCAATGAAACAGGGAGATATTTTGATGATATTAATATGTGTGAAACATGGGGAGATTTTTTTCTCTTATAATATTTTTCATAATTATCAATGAAACAGGGAGATATTTTGATGATATTAATTTGTGTGAAACAGGGGGAGATTTTTTTCTTATAATATTTTTTTATAATTATCAATGAAACATGGAGATATTTTGATGATATTAATCTGTGTGAAACAGGGGAAGATTTTTTCTTATAATATTTTTTTATGATTATCAATGAAACAGGGGGAGATTTTTTGATGAATTAAAATCTGTGTGAATTTTTTTCCTATCTAAATTAAACAAGGGGAGTTAAGAGAAGTATTTGCTCATATGAGTTAGGGGGAGTCTTGTTATTAATATATCCAGGCGGAGATTAAGAGACTCTGACACTTGGTACAAATTTGTGCTAATATTGAGTTGACTATATAGAGTCAAGCATTTTAATTCATTTCAGGTGTTTCCTTGATCATCATCAAAAAGGGGGAGATTGAAAGCAATGAGGGGGAGATTGATGGAAATGTTCCTGCAGTCCCAAGAGATGATTTTGATGATGATTCAAGTCAACTACATTCAAGTCAACACCATTCAAGATGAATTTAAGGACAAGCTGAATTTATGACATAGGTGACAATGTGAAACATTTCCCTACATGCCCAATATATGTTTTGGATAAAGATGATGATTCAAGCAAGCCCAAGATGATTCCTGAAGACTAGATAGAGTCTTAGAATACTAGATATGGAGGTACAAGTTGATGAAGTAATATTATGCATAAGTCTCCAAAGCACAAGTGTGATAAAATTCATAACATGATATTTTTCACTGTCATAATTAATTATGATGCACCAGAAATGGAAAAATGATTTTCTCTATCATAATTAATTATACTGGTAATATAATCAATTATGGCAATTCAAATTTGAAAAATATATCTGTTTTAAAGAATAAATGTTTTTGAATACATCCTGATTTTCTCTATGATATTATTAATGTCTAACGACCATTTTCTGATGCTATTTTTCTATTTAATTAAGTTTTGATGAAAAATAAAAAATACACAATTACAGAATTCGAAAATACAATTTACATTCAATCAGTTTTGAGAAAAGAATTCTGAGCAAGGCAACAGAGATATTTTACACCTTTTGAGAAAACCCTCTTCTCTACTGCCTTTTGTGCTTTCATTGCTAATCACACTTGTTCTTGGAGATTGACATTCTACAGGCTTCTACAATTTGTTGTCTCCATTACCCAGGTGTGTTTGTTCTTATTTTTATTACCTTCATCCTTCTTGCATTGGTGGAAAAGGAGGTGCTTTTCATTCTTAGTGTGATTCTAGGGAGCTGTTCATCCTTAGTGAGATTCTAAGGAGGTGTTTTCATCCTTTGATTTGTTCAAAGGAGGTTTTCATCCCTAGTATGATTCTAGGGAGGGGTTCATCCTTAGTGGGATTCTAAGGAGGTGTTTTTCATCTTTTGATTTGTTCAGAGGAGTGTTCATCCCTAGTGGGATTCTAGGGAGGTGTTCATCCTTAGTGGGTTTCTAAGGAGGTGATTGTCTTTTTAATTAGTTTACTTTTTATTGGTTCTTCTGCTGAGTTGATTGTAATATGTAAACTGAATTTGAAAGATAGTGAATGGGGAGTCACTCTTGTGTTAAAAGTTGACTAGGAACTGGATGTAAGGTTGGCTATACCCGAACCAATATAAATCTCTGTGTGCTCTTCTCTTTCCCTTATCTCTTTCTCCTTTCCTGATTATATTATTGCTTCCGCTTTAACAAATTATTGACTCAAATAAATTTTTAATTTGACATCTATTTTAATTTGTGCATCTATTCACCCCCCTCTAGATGTCATTTGTCTAACACATTCATTTCAGCAACCTCCATATCAACAACAACAACAACATTATCCTTCAGTGCCTGACAAAATAAGTAAATTGGAGGATACTTTAGAAAAATTCATGCAAGGCACTATGGCTAATCAGAAAAATACTGAGGCTTCATTCAGAAATATAGAGACCCAGATAGGCCAACTGGCTAAACAATTATCTTACTAGCAACAAGGAGGACAGTTTTCAGCTAACACACAAACCAACCCCAGGGAGCAATGCAATTCAATAACTACAAGGAGTGGAAAAGTTGTAGGTAAGGGGATTGGTGACAATATAGTTGTTGAAGAAGAAGTTTTGGTAAAAGAAGATGAAGAGCAAGAAAAGGAGAATAATAAAGAAAGACATATTCCTAATAAGAAGAACGAAGAGAAGATAGAAAAAGGAGGGAGTCAAAAATCATTTGTAGAGAAGTTACCATATTCCACGGTTCCCTCACAAATAGATAAAGAAAGACAATTCACTAGGTTTATGGATATTTTCAAACATTTACAAATTAATATTCTATTTATAGAAGCTATGGAGCAGATGCCGACTTATGCAAAATTCATGAAAGAGTTGTTAACTAAGAAAAGGAGATTTACTATAGAAACAGTGGAGCTAGAAGTAGGATGCAACGCTATAATTCAGAAATCATTGTCTCAAAAGTCCAAGCATCCTGGAAGTTTCACTATACCAGTCGCAATTGGGACATTACAAGTAGGTAAGGCATTACTCGATTTGGGTGCTAGTATAAATCTAATGTTTTTGTCTATGCTTAAAAGAATAGGAGACTTGGAAGTAAAGCCTACAAAAATGACACTGCAGCTAGCTGACAGATCTCTAAAGATTCCTTATGGAGTAGCAGAAGATGTTTTAGTTAGAGTGGACAAATTCATATTTCCTTTTGATTTTGTGATTATGGACATGGAGGAAAATGAGGAAGTCCCATTGATCCTGGGAAGGCCATTTATGAAGACTGTCAAAGTAATTATAGATGTTGACATGGGCAAGTTGAAAATTAGAAGTGGAGATGATGAAGTTAATTTTAATCTGTTTGAAGTTATACAAACACCGGAAGACAAGAAAGATTGCCTCATAATAAATACTTTGGAGGAATTACTCATCTCAACTGAAAAACAAGATTATAAGCCTGTTGCACAACCCCAAAGACATCTTAGTCTGACTATGAAGGAAGTTATTCAAAGAGAGGTACTGAAACCTCCTGAAGTAGGTATGATTTATCCAATCTCTGACAGTTGTAAGGTTATTCGTAATGAGAAAAATAAATTCATTCTCACAAGGACAGTCAAGGGATGAAGAATGCGTATATATCACCTTGATCACTCACCTGCATGAGCCCTAAAGCAAATAGGCGTCGAGCTGAAGACGTTAAACAAGCGCTCTTGGGAGGCAACCCAATGTTTTGAATTTTTTTTTTCTTTTTGCAGTTTAAGTCTTTTTTTTTGTGCATTTTTCTTCCTTAGGTTCTTTCTTTGCAAGATTGCTCCAGGTACACAGTGAACTTCTCCTCAAGACTTTGAAGTCTTACTTCAATGGCCTGGGAAAAATCCAACTTTTCCGAGAGGGGCTGAGAAAGTCTGCAGTTGAGGCTGAGACACAAGATAAGGAGTAGATAATAAGTGAAGAAAATAAGGGAGGAAACTTACTTTATTTTTAATGTTTTTAATTCTTTTATTTTTAATTTCTTTATTTTAAATTGAATTCCCTTGTCTGTCCCATAATATGTTTTAGAGTCATATATGACATTATTGCTTATTGTCTAATTCAAATCTAGAACGTGAAAAATAATTTTGATTGTTTCCAATAACAAGTGATTTTGGGATATTGAGTATGATAGTGAAAAGGAATTGATGAGGAAAATTAGGAATTAACTGAATTGGAGAAGCTAGCCAAAACCCAGGTGAGCAGAGTACCACAAACAGATAAATTGAGTGTCAACACTTTGTGATGATAACTGATATTGGTTGATTCTTTGATGTGGTTACATGTTGGCAAGAATTGAAAATGATAAAGGCATTTTTTTCTTTGTAGTAGATATAACCCAGAGCCAAATAGCCAACCCTGCATTAATTAAAGGACATCCATTTGAACCCCTTTTGAGCCAAAAATAATATTGTTTCTTAAATAGAACTCTTAAGCCTAAACATTATTTATCTAACTTCCTATATTTGAGAAAGGAAATGAGTATGAATGTCACTATTTTTTCTTATTGTTGGGTATTGCTATTGTTGTTCCACGAGTATTATTGGGGTGTATTGTAAAAAAAAAAAAAGGTGTAAAGAAAAAGGAAAAGCAAAGGTTAAAAAAATTGGCAAAGCCAAAAAGAATACATGCAAAAGCATGAAAAAAAATTATTTATTTATATAAATAATTCAATGGGGGAATAATAACTTGTGAGATTATTAACTCACTGTCATTGTGTTAGGGACAAAAACATAAAGTTTGAAACCTGACTTGAAGAATTGTTAATCAAGAATCGTTCATATGAGTTGAATTTCTCAAATATTTTTGTATATCCCAGAAAAACCAATAATTCTTTCTTAGCCCAGCCCCATTACAAGCCTCAAAAGATCTTTTGATTTAAGTTGTTTAACAATTGTTGATTGCTTGAAGATGATTATCAATATTTGATTGTCTAAATGAAGTGATTGAATGAGATAAACACTTACCTGTGAGAATTAGAGATGAGTATATATAACTCTATTTGAGAGATCATGCTTCTCTGAGGATAGTTGAGGACTAATTATTCTTTGTTGGTTTCTATAACTTGAATGCTTATGTGTTCTATTTTCATTTGGAGTTGTGAGCATCACCTCTGAAAAATTTTATGATTCTAGAAGAGAAAGTGATAATAGGTGATGGTTTTGTTTTGGAAAAATTACTTTGCTTGGGACAAGCAAAATTCTAGGTTGGGGGGAGTTGTTAAGTGGTAAAAAGTTGATATAATTATACCTTGAATTGTTATGAAACCACTTAACTTATGTTAATTCTAATATATTTTCTCCCAATATAGGATGAATTCGAGAATACCTTGATACAAGAGTAAGGAGCACAATTGTCAGCATAATTGGAGTAAAATTAAAAGAAAGAAGAACGCTTAAGCGAATGAATGATGCGAGGCCCGACCCAAATTCTCTTATAAAAAGATAAGTTGTGTTTTGAGAAAGGTAAGCAGTCTTGGAGAGGAGGAGACACGACTACTATTAGGGTTTTGTCCAATCTTCATCAATTCTTCACTTCTTCATCAATTGGAGCATTGTAATGACCAACATGAGTGACTAACTTCATTCTCTTAGGATTCAGTGCACTTCCTTTGAACTCTTTTGTATCATGGTGATATTTTGAGATATTAATCTATGCTTTGATGTTGTTATTCTTATCTTGTATGCTTTGGAATGATTTATTCTTTATGTTTGAGGTATGATTGGAAAATATATCTTAAACCTTAGATCACGGTAAGAATATTTGTTACGTTAATTGTCAGGAATGGAATGAATGTATCAATTGCTTAACACCCTAACCCTAATGCTGGAAAATCTCTTAATTGTGTGAGGAATCAACATTTATTAGGTTTTCTTATGAATTTCATGTGTGAGAAATCAACATGGATGATTTGAGTAGGTGGCATCAACATTGTTAGGTTAATGGACGTTCTTAATTGATTTAGCCATTACAAAAGAGGGATAAGGAAGGAAGTCAATCCTAAGTACCTTTACTTGATATTTTCTCAACAATTTACAGTTTTTTGTCATTTAATTTCAATTCAACTCTTATTTGCAAAACCCAATCTGTTTAATATACTTAGTAAGCATAATTGGGAATTTCCATTGAAACTGTTCCTCGTGGGATCGACTTTTATTTAGTTGAAATACTATACTGCGATTGATAATTTTGGTATGCTTGCCAATAATTCAACAGTCGAGCAAAGCAGCAACTCGGAGTGATCCATACTGATTTGTATGGGCCAATAACTCTAGAATCTTTTAGTGGTAAGAGATACTTCATCTCTTTCATTGATGATTTCTCAAAAAAAACGTGGATTTATTTTCTGAAGGAGAAGTCAGAAGTGTTTGAAACTTTCAAGAAATTCAAAGTGATGGTGGAGAAAGAAATAAGCAAAGTCATCAAAACAATCCGATCTGACAGAGGAGACGAGTTCACTTCTACTGAGTTCAACAAATACTGTGAGGAACATGGGATCAAACGTTTCCTGATTGCCCCATATGCTCCGCAGCAAAACGGTGTAGCGGAACGAAAGAACTGAACCATTCTTGATATGGTTCGATCTATGTTGAAAGGGAAGAATATGTCAAAGAAGTTTTGGGCAGAGGCGGTGCAGTGCGTAGTCTATTTGCAAAATAGATGTCCACATGCAAAGCTATGTGAGAAGATGCCTCAAGAGATATGGAGTGGTATGAAGCCAAGTGTCTCTCATCTGAAGGTATTTGGTAGCATGGCCTATGAGCAAGTACCAAGTCAACACAGGACTAAATTAGAATTGACGAGTAGGCTCCTCGTGCTTGGAATGAGAGAATTGACGAGTATTTCAAGAAAAATGGGTATAAACAATGTCCATACAAGCATGCTTTGTACACAAAGAAATCAGAAAAGGATATGATGGTAATCGCTCTCTATGTTGACGATCTCATATTCACCGGAAGCAACACGAAGCTAATTAAGGAGTTCAAGGAGGTAATGAAGAAAGAGTTCAAAATGACAGACTTAGGGTTGATGAAATATTTTCTTGGCCTATAAGTGAAGCAATCAGAGGAAGGAATTTGTATATCCCAAGAGAGGTACGCGCTTGAAATTTTAAAGAAGTTTAAAATGGAGGACTGCAACCCGGTTTCTACTCCAATGGAACCAGGCACTAAACTCTCAAAGTTTGATGGAGGAGAACAAGCTGATTCTGTGAGATATCGAAGCTTAATCGGAAGTCTGAGGTACCTTACAAGCACAAAACCCGACCTAATGCTGAGTGTTGGGATAACGAGCAGATACAAGGAGAATCCAAGCTACACACATTGGAAGGCCTTAAAGAGAATTCTAAGATATGTTTGAGGAACCTTATCACTTGGTCTTTTCTATTCAAAATCAGATGACTACCGACTAGTGGGTTACTAGGATAGTGATTGGTGTAGTGATGTTGATGACCGGAAAAGTACTTCAAGTTATGTGTTCCTACTCGGAAAAATAGTTTTTACTTGGCTGTCAAATAAGCAGCCCATTGTAACTCTGTCAACCTATGAGGCCAAGTATGTGACGGCCTCTTGGAGTGTGTGTCATGCAGTCTGACTTTCAAATCTACTAAGGCATCTAGGAGTGATCCAAGACGAAGGGACTGTAATTCGAGTTGACAACAAGTTGGCGATCGAGTTGGCAAAGAACCCGGTTAATCATGGAAGGAGCAAGCACATCGACGTCCGATTTTATTTCATCCGAGAACAAGTCAGAAAAGGAAAGGTTGAGCTGGAGCATGTTGAAAACCGAGCTCAAGCTGCTGACATATTCACCAAACCACTGTCAACTACATTGTTAGAGAGTTGTAAAAGGCTTATTAGAATAAGAGATGGGAAGAGTATTTAAGTTTAAGGGGTAGATTTATTGTAAAACTTAAATTAGACGTTTAGTATTCCTAGAATAATATTAATGGTTTTAATTATGAGTGATATAACCAATGGGTTGTAAACCTATTTAATAGGTATCATGATTTACTTTTGGCATTTGAAGAGACAAATATTTTGGCCATAAATACTTGTAACAACTCATTTGGAATTGCATCAGGAAAAATACTGAGTGTTGTTTTGTTTTCCTATTACCAACAGTTTAAGGGCACTATTTCTAAAAACATCACAAGTGCAAAAGAATTCCTTGTTGAAATTGAGCAGTGCTTTGAAAAAACCGATAAGACGGAGGCAAGCACTCTTCTTCAGAACTTGATCTCCATGAAATATCAGGGCAAAGAAAATACTAGGGAGTACATTATGAGCATGTCTAATATTGTTTTTAAACTCAAGGAACTAAAGCTTGAATTCTCAGAAGACTTGCTCATTCATTTGGTGTTAATTTCTCTTCTTGCAATGTTTAATCAGTTTAAGGTATCTTACAACTATCAGAAGGATAAATGGTCTCTTAATGAGCTCATTTCACACTGCGTACAAGAAGAGGAAAGACTAAAGTAAGACAAGACAGAAAGTGCTCATTTTGCAAGCACCTCCAAGGCTAAGGGCAAAAGAAAGAGATCAGAGGATCTCGAGAAGAAAGCTGTTAAAGGTCCAGAACAAAAGAAACAAACTCAGGAAAACAAATATTTCTTTTGTAATAAGACTAGACACGTAAAGAAGAAATGTGTTAAATATCATGTTTAGCGTGAAAACAAAGGTATGTTTCTTACTATGATCTGTTCTCAAGTCAATTTAGCGTCAGTACCTAGTAACACTTAGTGGTTAGAGTCAGGTGCAACTACTAACATCAGTGTTTCTATGAAGGATTGCCTAAACTACCAGAAGTCAGCTGATTCTGAGAGATGGATATTCGTTGGAGATGGCAAATCGGTGGAGGTGGAGGCTATTGGGCATTCTAGATTATTATTGTGTACTGGTTTTTTATTTAGATTTGAAAGACACTTTTGTCATGTCATCATTTATACAAAATTTAATTTCAATTTCTTATTTGAACAAATAAAATTATTTTTGTTCATGTGGAAACAATGAATTCAGTTTGTCTTTTAATTCAAGTATTGTTAGAATTGGTTCACTTTTGGTATTTGCTTAATATTGTGACCGCCTATAATGAAACTCTTAATACAGAATCTCGTGGTACTAAACATAAAATTGGCAATACTCACTCGGGTCCATTATGACACGAGTGCTCGGGTCATAATCTATTCGTGGCACTTGGGCTTGTGTTACACTCTTAAAGATATGGTAAGGAGTATGATTTGTCATTCCACCTTATTGAAATTACTCCGGGAGAGGCACTAAAGACGACAACTTATATTCTAAATAGAGTACCAACTAAAGCAGCTACCAAATTATGAGTTTTGGACTAGGCGACGACCTAGTCTCGAAGCATTTCCATGTGTGGGGTTATCGAGCTGAGGCAAGGCCTTATAAGCCAAATGAAAATAAATTGAACTACCGAACAGTAAGTAGTTATTTTATTAGTTATGCTGAAAGATCCAGGGGATATAAATTTTATGATTTCACATTAAAGACAATTTTTGAGACGGGAACTGCTACGTTCTTTGAGGATATTGAGTTTGGGGGGAAGAATAAGATTAGAAACTTTGTCTTGGAGGAAGAATCAGTAATAATTCCAGAACCGATTTAAACAGTTACTTTTGATAAAGTAAGTTTAGAACCTCCATAAGACATTAATGATGAACCATATACTCAAGATGATTTGGTTGTCCGTCAAGAACAAACTCAAGATCCTCAAGAACTTGTGCATCATGAGCCAATAACTTTGCAGAGATCCACTAACAATGGTATGATGGAAGATGACCCAGTTAATCTCCGTCATGCCATGCAAAGTTTGGCATGCATGAATGTAAATCCGAGGATACTCTAGTTGCTAAGGGAGACAAGTTTAGTCTCAATCAGTGCCCAAAGGAAAATTTAAAAATTGAGGAAATGCAGAAGATTCCCTATGCATCAGCTGTAGGGAGTTTGATGTATGTCCGAGTATGTACCATCCGGACATAGCATACATAGTTAGGATTCTAGGCGGATATTTAAGTAATCCAGGAATAGACCATTGGAAAGCGGTAAAAAAGGATCATGAGATATTTAAAGAGAACAAAAGATTATATGCTCACATACAAGAGGTCAGACTAGGTGGAGATCATTGGGTTTTCTTACTCAAACTTTGCAGGATGTCAAGATAGTTTGAAATCCACTTCAGGTTACATTTTCATGTTGGCAGGTGGTGCGGTTTCTTGGCGCAGTGTCAAGCAAATCCTTACAGCTTCACCCACTATGGTAGTAGAATTTGTAACATGCTATGAGGCATCAAATCATGGAATATGGCTGAGAAATTTTGTCACAGGGCTGCAAATTATGAAAGGCATTGAAAGACTACTTAAGTTATATTATGACAATAAATTAGTTGTATTGTACTCCAACAACAATAGAAGCTCGACTAAGTCAAAGCACATCGATATTAAGTTCCTAGTTGTTAAAGAAAGAGTGTAGAGTGGACTATTTCCATATAACAATTAGCGACAACCTCCATGATATGCAGTTTTTAGTTCATACATTATACTTTGTACATTAAGGTTATTATATCGATCTCGAAAATTTAAAGTTTAGACCAGTTGAAAATAGATGTGTACAGATCACCTTCACGTAATTTTTCATGCTACACATTTCATGATGAATCTATGTCATTTGGTTATGTTAAGATTAGTAATCATTGTTGGTTTTTGTTGCAATGATGCAATGAAAAGATGGTTTGGTTCTATATGCTAATATGATAAATGAACGGGACTTTTGGAGTATGCTAAAGGAATATAATGACAATTTTGACCTCATAAAGGCTAACACATTTGTAAGGTTATAAGGACATATATATTTGTGACCAGTGGGAGATTGTTGGCAAATTTTTGGTCATGTATATATATGATACATAATTTAAATGTGTTAAGACCATTATTTATTAAACCAAATAATAAAGTGATCTGATTAAATTAAAATTTTGGCTAAAGGCATATGTCATGAAAATAAAATTGTGTAAACACCATAGAGTAATTTCTAATTTGATGAGGGGCCAAATTAGAAATACTAAAACTTAAGTAATTAACCTAATTCTGGTTATTTAATGGGTCATGGTCCCCTTCAGGGGGCACACACACAGAACGTAAGTCTCAATTCTCGTTTCTTTCTTTCTATCCCCATCAAGAGAGAAAATCCAGAGGAAAAATAAAGGTGTTCTTCGGTGGAAGACCATAAGATCAATAGTGCTCTAAAAGGGACATCATCATTATGGCTAATTCAGGTACACTTTCAATTCGATCTACAACATATTTATGAGTATGAGATAATGCTTATGTTTGACCGTTAGATTCGAAATCAGGATCATAATTATTAGTTTTCTAACATTGCTGAGACACATAGGAGAAAATTTTAAAAAGAGATCGTAAATTATCTATGAGAAGAAAGTGTGAATGAATATTATTGTACTGTTCGTTTAATCCCCGTAAAAATTGCATAGCTCGATCTTCAAGTTTTCGTTTGAGCAAGTATAGACGAAACAGTACAAGTGCATTTTGGATTGACAAATACAAATTGGATCTGGTCTAAAAAATTTAAGTTTGTCCCAAATAACTCTCAGTTTAGTAAAATATTCACCTAAAGTTAAGCAGCTCACCTTGCTTCACAGATGAGGCTTCGAATTGTAAATCAGAGAGATGAAAAAGATTACCTTGAGAATATCTGGATTTCAAATCCTTCAAGATTTCATTTGTTTGATCCATCCATAGGATGCTTTGTCGGATTGAAAGAGAAACAGAATAAACAATCCATGACACAACCATATTATTGCATCAACGTCATGTTATATATGTTGGATCTGACTTCGGTGGTTCTGGAGCACTATCATCAATGAATTCAACTTTGTTTAGGAAGAATAGTGATCATGGATTTGCTCCATAAGCGATAGTTACTAGAATTAAGGACAGGTGAGACTAGAACAATTGTTGAATTCTCACTTGAGTATAAACACAAGTGGTTGTTGACGTTATGAATATGCTCTATATTTCCACTCATGATGATAGTGGAAGATGAGAGATGAGATTGCACAACAGAGCTCTTCAATGGAAGAGTTGTGATACCATAATAAATATATGTGACCAAATGTAATTCGTGTACATTATCATGTCAAAACTCATAAAGCACAAAAAGAAAAAAGTGTAATAATCAAAACAAAATCTTATGTAATAGAGAATGAGATGATACATATTTATAGTAATAATAATATTAAAGGGCAGAATAACGAGAAAATGATTATAATGAAAAAATAAAAGAATTGTGGAGGTGCGATATTGTTACAAAAACATGATTCTATTGCGGATATGATACGATTAAGATCGTTATTTCTAAATAACCATATTTTAATTAAATTAGGATAAATAACCAATTTTAATAAAAAAATTAAAATAAATATTTTTTAATATAAATTTTTTATAAAAGTTATAATATATTTTAATTATTTTTTACTTTTTTATTTCATATTAATTACATCAATCTTATATAATAATTATTTTATTCTATTTATTTTATTTTAATAATAATATATTTTTTATTCTCTAATATATTTATATTTATAACATGTAATCTCTATTATTTATTTTTTTTATAAAAAATTATTACTAATAAATTTAATATATATATATATATATATATTATAAAAATAATATTTTATTAAATTCAGTTTAACTTCAATTAACCCTTTAAAAATTTGAACTTATATTTTACAAATATTTATTAATATTTAATTTTATTTCATTAAAGTCCTGAAATTATATATGACTTTTTTTTTCTACAGAATTATACTAGTGTCATGAAAGTTCTCCACCACACCAACTGATAGCATTTTTTTATTTAGTAATAGTTTGAATACCACTAACTTGTGCTTCGGATTCTGTGTCAAACTCACTTGTCTTGGAATCATATACTCTGTTTACTTGAACCTCTAAATAGAATTTTATTTTGTTAGATTCCTAAGTTTCTACTTTTTCCATCTTCGAGAGTTAGTGATGTTACATTATTATATATGGTGGTTTATTGCCACCTTAATCAATGTTTTAATATATGAAAATGATTTGATTTGATTCAAATAGTAAAATAAATATTATAATGATAAAAGTGATTTGAAACAAAATTTAAATAGTGAAGGTATCTAATTTATGTGTCGTTGAGTTGAATTTAATTTATATTTAATGCATATTATACATTTGTAGATGAGGTATATTATTGATTGCATAATATATATATATATATATATATATATATATATATATATATATATTAAATTTCAATTATATGGTATATTTGATTCATTAAAATTATAAGATATTTTGATTACATTTTAATTTAAAATCAGTAAGATAATAAGTGAGATTAAGATGTCAATTAATACTAAACTAAAATTTAACGTAAATTTTTTTTTTTTTTAAGTTTGCCTATTATAATAAGAATCTTGTTGACGAAAAATGTCGGAATCGTTAATCTCAATTTTTGAAGTTGAAATCTATCACCATGATCTTAAACTAAAATCAAACAAACAAATATATTGGTGGATGGAAAACACATCCATTACATTAATTCAACCCACCATTTTCCCCAACACGCGAACCCATATAATAGTCAACAAGAAAGAAGAAAATTAAGATTTTTGGTGGGTTCTTATTCCTAACTCAATGGCAATGACATATGTGTTGAGAGGGAATAACCAACAGGCCCCTCATGTCATTGGACACAATATTTATTTCTTTCCATTTACAAAGGCGACATTGCTTCAATGGTCAAAACGGGAGAAGTTAATATAGGGTTTTAAAAATAAGTTTACCTCGTAAATTAGATTAAAAAATTTATAGCCACAATTAAATTAGATTTTGTACCATTATGTATTAGGAGAGGACTTAATATAATCTCACATCAAAATAACTTAGACGAAATTGTCCAATCATATAAATACTATTTAGTAGTTATAAAAAAGCTACGATGATTAATACATAAAAAATTTTATTAACACATTATATTTTTATTTTGCAAGCACTTCCAAGGTTAAGGGCAAAAGAAAGAGATCAGAGGATCTCGAGAAGGAAGCTGTTAAAGGTCCAGAACAAAAGAAACAAACTCAGGAAAACAAATATTTCTTTTGTAATAAGACTAGACATGTAAAGAAGAAATGTGTTAAATATCATGTTTAGCGTGAAAACAAAGGTATGTTTCTTACTATGATCTGTTCTCAAGTCAATTTAGCGTCAGTACCTAGTAACACTTAGTGGTTAGAGTCATGTGCAACTACTAACATCAGTGTTTCTATGAAGGATTGTCTAAACTACCGGAAGTCAGCTGATTCTGAGAGATGGATATTCGTTGGAGATGGCAAATCGGTGGAGGTGGAGGCTATTGGGCATTCTAGATTATTATTGTGTACTGGTTTTTTATTTAGATTTGAAAGACACTTTTGTCATGTCATCATTTATACAAAATTTAATTTCAATTTCTTATTTGAACAAATAAAATTATTTTTGTTCATGTGGAAACAATGAATTCAGTTTGTCTTTTAATTCAAGTATTGTTAGAATTGGTTCACTTTTGGTATTTGCTTAATATTGTGACCGCCTATAATGAAACTCTTAATACAGAATCTCGTGGTACTAAACATAAAATTGGCAATACTCACTCAGGTCCATTATGACACAGGTGCTCAGGTCATAATCTATTCGTGGCACTTGGGCTTGTGTTACACTCTTAAAGATATGGTAAGGAGTATGATTTGTCATTCCACCTTATTGAAATTACTCTGGGGAGAGGCACTAAAGACGACAACTTATATTCTAAATAGAGTACCAACTAAAGCAGCTACCAAATTATGAGTTTTGGACTAGGCGACAACCTAGTCTGAAGCATTTCCATGTGTGGGGTTATCGAGCTGAGGCAAGGCCTTATAAGCCAAATGAAAATAAATTGAACTACCGAACAGTAAGTAGTTATTTTATTAGTTATGCTGAAAGATCCAGGGGATATAAATTTTATGATTTCACATTAAAGACAATTTTTGAGACGGGAACTGCTACGTTCTTTGAGGATATTGAGTTTGGGGGGAAGAATAAGATTAGAAACTTTGTCTTTGAGGAAGAATCAGTAATAATTCCAGAACCGATTTAAACAGTTACTTTTGATAAAGTAAGTTCAGAACCTCCATAAGACATTAATGATGAACCCTATACTCAAGATGATTTGGTTGTCCGTCAAGAACAAACTCAAGATCCTCAAGAACTTGTGCATCATGAGCCAATAACTTTGCAGAGATCCACTAACAATGGTATGATGGAAGATGACCCAGTTAATCTCCGTCATGCCATGCAAAGTTTGGCATGCATGAATGTAAATCTGAGGATACTCTAGTTGCTAAGGGAGACAAGTTTAGTCTCAATCAGTGCCCAAAGGAAAATTTAAAAATTGAGGAAATGCAGAAGATTCCCTATGCATCAGCTGTAGGGAGTTTGATGTATGTCTGAGTATGTACCATCCAGACATAGCATACATAGTTAGGATTCTAGGCAGATATTTAAGTAATCCAGGAATAGACCATTGGAAAGCAGTAAAAAAGGATCATGAGATATTTAAAGAGAACAAAAGATTATATGCTCACATACAAGAGGTCAGACTAGGTGGAGATCATTGGGTTTTCTTACTCAAACTTTGCAGGATGTCAAGATAGTTTGAAATCCACTTCAGGTTACATTTTCATGTTGGCAGGTGGTGCGGTTTCTTGGCGCAGTGTCAAGCAAATCCTTACAGCTTCACCCACTATGGTAGTAAAATTTGTAACATGCTATGAGGCATCAAATCATGGAATATGGCTGAGAAATTTTGTCACAGGGCTGAAAATTATGAAAGGCATTGAAAGACTACTTAAGTTATATTATGACAATAAATTAGTTGTATTGTACTCCAACAACAATAGAAGCTCGACTAAGTCAAAGCACATCGATATTAAGTTCCTAGTTGTTAAAGAAAGAGTGTAGAGTGGACTATTTCCATATAACAATTAGCGACAACCTCCATGATATGCAGTTTTTAGTTCATACATTATACTTTGTACATTAAGGTTATTATATCGATCTCGAAAATTTAAAGTTTAGACCAGTTGAAAATAGATGTGTACAGATCACCTTCACGTAATTTTTCATGCTACACATTTCATGATGAATCTATGTCATTTGGTTATGTTAAGATTAGTAATCATTGTTGGTTTTTGTTGCAATGATGCAATGAAAAGATGGTTTGGTTCTATATGCTAATATGATAAATGAACGGGACTTTTGGAGTATGCTAAAGGAATATAATGACAATTTTGACCTCATAAAGGCTAACACATTTGTAAGGTTATAAGGACATATATATTTGTGACCAGTGGGAGATTGTTGGCAAATTTTTGGTCATGTATATATATGATACATAATTTAAATGTGTTAAGACCATTATTTATTAAACCAAATAATAAAGTGATCTGATTAAATTAAAATTTTGGCTAAAGGCATATGTCATGAAAATAAAATTGTGTAAACACCATAGAGTAATTTCTAATTTGATGAGGGGCCAAATTAGAAATACTAAAACTTAAGTAATTAACCTAATTCTGGTTATTTAATGGGTCATGGTCCCCTTCAGGGGGCACACACACAGAACGTAAGTCTCAATTCTCGTTTCTTTCTTTCTATCCCCATCAAGAGAGAAAATCCAGAGGAAAAATAAAGGTGTTCTTCAGGTGGAAGACCATAAGATCAATAGTGCTCTAAAAGGGACATCATCATTATGGCTAATTCAGGTACACTTTCAATTCAGTCTACAACATATTTATGAGTATGAGATAATGCTTATGTTTGACCGTTAGATTCGAAATCAGGATCATAATTATTAGTTTTCTAACATTGCTGAGACACATAGGAGAAAATTTTAAAAAGAGATCGTAAATTATCTATGAGAAGAAAGTGTGAATGAATATTATTGTACTGTTCGTTTAATCCCCGTAAAAATTGCATAGCTCGATCTTCAAGTTTTCGTTTGAGCAAGTATAGACGAAACAGTACAAGTGCATTTGGATTGACAAATACAAATTGGATCTGGTCTAAAAAATTTAAGTTTGTCCCAAATAACTCTCAGTTTAGTAAAATATTCACCTAAAGTTAAGCAGCTCACCTTGCTTCACAGATGAGGCTTCGAATTGTAAATCAGAGAGATGAAAAAGATTACCTTGAGAATATCTGGATTTCAAATCCTTCAAGATTTCATTTGTTTGATCCATCCATAGGATGCTTTGTCGGATTGAAAGAGAAACAGAATAAACAATCCATGACACAACCATATTATTGCATCAACGTCATGTTATATATGTTGGATCTGACTTCGGTGGTTCTGGAGCACTATCATCAATGAATTCAACTTTGTTTAGGAAGAATAGTGATCATGGATTTGCTCCATAAGTGATAGTTACTAGAATTAAGGACAGGTGAGACTAGAACAATTGTTGAATTCTCACTTGAGTATAAACACAAGTGGTTGTTGACATTATGAATATGCTCTATATTTCCACTCATGATGATAGTGGAAGATGAGAGATGAGATTGCACAACAGAGCTCTTCAATGGAAGAGTTGTGATACCATAATAAATATATGTGACCAAATGTAATTCGTGTACATTATCATGTCAAAACTCATAAAGCACAAAAAGAAAAAAGTGTAATAATCAAAACAAAATCTTATGTAATAGAGAATGAGATGATACATATTTATAGTAATAATAATATTAAAGGGCAGTAATAACGAGAAAATGATTATAATGAAAAAATAAAAGAATTGTGGAGGTGCGATATTGTTACAAAAACATGATTCTATTGCAGATATGATACGATTAAGATCGTTATTTCTAAATAACCATATTTTAATTAAATTAGGATAAATAACCAATTTTAATAAAAAAATTAAAATAAATATTTTTTAATATAAATTTTTTATAAAAGTTATAATATATTTTAATTATTTTTTACTTTTTTATTTCATATTAATTACATCAATCTTATATAATAATTATTTTATTCTATTTATTTTATTTTAATAATAATATATTTTTTATTCTCTAATATATTTATATTTATAACATGTAATCTCTATTATTTATTTTTTTTATAAAAAATTATTACTAATAAATTTAATATATATATATATATATATATATTATAAAAATAATATTTTATTAAATTCAGTTTAACTTCAATTAACCCTTTAAAAATTTGAACTTATATTTTACAAATATTTATTAATATTTAATTTTATTTCATTAAAGTCCTGAAATTATATATGACTTTTTTTTTCTACAGAATTATACTAGTGTCATGAAAGTTCTCCACCACACCAACTGATAGCATTTTTTTATTTAGTAATAGTTTGAATACCACTAACTTGTGCTTCGGATTCTGTGTCAAACTCACTTGTCTTGGAATCATATACTCTGTTTACTTGAACCTCTAAATAGAATTTTATTTTGTTAGATTCCTAAGTTTCTACTTTTTCCATCTTCGAGAGTTAGTGATGTTACATTATTATATATGGTGGTTTATTGCCACCTTAATCAATGTTTTAATATATGAAAATGATTTGATTTGATTCAAATAGTAAAATAAATATTATAATGATAAAAGTGATTTGAAACAAAATTTAAATAGTGAAGGTATCTAATTTATGTGTCGTTGAGTTGAATTTAATTTATATTTAATGCATATTATACATTTGTAGATGAGGTATATTATTGATTGCATAATATATATATATATATATATATATATATATATATATATATATATATATATTAAATTTCAATTATATGGTATATTTGATTCATTAAAATTATAAGATATTTTGATTACATTTTAATTTAAAATCAGTAAGATAATAAGTGAGATTAAGATGTCAATTAATACTAAACTAAAATTTAACGTAAATTTTTTTTTTTTTTTAAGTTTGCCTATTATAATAAGAATCTTGTTGACGAAAAATGTCGGAATCGTTAATCTCAATTTTTGAAGTTGAAATCTATCACCATGATCTTAAACTAAAATCAAACAAACAAATATATTGGTGGATGGAAAACACATCCATTACATTAATTCAACCCACCATTTTCCCCAACACGCGAACCCATATAATAGTCAACAAGAAAGAAGAAAATTAAGATTTTTGGTGGGTTCTTATTCCTAACTCAATGGCAATGACATATGTGTTGAGAGGGAATA
This sequence comes from Sphenostylis stenocarpa, assembly GCA_963425845.1. Classification (NCBI taxonomy): domain Eukaryota; kingdom Viridiplantae; phylum Streptophyta; class Magnoliopsida; order Fabales; family Fabaceae; genus Sphenostylis; species Sphenostylis stenocarpa. The sequence goes on from OY731405.1 coordinate 30,008,001, forward strand.
ACCAACAGGCCCCTCATGTCATTGGACACAATATTTATTTCTTTCCATTTACAAAGGCGACATTGCTTCAATGGTCAAAACGGGAGAAGTTAGGGTTTTAAAAATAAGTTTACCTCGTAAATTAGATTAAAAAATTTATAGCCACAATTAAATTAGATTTTGTACCATTATATATTAGGAGAGGACTTAATATAATCTCACATCAAAATAACTTAGACGAAATTGTCCAATCATATAAATACTATTTAGTAGTTATAAAAAAGCTACGATGATTAATACATAAAAAATTTTATTAACACATTATATTTTTATTTTGACTTGAACGACAAAGTATCTTTACAGGTATCTTTTTATGTGTATCTAAATTAAAAATCGAATATCAAAAATAAAAAAATACAAAATGAGCATATTTGGGAGTCATTATCAAAAATAGATTTATTTTAAGTGATATGTTTAAATTATGGTTTGGATAAATTTAGATAAAGCTGTAAATTTGAGTCGGAACATCAATTTTATTTTATTTTACTTTTTAGATTAAACAAGAGTTTCCTGTTTTAAAAGATATAAATTAAACATGAGATTAACTCAGATTATTGCTAAATAGAAAACAAAATGAAAACATAAAAATTGATGGGAAGAGAAGAGAAAAGGGTAAAGAAAAGTTATAATTTTTTTGGTCAGAAGTTGCATCTACCTTTTTATAGATGATTAGTAAAGTTGTGAAATAACACTGAAAATTGTTACATGGGGCATGCACAGACTGTTAAATGAGACAAAGTGTCACAGAAAATACAACACAAGTTTTATAATTTTGTGGTGTGACCAATGCTTGTCAGCTTGTATATGGGTCTACCTTTTTGCCAGCTCTTATTTTGGGACAACCAAAAGAGGGTCCCCTTTCTCTTTGGTCCATAAAAGGTCAATAGTTCAAGACACACCTCAAAATATTAAAATATATATATATATATTATGCAACAATCCTAATGAACAAAGAGATCCTTCAATTTTATATGGTTATTTTGGGTAGGGCATGCACCTTTAATTTTTGGTGCAACTCAGTGTTTTTTATTCCTCGATCGAGGCATTCTAGATTTGTTTGAGTTTTTCATTCACTTGTTTATCCATGTTATCGAACATTATTCATTTGTTTTTCTATGTATGGATCTTCAAACAACGTTATTATAGTTTGAGGATTTCAATTCTCAGCATAGTCCCATGCCTACAACCATGTCGCATGTTCATGTCATCATTCATTTCTAGGTATTTTTCTAACATCACACATGTTTAATATTCGAAATAAATTTTTTAAAATTAAAAAAAAATCATTAAGAAACAATAACAATAGCTTATCAAATTAGAAAAATTACAATTTAGTTATTGAAATCGTTGGTGAATATAAAATAACGTAACCCGTGTTTGTGTATGTAATTTTGTATTTGATGACAAAGTACATTTTTTAAGTTATTTTGAAATTTGATTTTTTTTTATCCTTTTTTATTAATTAAATGGAGAAAAAAATTATGATAAAGTTGTAGAATGTTTTGAAAAAATAAAAGAGGTGAAAAAAACTGAAAATTATTAACTTAATTAATTAAATGTGATGCTTTTTTGTAATAATAAAAAAATTTAGTGTAAATAATCTATGGTCTCAAAAATTATGATGATGAATTGTTTGAATTTTATTTTTACTTTATTTTTATTTAATGAGTCGGAGTGAAAGTTAATGTAACGAGTTTTTAAACATAAGAAGAGTAAATGAAAAAGATAATAAGGATAAAAATAAGAAAAAAAAGTTACTATATTATAAGTTTAAATACAACATAAAAGTGATATTTATCTTTTTAAAAAATGCCATGGAATAGTAAAATCAACCACTTAACAAAATTAAAACTTGTAAAAAAATTCATTGAATAAGATTTGATATTCACAAAGTTTATTTTTAAATTTTAATTAAAAAAGTTTTAAAATAACATGTTAAAAAGGATGTTGTAACCATTTTCTTTTATAAAATATAATCTTTAGTGAAAATTAGTTTTTTATCTCTTTATTTTCACTTTCGGTTTCTTTTACATGATTTAAAAAATATCATTAACTTCATTCTCAAATTTTACGCTAAGAATACTTAGAAGTTCTTACAAAAAACCTCCTATCGTTTATTTCAAACTTATCTATTAATCATCCTGGCTAATGTAAATTAAGTTTAAATTGAAATCTAAATTTTACAAAAGGAATTCATTAAACGAAAACAATTTTAGGGTGAAAAAACTCTTATGATAAAAATTATTACTTTAATATAGGTTTTACTGTTTAAAATAAATAAAAATTACTTGTGTAAGTACTTTTTATCCTTTTTAATACCAATATTAAAATAACTTCTTCTTTTTTAAGAATTTTTTAAAACGATAAGGCATGGGAGGGATACATTTTATCCAACACTTTGTGAATCTCATCTTAATCAATGAATATGTGTTGATCCATTCCTGTAAATTTTCTTTCTTATTTGTCTATGTTTATTTTGATGTGTCAATATTTTATATTAAATTATAACATTGAAGAATGTAATGACATTAATGTACACTTTTTTTTTCTTAGACTTTATTAGATCGAAATAAGATTTATTTATCCAATCTTAAAATAGAGATAATATAAATAATTTTGATATTTCATAATATATATATTCTTTTATTTTTGAATATTTATATTTACTTATTTATTATCTTATAAAAAGGTTGGTATATCTTTTTAAGTCTTCATCGTATATCGTGGATGTGTCAATATGGGTTATAAATGTTAAAATTTCAAGTGTGAGTTTGAAATCTTACACTTTTTAGAAATAAGAAGGTTGAGTAACTTATAAATTAAAAATATTCATAATCTAATGTCTTAATGTTTTTTATTGAAAGTGATGTCATATTCTCTTATATGATTAACTCATTACTAAACTAACTCACCAACTCGTAGTGGGTTGAGCCAAGTTTGTAAAATTTATAACTTGTCATAAAATAAGTTAGGTTGAACTCATCTATTTTCAACTCAACCTATGTAAACGGGGTCAACTCTTGACACCTATAATTCGTCGTATCATTTATATATATATATATATATATATATATATATATATTTATTTATATATATAGTGCAAGATATGACCTTTTAAACAGAAAGTGAAATGAATAATAAAAAAATTATTTTTTGAGACATCAAACCCTGGAAAAAAGGAAATGAAGAAAAACTTGCCCAAATGTGAGTGAGAGCATGAGGACGAGGGGTGGGTGTGTGAACTATATTAGCTTTTATTGTTTAAAAATGATAAAGTTGATAAAAGATTTTGTTGGATAAAAAATTACTCATGCTTAAAGGGAATAATTTTTAACACGAATTATTAATGCATGGATTATCTCTATACTAAGTGAACTTTAACCACCTCATTGATCCAATGAATTATTTTCTTTTATATATTTAGTTACAAATATCTTTAACTTAAACATGATTTCATCATGGTATATACAATGAAAATGGTTTTTTGGTTTTAAAAAATTTCAACACAATGAAAATTCAATAATAATTAATGCATGGAAAACTTGTTTTTATCGTGGATTTCAATCAATGCATAAAAAAAATATTCGTATTGTATAATTAACACATAAATTATTAATTAGTATCATATAATACTAGGATAAAAAGTAATAATTTTCAATTTTATAAGACTAATTAAATTTCACTCGTTTTACAGGTAGTAAAGATGTATTAAACATATTTTACTTAAAATTTTGATTTTAATATACAACTTATTATTTCCATATTCAAGTGTATTCATACCCAAAAGCATAAGAAGAACATAGCAATGTTATATTTATTTCAAAATATGTATTTCAGCACGTGTTCTTATTCAAGTGAAAATTAGTATAGACAAAAGTGATAGATATTTTGCATTATTGACAAGTAAAAAGATAAAATATGAAAAAAAAAAACACAGGTAGATATTTATGAATGCAAAAAGAATTAAAAATATAAAAGTATTTCATTCGGCCCAAAAGAAGAAAAAAATCTTTGGAGCCCAACGAGCTTATTCGGCAAGTCACTGTCTGAAAATCCAAATGATAAACAACGCCATTAATAATTGAATCTTTCTTTAAAAAGACGATAAACAAGAAAGTATCCATGTCCACATGTGCCTCCGTCACCATCATCATCATCATCATCATTTCAAAAGCTCTTTCTAATCTTCCACTAACAATTGCTTACCAAAATATTACCCAGAAAAAAAGAAAACAAAAGCATTCATTAGTAATATAATGAGTTAGAATAATGATTAAACACTTTACATTTTTATATATTAAAGATCAAATATATGTTTAGATGTTAAATTTGATTTTGATGTTAATTTTTAAATTTAAAAATAACGTTAATTTATTTTTTTAATTAATATTATGATAATAAAAATATATTATTAAATACTAAATTTAAGTAAAGACAAATAAAAAAATATATACTTTTCTCGAAAAATAATCTATATGATAAAAATTTATATTTGATTAGTATTATATGAAAAACTCATTAAATTAAGGATAATCATATTATTACAAACAAAATTAGTATTTGATATATTGGATCTAGAAAACTACATGTGATAAGAAAAATTAAAGCACTGGTGAGTCATAATGTTCCCTCTTTGATGGGACTGAGATTGTCCATGTACATGGATGCATGAATATGGAATACTCAACCACTCTTTTCTATTTCAACATTATTCCATCACTTAAGTTTACAACAAAAACAATACCTAAAATGAACACAATGGTTTCGTTACAAACTCAAAAACAACGAAATTTACGTTTGATTTTGTTTGGTTTATTTTTCGACACCAATGCCCACGGTGAAAAGGAAATTCCACGCGGCACCTTCATCTGAATATTCAATATTAAACCTAAAATGAAAACCTAAATTTATGAGATCACCTTCATGTCAATGTTTACACTTACTTGTAGTAACTACGTTGCTCAAAAAACACCACTTTCAATTTAATTGAACATGAGAGTGACATCGTATCTTTCAAAAATTTTACTCACCTTCAAATCACAATCATTTTCATGCCATCAAAATTTTTAATCCAATCTATATATATACTTTAACTAATGCAAACTAAAAACAATTTAATAGTTTAAGCATCGAATTAATATCTCTTTGAAATATATCACACATAGTTAATATCACTTCCCATTAAATAATTTTACAAAATTAATAATATATATCTTATAATAACTTAAGCCTATTGGATTCTACCTATGAGAAAACTTTAAAAAAGTGATCAATGAAATTAAACATTTGATGTTTATATTCCACTTTTTATAATTCAATGGTCACATGCTTTCATTTAAATTTTATAGTTCTTACGCTTCTATCTTACCAAATAATAAAGATAATAACTTTTTTTTCCACAAAGTCAAAGCTCTAAATTGCCTTCAATTAAACACAGTTGACTGTTTTATAAGTTTTTTTTTTCATAATTTAAAAAACGTGTGAATGCTGAATATAATACTCTAACAACAAAAACATAAATGAGTTTATACATGTAACATCACTTTATTCAGTTGATAAAGGAAGCACATCACACAAGAATATAACTTTGTCATCGCTACCTGAGCACATTCTCCATCAATACAAAAATAAAATAAAAAATACATTGATTTTTTTTTTTATCACTATGTTTTTAATCTGAAACATTGATCAAATAATTGATATCTAAAGGATAATATTATTTAAATTGGAATCTTATATTTATTTTTCTATTCACAATATTCGAATTCAAAATATTATTTAAAGATTTGGGCCAACGATTTATTAGTATATATATATATATATATATATATATATATATATATTCATTGAATTGAGATCTTGGAAGGGGTATATATATATAACAGAACACTCAGTAGAACATAAAGATGAGTCCAATGTTGTCAAACAAAATTCTTTTGTGGGTCATGTTTGTGTATTGGTGCCACTTTGCGATCTCATGCAAGGCCAACGAACAAGGGGAATATCTGTTTAAGTTACTTCGATCAAAGAGGGGTCAGAAAGTGATCTCAGATGATGGAGAAGCTTCAAGTGCCAAAAATGGTGGTGATGAAGATGTTTGGAAGGTTGAGGAAGAAAGGGTGTTGATGGAAGATGACAAAGTGAAGGGTTTGCCAGGAGAACCAGAAGGGGTTGATTTTGATCAATATGGTGGCTATGTCACAGTGGATGCCAAGGCAGGAAGAAGATTGTTCTACTACTTTGTGGAGTCACCTCACAATGCCTCCAACAAGCCCCTTCTTCTATGGCTCAATGGAGGTAACTTTTTTTTTTTTTTTCTTTTTCTTCTGAATATGTTCTGTATAATCATATCCGTTTATATATATATATATATATATATATATATATATATATATATATATATATATATATATATATATATATATATAAGGTTTTATATAGAAAAAATATTTTTAAATATATAATGCTTTTAAAGTTTAAGATTATATTGAGTATTTTTTTCATCAATTATATTTCTATTTTCAATTATATTTATTATATAAAGAGTAGAGATGGTTTTTTACTAATTAAAAGTATTTTGGTTGAAGAAAATATTAAAATTATAAAATATTAATGAAAAAGATTAATAAATTTATTAAAAATAATTAAAATTAATGTTTATCTTATTTTATATAAATTAACTTTAAAAATTATATATTTTGAAATTGAAAAAAATATTATAATAGTCATTAATATTGTCTCTTTGTAATAAAAAATGCCATGATAATATAAACATATTAATACATTTCTATATACATAACCATCAAAATATCAGTTATTTATTAAAGTATTAGGGTGATGATGAATATATTTAATTATTTGTTATCTTTTATACTATTTTTGTTATATCGGGTTAGATGTTTTGAAGTTGGAGGATTTTGCAATAACTCGAAATTTTATATTACATGATATTAAATAGATGTTACAAATGAAATGAAAACAAAATGTGATGAAGAAATGAAAAGAATCTAAAAAGCCTATTTAAAAAAGAATTCCTTTTGCCCCCAATAATCATAAAGTTGATTCAATTATGTTGAATAATATGACATATGATATGACCCCACAATATGGAATTCTAACACGAAAGCCACAAGAGTTTATTAAATTCTTCAATTAGAAAGAGATTCTTGAGTTTAGAACACTCTTATCGTGATTGGTGCCCCATGCAATAATCTTATAATCTCTTGCATGGGTTGGGTAATATTCATTTTACATACATCGCCTATTTTAATATTTTTATATATAATTTCTTACCAACGGAAAGTTTAATATTATTATCTTATTTAAAACATTTCACTGTGAGGTTGACCTTTGTATATATATTTTCTCTGTTCATCATTAAAATCATGAATTTGATCAAACCTTGAAACTCCCACTTGAGTTTTCTTGGATATCTCTCTTTCCTTTCAACTAAGTAGTAAATCATAAAATGTACCCATATTAAGCCTATGTGTTTTCAGTTGAGGGCTTTTAAACTTGAGAAAATCAAAATAATGATCATTAAAAATGGAAATATATAATTTGCAGGGCCTAAATGATGGAAAAGGAAGATGACTAAATGTGTGATTTACAGGGCCTGGCTGCTCTTCCCTTGGATATGGGGCCATGCAAGAATTGGGACCTTTTAGAGTGAACAGTGATGGAAGAACACTATGCAGAAATGAATATGCATGGAACAATGGTAAGCATAATACACTAGCTAGCTACTACTACTAATAGATACAAAATGGCATCATTTTTTGTGTGCTTTGAATATGTATTAAATAGAAGTGATGATTTTGTTCAACTTGGCAGTGGCAAATGTTATTTTCCTGGAGTCTCCTGCAGGAGTTGGGTTTTCATATTCAAACACTTCTTCTGACTACTCTAAAGCTGGAGACAAGAGCACAGCCATGGACTCTTACACTTTTCTTCTAAACTGGCTTTACAGATTTCCACACTACAAATCTCGAGACTTGTTCATCACTGGAGAAAGCTATGCTGGACATTATGTCCCTCAGCTAGCTCAAACTATTCTCCATAACAATAAATTTACAAATCACACAGTCATTAACCTCAAAGGGGTTGCGGTGAGTCAATTTTTATTCGATATTATGAAACATAACAAATGGGAGTTGTGTTTGTGATCTAACTGAGATACATGGACCAAAAATTTTTGTAATCTAAGAGATGAAATTGAAAGATAAAGTAAGGGACATAAATTGTATTTTATTTTCTTAAATTTTTTGCCTTTGAAGTCAACTGTTTTGGTCTCAAATTTGTACTGTTGGTGCAGATTGGGAATGGTTGGATAGATGATAATATGTGTACAAAGGGAATGTATGATTATTTCTGGACACATGCTTTGAACTCTGATGAAACCCATGAAGGAATTGAAAGGCATTGTGACTTTGAGAGTGGTAACTTCACAAGTGAGTGCAACAAATATCAAAGTAGAGGGTATGATGAGATTGGAGTCATTGACATATATGACATATATGCTCCCCCTTGTGACGCAAGTCCTGCCACTGTCTCTGTAAGTTGCATGTCATGCTCCTACTTATTTTTGTTACGTGAAGTAGAGAGTCCAATTAGTAAAGTAGATAAATAGTGGGAATACACATCATATAAACACGGTTATTATTAATCAAGAACAATGACTAGCATGTATGGTTCCAGACCATACAATAAATCTGAGTGAAAATACACAAAAGTTCAATGGAGTCATATATATTATTTTGTGAAAACTAAGCCAGAAACTCTTGAATATCGAACATTGTAGAACAGCAATTTCGACCCTTGTTCTGACGAGTATACAAAATCCTACTTAAATCTGGCCCAAGTACAAGAGGCTCTTCATGCTAAACCCTCAGAATGGTCTCCTTGCAGGTACACAATTCAGTGACTATGTTTTCCTCACCATATTTTTTCAAAATGCAACAATTAACTGTAATTGTTCTATTTCCTTAATCAATGTATGTGTTGCTTGTGTTCAGTGAGGTGGGATGGACTGATAGCCCAGCAACAATTCTACCAACTATAAATCGGTTAATATCAAGTGGCATAAGAACCTGGATATACAGGTGATATAATAGAGCTTTGTTACATCCAAGAGAGTATCATATGATGGCTTTATGTAACATTGTTGATGTATAATGCAGTGGTGATACTGATGGGCGTGTTCCCATAACATCATCTAGGTATTCAGTAAATGCCTTGAAGCTTCCTGTGGAGACAACATGGCGTCCATGGTATTCGGGAAATGAGGTAATTACTTGGGCATTTTCATTTACAACATATATATATAATCAGAAGTTCAAACAATATGTAGGTAAATCTACTGGATACAAAATGCAGGTTGGAGGATACTTGGTTGGGTACAAGGGGCTCACCCTCATCACTGTAAGAGGAGCTGGTCACATGGTTCCAAGTAACCAACCACAGCGAGCGTTAACCATGATCTCATTTTTTCTTCGCGGAGAACTTCCTCCCGAATTAAGCTCATAGACGTATTTTCTGTCAATGTCCATTTTATTTGAGTAATGATAGGTCAATAACTCCATTGTCCCAAATATCTATCATATAACTTCTTTTCAAAATATTATAATAATAATAATAATATATAAAACATTGAACAATTCCATCTTTCCAGGCACCACTAGAGAAAGATTGTACGAGGGGTTTCTTGCATCTCAAAAAATATGTAGAGTTGACCCATGAAAAATGTGCACAGTTCCATCTTGCTGTGGAGATAGGACGTCAAATCTTTCTTGAGATGGATTGACCAAAGAAAAATGTGCACACTTATTCAAAAAATTTGTCCGAATCGGTTTTTTAGAGATATTCTGAATTTTGACGTTTTAAAAATTGTTCATAAGCATTCGGAATTTTTTATAAAAACATTTTAGAGTTTCCAAATAGTGTTTGTAATCTTTTCAGAAGCGTGCTGCAGTTAGTATTTCAAATTAACAGTTAGAATTTAAATCTTTCAGGTAAAAAAATATTTTCAGATTCAACTTATACAAATTTATATATTTTTAAAAAAAATTATTTAAAATTTTTCGAAATTCGTACCGAAATACTAAAAATATATTTCAATATCATTAATTTCATAAAATGAATAGATATTATTGTCTTTTTAAATAAATACGAGAAAGAAAGAGTTTTCAAATTTATCAGAAAAAAAAATATAGAACCAAATAAAGGAGTATGAAATTATTTTACGGGGACACAGAAGCTCCCTACAACCACATATTAGCCCCGTTGAACTAGATTTCAGGATAAACCAATGAATACATATACATGCGCACGTTCAGAAACTCGAGAAAAATAAGCTCAGCTTTCCGATTCATGGAACTACTAGAAAGACGAACTCGAACTCTATAATCGCTTGAGTAGCATATGGACATGCAAGTAAAATTTAGCAAAGAAGGAAATGACCCTTAAAAGCTAACAAAGCAAAGCTTCAATGTCAAAAACAAATAAAATGCAAGCAAGCACACACGCTGTCATACATAAGACAATTATTCCTATAATAAGTTTAAGCTCCTCTTTAGTCATTACTCCTACAAGGTCTAAACAATTGACTAATTGAATCCCTACAGCGCTACCTCAGGCTATCAAAATTCATTTCCGCTCCACAATTAGGAGGGATTCTTAAAAATTCAACAGATCAGGCAAGTTACAAGGGGAGAGAAGTTAATTTGCACATGCAAGGGTGATTCTGTGTAACTTGTTGTGAAAGCTACTTCTCCATTGCACTGCACTGCATTCAGCTTACTTGTTGTTGGTGGGCTCCATAAAAGGGGTAAGCCCCATAAGCAGCAGCATATATGCTCGGATCATGACGAGGAGGCAATGCGTATCCATAACCATCATAAATAGGTGTCCCATAATATGCCCCAGTCCAGGGGTTGCCGAAATCCATTCGAAACTGCAATCCAAAGAAATACCAATTCAGAGTGAATCATCACAAATGCAATTTAATGACAGACAGGCACCTTTAAACAAAATAAAAAAAGAAATGTTCGATTAATATATATTTTAAATTATTATAGGAGACCAAATAGAAGCCACTTTCTTGAAGCAGGTGCCAATACGGCATTATCTGGAGGATTATTGGTCAAACAAACCATACTTGTTTTAAATTAACAGACTATATAACAATGTGAATGTGGGATTATATCTGAGTGAGAGTTTTACCTGCTTATTTGCAGGGTTACGGCCCCAAGAAAGACGGACAGTCTGTTTTCCAATTGTTGTCCCGTTTAGCTTCTGCAATGCCTCTTCAGCATTATTTCTGAAAAAGTTTATCAGAATAATGTTGCTGTGATTACATCAACAGAGATTATAAATATGTTATCTGTCCATTTGAAAATAATTGAGATGCCAGAACTTGTACCTGTTTGCGAATTGGACAAAACCACATCCCTTTCCAACAGGTATCTTAACAGAGACTATCTCACCGTACTGGGAGAATGGCTGCCTAAGGTCCTCATCTGAAACATTAGGGTCGAGTCCTCCAACAAATATCTATAATGAAACATTGGTTAAGTATAGGATAACGGTAGTAAATCACTAGACAGCAACTCCTTATCAAAAAAACTGAATAACTCACAGTTGTGTTTGTAGAATCTACTTCAGATTGGCTGGATGTACCATTTGACTGGCCTCCTAAACAAGGAAACTTACAAGATCAATACAAAGAGGGTAGAAATATTTCAAACTCTTCAGTAGCATGAAATGGAAAAACAAAACAACATCAACAACCACGCCATTTCCCACTAGTGGGATCAACAATAACCTAACTTTTCTCACTAAGCTGGGGATCTGAACATGAATCAAAAACAAATTTAGAAGAAAGTATGGTGAGAGACGTATTATAAAGATAATGAAGGAGTCTAAATCAAGAAAAGGGGGAATTTAACGACCAAGTATATGTTTGGAATGGTTAATTTTGAAGCTAAAAAAAGTAATTAACATCATGCCACACCCCAGTGGACCCAAATTGACACTCATTCAATGAAACAAGCAAACATAATTGACATTCATTTACATTAGAAAACAAACAGAAATAGCATTTTTTTTCTTTCTTTTGCTGTGAAAACTGAAACACATATTACATTTATTTCAAGAAATTTACCCATGTAGAAAGTAAATAAAATCATTATCCAAACCACAAAACTTCGATTTTTCTTTATATAAGCAAGAAATGTAGTTCTCAAAGTAGAGCAGCTGAAAATTGAGAATAAAACAGATGACTGGAAGCATTTTCTTTCTACGGAATGCATAATGTACTTTTTGTTTTCTTTAACCTCCCAAATGAAAACAATATAAACTCAGAAGCATGTAATGTGATGTGACTTACCCTGTTGATGGCCAGATGATTTCCTTGGAGTTGCAGCACCAATACGCATAGGCCTGCTGGAACAGTAAACACCATTCATCTGAGTCATGGCCTGGGATCTTTCATTGTCATCGCCAAACCTGACGAAACCATAACCCTTTGAACGGCCAGTATTGGCATCAAAAACAACTTTTGCAGCTTTAACAGAAGGAAACACACTAGCAAAAGTGTCATGCAACAAACTATCTGTAACATCTGCAGCTAAATCTCCTACAAAAATAGAAAGGTCAGGAACATTATCTGAACCCTTGTCTCCTGTGCTAAATGATGCCCAGTTCAGTCGGAATGGTTGCTCTGTATTGGGCATCAAAATTCCAGCATAATTTTGTAAAACTTTCTCTGCTGTAGCATGTGAATAGAACTCCACAAATCCATAACCCTCTGATAGGCCAGTTTGCTTATTGCGAATAACCTTGATGGAGGAAATCTGCAAAATTTCATAACAGTCAGAAGCATGGAGATAAGAAGCAAAGGCAACATCTTTGTCCCAACAAATTAAGCCTCCAAAATGCAGATCTATTTTCATCTAATTGATGAAAGAGGTTCATTAATGTACACACAAGTACGAAAAAAAATGACATCCACATTTCTATTTCCACTCTTCAAACATTAAACAAGTACGAATCTGTTTTCACCTATATGTATGACCATTTGATTTTATTCCTGCAACGGAAAGATATTCATTTACTCCACTAAAAACAATTTTGGATAGCAGAGCCATACATAACCTAATTGAAATTAAAATAACATATAATTAGTAAATTTATATATTAAATTTCCAAATTAAAGAGAATTGTCACACTCTCTGTGCACGAAAGAACTTTTGCTTTTCAATATATCAATGAAGTTGACACTTCAAACATGCATGGTTTGACAACCTTAACCAAACACGGAAATTTAACCCCACACGAGCACCAAACACAAATTTACCTATAAGCACCCAAGCCTCCCAAATATACTACACAGCAAACTCCAACCAACAAAAAAAAGAGACAAAGACAGAAAAACTTAAATTCAACTCCTTAGATTTCTTCACTGACACAATCTTTATAACACAAAAATCAAAACAAAACTCTAATTTAATTTTAAAAGCATCAAATCCTGCAAATAAAAAAAAAAGTTTTTCCAACGTTCTCGAAAATCAGCTAATAAAGACGAATCCAAAAAGACTCTCATCAAATATAATAACAACAAATCTTCCGCATACGTCTATATGTAAATATAAACGTAAATAGGAAATAAATCTGAATGCATTATCATACATAATATATATTTTTTTTAACAAAAACAATTTTAACTGGGTGAGAAATTAAACAGCATTATATCAAAACTAAACTATAAACGATTTCGGTTATTTTCATTCAATCTTATGCTTACAATAACAGTTCTCAATGATTCATTCTTTGTGTTTCTATATATAATAATGTTTACGTATACGTATACCTCGCCGGTGGAAGCGAAACAGCGATGAAGATAGTTCTCGTCCATCCAGTGATGCAAATCGCCGATCCAGACGGTTTTGTTCTCGCCGCCGGATCCGTTCTGGTGCTGGTGCGGGACGTGCGGCGGCGCGTACTGGTGGTGGTGGTGGAAAGGCAAGTACGGCTGTGCTGCGTAGTGCTGTGGCGGAAGCATGTGATGCGGCATTACCATGGCCGCCGGATACTGCATCGGAAGCCACTGCTGCGGCCGCGCCACCGCCGGAGACGCTGCCGGCTGCCGCGGCACGTTCTGCTCCGTGGACTGCGACTGCAACGAGGAATCGGAGCCATTCGACTGATGCATCCTTAATCAATCAATGAAAAATTCAATCAATCAATCAATCGATAAAATCAATAAACGGTCACCGAAACACTCTCTCTTTCTCTCAGGCTCGCTCTCACTCTTTCTGTCAATTTTTCTATAAATGGATGTGAGTGAAGTGTTGAAGGCCAAATAAGGAAAAAGCTAAAAACGGAAAAAAGAGAAGAAGCGAGCGAGGGTGGTTTCTAGAGAGAGAAAGAACGAATCTGTAATAGCTAAGAGAGAAGAAGAGAGAAGTGGGCGCGGCATGGAAGGGTATAAGTGGATGAAGAATTCTTATTATTGGGTTGCCTTCATATAAGCTGTTCTTGTTTTTTGCCGTTAGATTTCTTTACTTGGTTTCATGTCAGCCGTTGGATTTAATTAAGAGGGATTTGGATTGCAACACTGTTATGCTCTCTCTTCTCTCTCATTCCGTGCCGCCGCCACCTTTCCTTCCTTTCCCTAATTAAATCTTCTCTTGGATCTCTTTTTTCCTTTTTTATTCTTATCTTTTATTTATTATTTTATCAAAAATATCTTTTTACGATACATTACAATTTTTGTTGCTTTTAATTTTTTAGATATGATTACAGAGGAATTTCAAAATTCATATTCATAATGTTATCTAAAAATTCTTATTTTGTATATACAGTTACTTGTTTTATTTTCATATTTTAATTGATTAGTTAAATTGGTTTTAACGGTATTTAATTCGGATTCAATTAAACCAAAATAATAGAAATAAAATATAGGTAATATTTAAAACTAAATTATAATTATAATTATAATTTACAAAATAAACTAAAATATGAAGAAAAATATTTATTTATATCTAATTGCGGTTTGACTTTTTATTGAAGGTAAATGGAATATGATGAGCTGGAAAAAAAAGAAAAAGATAATGGTATAATTATAAAAATTAACAAATTATTATAAATATACTCAATTTTTGTAACGATAAATAACTTGCATGATTAAAATATATGTTTATAATAATGTAATTTAAATATCTGATTATAAACTTTTTTCTTTAAAGTAATAAAAAAATAGCATTAAAATTTAAATTAAATTATCAAAATAATATTTTTACTGTAACAGAAAGAATTGCATTTAAATTTGTTTTATTCATTGTACTACTTTTACCAAAAATATCGTTTATTGATGGTTTTTTATTTTATCTGATGTCAGCGTTTTAGCATTATATTTATTTTATTTTTTTTACTAGCGAGCCATGCATGTATTATCCATACATACTGGGAACAGAAACCGTGTCTAGAACTAGTCATGGTAATTGATAAGCACCTAAGATTCTAAGTTTTTTTTTTTTTTCCTTTTGTATGTAATTCTATTTTTTATCTTTTATATTTGAAAGTGTTAATTTTAGAATAATAAATAATATTATATAATTTTCAATAAAATTTTAAAAATAAATAAAAATAATATATATTTTTTAAAATTATTTTATAAATATTATTTAATAATAAATTATTATTCTAACTTTCCACAGACTAAATTATTCACAACTAATTTCATTTAAGAAAATAAGAACAATATATTTTAATCTACTTATTTATTTTTATTGTAATTTATTAAAATTCATCAAATTATTATGAATATTTTATTCCTTATTTATCATATTTTTAGTTCTAATAAATTTTAACCAAAATACTTTTCAGGAGACAAACCCAATATTTTATTTATACTTCCATATTAGAAAATATATAACTTATATAAAATAAAATATTAATCATTTATTGTATTTATTTTATTCATTGTAAGGAGAATATGAATAATTATTTTCCTTTAATATAAATTAATTTGGAGAGCATATAATAAATTTTTATACTGACAATTTTGAGTGGACACAAATTCGACATTAAATATTAATTAAATTATATTAAATATTTATATAATGAATTGAATAAATTAATATTACATTTAATAAATGTTATAAATAACATTATTTATTATTTACGTTAAAGTTATATTAACAAAGTGTGAGCATTATACAATTTAATCAATTAAACAAATATCATTATTTAATAATAAAATTTATACAAGTGATTTATATATATATATATATATATATATATATATATATATATATATATATATCATACAAAGTAGTTGGATGATAAAATATTTATGTACTAATGTAATTTAATATATATTATATTAAATAAATTGTGTTTTATCATATATAAAAGGAAATTTAATTATCTTTTAATTATAACATGTAGAGATTCACTTGAAATTAAAAATTAAATATTTTTTAAGGATTTTATTTTAATTTATTTGAATTTTAAGATTAAATTAAAACTCCTATATATTAAAAATAATGTTTTATTTTTAAAATAATATATAGTTATTTATTTGGTTTAATTAAATTATTTGATTAAGCCTAGACAAAAAAAATAAAAATGTTTTAAAAGAAAAGATAAAATAAGTTAAATTGTTAGGTAAAGATAAATAAAAAAATAAAGTTAAAATAATAAAAGTTAGAAGAAAATAGAGCTTGATCTTTTAAAAGCTCAATATCACTCATGAACATATGTTCTCTCCCTTCTATTTTATGTTTGTTCAGTTTTCATAAGAGAACCTTGGGAGAGACGATACTTGAAAAGTTTCCAGAAAAATTTTTAGATTAATGGTTCACATTTTGAAGTGTTCTGTATTATTATTTAATATAAGAGGAGAGTAGAGAATGCCTTATGTAAAGATGATTATAAGAATTTTAGATAGAAAAATAAATCTTAAACTTTTTTTTTAATTGACTTTAGTGTTGTGAATATATTTCATTCAATTATTGATTTACATATATTTTAAGATTCTTATAATCCTTTTTATATAAATTCATTGATCCTATCAAAACTCCTTGGCTCGCAATAAATATAAGAGTAACTTAGTTTTATTACTATAATATAATTTAATAAGTCATTTGACCTTTAGTTTTTGAAATCCTATTTAACATTTTAAGATTAGATCCTATTTAGGCATGTCTTTCTACATAACACATAACAGAAAAAGTTATATTCATACTATTTATTAGCTAATTAATCATGTTGAACTCACTAAAAAATGTTTTGTAAAAATCAAGATAAAAAATGTTTTGTAAAAATTAGGATATGATATTTTTAGTGATCAAGTGTCAAGCTATTAGGATTATAATAAATATTTGGATTTATTAGGATTATAATAAATATTTAGATTTTTTCTAAATTTAGGCATAATAAACCATGGAACTAGATCTTGAGATTAATATACAAATATACATGTTGTACATAATTATATGTATTAGTTTTAAATAATATAAAAATGAAAGTTCTTAAAGTTACTAGTATAAATTTGGGTTTTTATGTCGGTTATTTTTATCTTTTTATATCATAAATAAGTCTGACGTTAATACGGGAGACATAAATTTACGTCGAATCTAGGGATAACCAATGTAAATTTTTTTTTTTTTTTGCAATCCAGATATCATACTTCAATAGACAATAATTCAAACATATAATATAATACAAAGACAAAAGATAATACAAAACTAAATTACGTAAATGTTAAAGTACATAATATAATACAAATTAGAAATGTTGAACAAAAAATCTTATTATTTTGTAATATCATGTCCTGATAGTGGAGATGGATGAATATTTAAATACCTGAAACATTAATTTGACTTCAGTTAACATGTAATACACAAAGGTAAATGAACTTAACAAATGTTGAAAGCAATTACCTCTGGTTATACCCGCATAAATTTTTGTGTATTACATGTGCTTAGGAGCATATTTTGAAAAAACTGTTAGGACAAATCCCCTTCGAGGATTCACCCCCTCTTCTTTGTCCTTTTCACTTCGTTTTGATATGTTGTGCGTCTGAATCCAACATTCGAGTCAAAAGTTATATATCTTGCTTCGAACATTTTTCGTTTTCTTTTCATCATAAAACCCTAATACACAAAACAACAACTTAAACCCCCAATATACAAATTATAACAAAAAAAGTATGATTCAAATGCATAGAACACTAGCTACAACAATTCAATATCAATAACAATTCAGTGGAAACATTCAATTTCAATATAAAAGAAGAGACGAGACACATAGAATACTAACCTCAAATATACAAAAAATGTTGTAAAACTCGAATTCAATCGGAGAGAAATGTCAACTACCACAAATGGGACACAATGAAAGTATTGTTGTCACTCATTGTGGTCGAAATGTACCTTGAGAGGAGATGGTCATCGTCGCTATCGTCGTCCTCGTCGTCATTCTAAAAAACCCTTGTTGCACAAGACGTGGGAGTGGCGGAAGAATAGAATAAAACGCTACTTTTACGTCGGACCTTTATGGGTCTGACGTAAAACTAATCCAACTTTTAACATCGGATGTAACCCCCTTCCAGATTACATTTATTAATCCTAATTTCTTATCTAATTTAGTAAAATATCAAAGTAATGGAAAATTTTAAGTGAAGTTCTTCATAAAGTCATACTTATTTATTATACAATCTTCAACCTATGCTCTGGATATTTTTGCATCTGCATCTGTCTCTTGAATTCTACATTCCTGCATCACACGTCACCAACATCTCGGGATTAAAAATATTTATGGGGTTAGACATTTAATTTTACCCACAACAAACAAAGCAAACATTCATACGATGAAATCAAACAATGAAACATTCTTTCATAATAAGTTCATAACTACATATAAATATACAACCATATATAATTTAATTCAAAAATTAATTATGAGAAACAAATAAATTAATCATGGAAACATAATAAAGAATTTCATACAAATCATGAATAATCTACAATTTCATCATGCAATATGTTTATGATAAACACATGTGACTCAAACTGTATAACTTGAAAATCATGCTTTTGACTCAAAATCTAAAAAAATCATTTTTGACTCAATACTCCATGGAGACTCATATGAGTGTCTAGTAGAACCAGAGCTTAACATCACCATGTCCGGTGATTCGGTAATGCCCCATTAAACGCGAAGAAGTAGACAACAGTCAGAGTGTCAGTGCACCTGGCAGGCTACCACGACACAAAATCAAATAAAGAATGACCACTTATGGGATTGCCCATGCCCAAACACTCCCTAGACCAGAGGTCCAACCCCATAGACCAGAGGTCCTGTCTTACCTATTCTACTCCCTCATTTACTATCAGAGATATTGGTAGCTCGATTATCAATCATTCATTCTCATACATTCTCTATCTCATTTGGCCGACCATTTTCGTAGTCATATTCTGCTACCAGATGCTCTTGGTAGTAAATTTTCAAGAAAATGACTCACAAAAATATTTCCAAAATTTTGTTTTTCACATCATTATTACTATCAACCGTCCTTGGTAGCAACTTAATAGAAATTTTCAAATACTTTTCTGTAAAAACTTTTCTGTGACTTCCAGAAAATATTTCATGCACTATGGTTATGTCTTGTATGAAACAAAACAACCTATCATCAATTAAGTACTTAGAAACATCTCATTCATATATTCAAAACTTCAATTACAATTCATAGTTATTTTAAACAAGACAATTTCTATTAATAATCTATTTCGTAGGGTTTAGTGTTTTTTCTATATCTCGAGTTTTAGACCTCCTTTTAAGATGATTCCAATTGTGTTGGAAAGACAAGACAATAACCTATAACTTTGATGAAGGCACTATCCTTAAATTCAAACCTTTACTGAGTCGTTTTCCTGTTTGGTAATATATTATTTGGCTTTATCTCGATTATACCCTTAACCTTTTTCAAATTTACATTTATGTCCCTAGGTTATAAAATGACCATTTTACCCTTGAACATTTCCTATTATTCCATCCATGTTTTGAAAATGACTATTTTACCCTTTAACATTTCCTATTATTCCATCCATGTCCTAGAAATGACTATTTTACCCTTGAACATTTCTTATTATTCCATCTATTCCTAAAAATGACTATTTTACCCTTGAACATTTCCTATCATTCCATCGACTATTTTGCCCTTGATCTTTTTCAAAAATTCTCACCTTGTCCCTTTCTTCTTCCTCACTTCCAGTACAACATTTCCAACATTCCAGATTCCAAATTTTCCAATTTCAGACAACAAAATTAGTTCCAAATCCAAATTAAACCCTAAACATATTCAATTTAAGTTAAAAACAAAAAATTTAATATATAATTTATCCTTAATTTCAAAAATTCTCACCATATCCCTTTTCTTCAATCTTTGTCTAGTAACCAAATTCAGGTTCTGCAGATTTCAAATTCTTACGTATCAATCAATCAAACTAATTCCAAACTCAAATTAAACATGAAACATATCCTATTTGATTCAAAAACAACAATTTTACCATGTAATTCATCCTTAATTTCAAGAATTTCATCAACATTTCAAACTTTGCAAAACAGGAAGCAATTATCAATTATCTTCAAAATCAGATATTCGTATGATAAAATTAAACATCTAACTCATACCTGATTCCTTCAAAATCTTATCACTCTCTTAATTTCTTATGCTCTCCCTTTCTTCCTATCTTGAATTCTTCTTCTCATAATTTTGATGCCTCTCTGTTTATTCTTCAAGTTGCGTGAATTGTGTGTTGGTGTAAGTTTCAGTTTTCCTCTTATTTATACACTTAACTTACCGACTTATACTCCTTCTCGAATTTTCTTTAATTATATTCTCCATCGCCTTATTTCACCAACTTAATTCAAATTTACCACCGACTTAATTCAAAGCCACGGTTTCTAACTTCTATTTCTCTCTTTTCATCATTTTTTTAAAGAATTATTAATAAATTATTATTTGACACAATATTAACCTTGGATTTTATTTTATAATTTTCTTAAGATAAAATTACTATAAACAAAAATCATGTTTTATAATAACTCTACATAATATTCAATACATATTTATAACCATATAATAACTTACACAATTTATTTATATAATTAGTTGCAAAATCTAGGATGTTATAATTTTCCCCTACTAAATAAATTTTCATCCTCAAAATTTATAATGCATTTTATGTGAATAGATAAGAGTATTCAATTCTCATTTTCTCTTCTAACTCCCATGTAGCATCGCCTCTAATATCATCCCAGATAACCTTAACCAGTGAAATATCTTTTCCTCTTAGATGCTTAATCCTTCTTTCTTCAATCTTAACAGGACTTGGTTCAAAGGTGAGGTTTTCCTTTACCCATACTTAATTAGGTTCCATGACATGTGTTGGATTTGAAATATACTTTCTCAACTGTGACACATGAAATACATCATGGAGATTTGAGAGGAAAGGTGGCAAGGCTATCTGGTAGGCAACATTTCCAACCCGTTGTGTAATTTGATAAGACCCAATATATTTAGGGGAAAGTTTCTTAGATTTAATAGTTCTGCCAACTCCTATAATAGGTGTAACTTTAAAAAATACATGATCTCCTTCCTGAAAGTCTAAACGTTTCCTTCTCTTATAAGTATAATTTTTCTGTCGACTTTGAGCAGTTCTCATTCTCTCCGGAATTGTTCTCACTTTATTGGTAGTTTGTTGAATTACATCGGGTCCTATTAATAAACTCTCACCATCTTGGTACCAAACTAAAGTTGTCCTACACTTACACCCATAAAGTGCTTCATAAGGAGCCATACCTATACTAGAGTGATAACTATTATTATATGTAAATTTTACTAAGGTTAAAATTTCATCCCAACTAGATTTTTCTTCTAATACACAAGCCCTTAAAAGATCTTCTAACGACTGGATAGTTCTTTCAGTCTGCCCATCAGTTTGAGGATGATAGGTTGAATTGAGATGCAATTTACTTCCTACAGCTTTTTAGAATTCTTTCCAAAATCTAGATATGAATCTGGGATCTCTATCTGATACTATACTAGTTGGTACACCATGTAGTCTAACAATTTCTTTGATATACAATAATGCTAATTTATCTAAAGAGTATTTAATATTGATTGGAATGAAATGAGTAGTTTTTTGTTAACCTATCCATAATCATCCAAATAGAATTGTAATTTCTAGAAGTTTTGGGTAAACCTACTATAAAATTCATAGATACACTTTCCCATTGCCAGACTAGAATTCCTAATGGTTGTAACATGCCAGAGGGCTTTTGATGTTCAATTTTAATTTTCTGACATGTTAAGCAATGGGCAACATATTCTGCTACGTCCCTCTTCATTCCAGGCCACCAAAACATTTCTTTCAAATCCTTATACATTTTAGTAACTCCAGGATGTATACTTAATTTAATTTTATGTCATTCTTCTAAAATTAAGTCCTTAATTTCTTTATCATCTAGCACACATACTCTATGTTTAAATCTTAATATATCATTCATTCCTAAATTAAAGTCTTCAGCTTTATCAGTCCCTATTAATTTTCTCTTTTTCAATATAAGCTTATCATCTCCTTGTTTGTCTCTTATTTTATATAGAAACTCATTATTAATATAATTAATTCCTAATTGTATTCTATCATTTTCATTAATAGTGTATAAATTCAAATCTCTAAATTATTCTATCAATTCCATTTCTTTAATCACCATAGTTGAAACATGAACAATTTCCCTACTTAAGGCATCTACTACTACATTTGCTTTTCCTGGATGATAAAATAATTGAAAATCATAATCTTTTATAAATTTCATCCATCTTCTTTGTCTCATATTCAACTCTTTTTGATCAAATAAATATTTCAAACTCTTATGATCACTGTAGACATCAAACCTAGATCCATATAGATAATGTCTCCAAATTTTTAAAACAAACACTATAGCTACTAATTCCAAATCATGTGTGGGATCATTTCTTTCATGTGGTCTTAGTTGTCTAGAAGCGTAAGCCACTACTTTCTTATTTTGCATTAATACACAACCTAATCCTTGATATGATTCATCACAATATACTTTATAAGGTTCTGTGGGGTTGGGTAACACTAATACTGGAGAAGTGGTTAATTTATGCTTTAATTATTGAAAACTATTTTCACATGCTAAACTCCAAATAAAAGGTTGATTTTTTCTAGTTAATTGGGTTAAGGGTCCTACTATTCTTGAAAATCCTTCTATAAATCTTCTATAATATCTGGCTAGTCCTAAGAAACTTCTAATTTCTATTATAGTTTTAGGTTGTTCCCATTGTATTATAGCTTCTACTTTTGAAGGGTCTACACTTATTCCTTCTTTAGAAATTACATGTCAAAAAAATTTTACTTCCTCCAACCAAATCTCAGACTTAGACAATTTTGCACATAATTGTTTATCCTTCAGAGTTTGTAAAGTTATTCTAAGATGATTTTCATGTTCCTTTCTAGTTTTATCCAAACAAGGTCTAAATACCCTATTCATATAGTCCATAAAGACGGTAGGGGCATTAGTAACTCCAAAAGGCATCACTTGATATTCATAATTTCCATACCTAGTTCTAAATGCAGTCTTAGGTATATCTTCTTTTCTAACTCTTATTTGATGATATCCAGATCTTAAGTCTATTTTAGATAATATAGTATCTCCTCTAAGTTGATCCATTAAATTATCTATTCTAGGTAAATGATATTTAGTCTTTATTGTCACCTTATTCAATTGTTTATAATCTACACACAACCTAGAACTTTCATCTTTCCTTTTAACTAACAAGACTGGGGCTCCTCAAGGTGATACACTTGGTCTAATAAATTGTTTCTCTAATAATTCTTCTAATTGTTTCTTAAGTTCATTCAATTCTAAAGGTGACATTTTATAAGGTGGTATTGAAATAGGTCTAGTACTAGGCATCAATTCTATGCCAAATTCTATCTCTCTTTCAGGTGGTAGTCCAGGAACATCATCAGGAAATATTTTAGGATACTCATTTACTATTAGAGTAGAGATTATAAAAATTTTCTCTGTATTTCCTTCCGTAGTGGAAATCATGTACTTTTGAATTTCACTTTTAAATGAAACTTTTTTTCATACCATTGCTTTGTTGGTAGGGCAATCTCTATTTAAGTGACCTGGTTTCCCACAAGTAAATACATTTGGCTCGATAAAGAACAATCTTTGGTCAAGTGACCCTTTCCACATTTCCAACATTTCAAGGTCAATTGTGGTTGTTGGAAGGGTTTATTATTACCTCCATTGGATCCTGTCCCTCCATATCCTTTAGATTGTGCTAGTAGGGGTCTATTATATGGTTTTTGAGGTTGAACAAGTTTTCCTTTTCGTATTGGTCCTCCTTGGTCTACACCTCCCTTATTAGCATTTCCCATATTTCTACTTCTTTGAACTCGATCCATGTCCTCTATTATCTTACATCTATCCATTAAATCAGGAAAAAGCTTTAATACCTAATGGAGTAACTACCTCTTAATTTCATATCTAAGTCCTTCTTCAAACTTTCTACATTTCCATTCTTTGTCAAAAGTAAGCTGCAGATAACTACAATATTTTGCCAAGGACTCAAATTTTGCAGCATATTCTGAAATTGTCATGTTTCCTTGATAAAGTTTATTAAATTCCACCTTCTTTACATTTCTAGCACTAGTGGGGAATTAATTCTCCAAAAACACCGTTTTAAATAACTCCCACGTAAGTATAGTCTCTAACATCCTTTGGGTTGCCTTCCACCATACTTTAGCATCACCCTGAAGTTGAAAACTAGCATGGGAAACTCTCCCCTCATTTGGACATTCCATAGCTACAAAAATATCTTCAAGTATTTAAACCCATTCTTCCGCTTTTTCAGGATCATATTCACCTTTAAAATGGGGTGGATAATTTTTCTTAAAGTCAGTTAAGTTAGTTTTATCCGTAGAGTTTTGTTGTTGAGTCAAATCTCGCTGAGTTAAGGCAGCGAGCCATTTCTCGCATAGCTTGTGCCACATCATCCATAAGATCACGTCTAGGTGACATTTTCTAACTATAATATATTCAATTTTTATTAATATCTATTCTAAAATGTTCTAATTATATAATATCATGCAAAAATCAGAAAAATCATACTCAATCTCAAACAATTTAAAACAATTCAACAAAGAACTAAAATGACCTTCCACCTAATGGACATACACTCACAAGTCCTAAAGATGCATAACCAGAGCTCTGATACCACTAATGTAACCCCCTTCCAGATTACATTTATTAATCCTAATTTCTTATCTAATTTAGTAATATATCAAAGTAATAGAAAATTTTAAGTGAAGTTCTTCATAAAGTCATACTTATTTATTATATAATCCACAACCTATGCTCTGGGTTTTTTTTGCATATGACATCTATCTCTTGAATTCTATATTCCTGCATCACACGTCACCAACATCTGGGATTGAAAATATTTATGGGGTTAAACATTTAATTTTACCCACAACAAAAAAAGCAAACATCCATACGATAAAATCAAACAATGAAACATTCCTTCATAATAAGTTCATAACTACATATAAATATACAACCATATATAATTTAATTTGAAAATTAATTATGAGAAACAAATAAATTAATCATGGAAACATAATAAAGAATATCATACAAATAATGAATAATCTACAATTTTATCATGCAATATGTTTATGATATGCGCATGTGACTTAAAACGTAAAACTTGAAAATCATGCTTTTGACTCAAAATCTAAAAAAATCATTTTTGACTCAGTGCTCCATGGAGACGCATATGAGTGTCGAGTGGAACCAGAGCTTAACATCACTTTGTCCGGTGATTCGGCAATGCCCCACTAAACGCGAATAAGTATACAGTAGTCAGAATGTCAGTGCACCCAACAGGCTACCACGACACAGAATCAAATAAAGACTGGCCACTTATGGGATTGCCCATGCCCAAACATTACCTAGACCATAGGTCCAACCCCATAGACCAAAGGTCCTGTCTTACCTATTCTACTCCCCCATTTACTATCAGAGATACTGGTAGCTTGATTCTCAATCATTCATTTTTATACATTCTCTATCTCATTTGGCCGACCATTTTTATTGTCATATTCTGCTACTAGATGCTCTTGATAGTAAATTTTCAAGAAAATGACTCACAGAAAATTTTCCAAAATTTTTTTTTGCACATCATTATTACTACCAACCGTCCTTGGTAGATACTTAATATAAATTTCTAAATACTTTTCTGTAAAAAAAAAATTGTGACTTCCAGAAAACATTTCATGCACTATGTTTATGTCTTGTATGAAACAAAACAACCCATCATCAATTAAGTACTTAGAAACATCTCATTCATATATTCAAAATTTCAATTACAATTCATAGTTGTTTTAAACAAGACAATTTCTATTAATAATCTACTTCGTAGGGTTCAGTGTTTTGTCTATATCTCGAGTTCTAGACCTCCTTTTAAGATGATTCCAATTGTGTTGGAAAGACAAGACAATAACCTATAACTTTGATAAATACACTATCCTCAAATTCGAACGTTTACTGAGTCGTTTTCTTAGTAAACAAAGAGGTGGTAATATACTGTTTGGTTTTATTCGATTATACCCTTAGCCTTTTTCAAAATTCCATTTATGTCCCTAGGTTATAAAATGACCATTTTGTTGACAATTCAAGGACTTGATGTTGCACTTGATGAATATGAAGAATGGATTTTGATGATGATCCAAGAACTAAAGACTTAGAATATTGAAGATTGAAGATTGGTGATAATTGTATTGTAATAACTCGCTTTATTTAAGATTGAGTCTCGTATTTTTAGAGTCTAAGATAG
>OY731405.1:30035080-30058485 GCA_963425845.1 Sphenostylis stenocarpa
TAACTCGATGACAAAGTTTCTATATAATTTGAACTATTTTTATCAAAGATATAAGTTGAGTTTAATTCATAAATATTAGAGTTTAGCTCTTTTATCTTAGTGAGTGATTTTAAGGTTCCAACATAAAACCAATTGGCAATATGTGGAGTAGCCTAACATGTATTTAAACCATACCAAATGATATAAGGTAGGCGATGTGAGACTTTCAACACACCCCCTCCAACGAAGCCCGCTAGACCAGTGCAAAGGGTACTTTTGACCTAACTAAAGGGCAAATTTTTGCCCCATGACAATAACCGGAAAGATGTTAGGCTTTGGCTCCGATACCATGTTAAGGTTCCAACATAAAACCAATTGGCAATATGTGGAGTAGCCTAACATGTATTTAAACCATACCAAATGATATGAGGTAGGCGATGTGGGACATTCAACATATATGATTATGATTTAATTATTTGTAGTGAATGAGTGGTAAGCTAACTGACACGTTTGGGTGTAGAAAACAAAATCAAGTAATTCATTGTCTCAATTATTTAATTTTATGCATCTTACATATGTAATAAGATCCGCTTGTAGATGCCATAAAGGGGTAGAAGTGGTGGTCGTAGACCACCTCATCGTGGTGGTCGAGGTGTACTTGTTGATGATAGAGGTTCAACCAACACCAACTCTCCTAGTTCTGTTCGACCAAGATCCATGGAGTGTACTAATCCTATGTTTATAGAACGGACACCTCCCTCAACTCAGCAGGAATCTCCTGTAGCTATAGTAGGAGAAACAATTCCTATTACCTTCTCTATTGAGGTGGCATTTGGTCAACCTACACAGTACTTGGGTCGGTCGTAACCGAGGTTGAGTCCGGCAATATGGTTGGTCAAAAGCCATGGTTACAAGTAGACAAAGGAGAGTAAGTATGTTTTAATTTAATTATAATTATTTAATATGCAATATTTTAATAATATCAATCCCACAATATGTTTGAACACAGGTTTATACCAACAAATGGTCCTCCTGCTATAATTTCTAGAATCATCAAACAAAAATTTGATGAACCAAGTCCCACTTGGAGAAAGGTTTCACTTGAGCTTCGAGATAGATGGTTTGGAGAGTTCAAGGTAATTTGAATTATAGTTACATTAAATAATGTCATTTCATTCTTATAAATTAAATGTTTGTTGTGTATTTTTTTATGCGTAAAGAGTATATCCGGGATGTGGAACAAGAGCAAGCCATAAGATTTGTTTTTGATAAGAAAGGTTCTCGAATTTTAAAAAACTCAATGAACAAAGTTAGGAATGGTAAGGATAAGGGGATCCGGATACCGCCAGTTGTTCGAGCATCTTTGGACCTACATTGGAGTTCTCCGGATTTCCAAAACAAGAGTGTCATTGCCAAGGCTAATCGGGTTGTTGACAAGGGTGCCTCAGGTTATCGTGGGGGTTCCATATCTACTGCAGCTCACTTTGAGAAGATGGTAAGTTTATTATATTTTTCTATAAGTAATTTAATACAATATATTAGACTTTAGGTAGTGAATTTTGTCTCATTTTTAACATGTAGACTATGGAGTTTCAACGGGAACCAACCGTTTGGGAGGTTGTTGAGAGGACAAAGAAATTAAAGACTGGACAATGAGTCAATGAAAAGACTTGTTATCTTGTTGTATGTTTAACATCTAAGTTATAATTTATTATTCGATATATGTTTTCTTCATAATAATTATATTTCACTTCATTTTTAGGAGTAATATATGCAGTACAAAGAAGAAGTCCATCAACATAACTTGCATGAAGGCTTATCTTCACAAGAGTCTCCTATTGTCTCCATTGATGATAATGAAATATACTTTTCAGTTGTTGGAGGTGAAAATAAAAAGGAAACGTGTATGGACTTGGTACATTGAGCAAAAAGTTCACCACTACATCAGGTTCTCAATCTTCTATTAGCCAAACTCCAAGTACTTCATCAAATTGAACAAATGCGTGAGACTATTGAAAAGTTAAATGCTTGAATTGGTGGCAAAGCATAATAAGGAGAAGACACTTCAAGAAGAGATGCGAGGAGTTGAGGACCAATCAACGCCAACAAGATGAGCAGATGAAGCAAATGCAGCTTATTTTACAACATATTCAGATGAATAATCATCCTATGCTTGACCCTAGTCATCCTACTACAAGTCAACATGATACTCGATAATATAC
This sequence comes from Sphenostylis stenocarpa, assembly GCA_963425845.1. NCBI lineage: Eukaryota > Viridiplantae > Streptophyta > Magnoliopsida > Fabales > Fabaceae > Sphenostylis > Sphenostylis stenocarpa. The sequence goes on from OY731405.1 coordinate 30,037,282, forward strand.
CAAAGGACTAATTTCCAATTTTATCATATTAAGACTTTGAATCTTGAGTAGTTGTTTAGAAACATTTTATTTCTGTTATGACTTTGAATCTTAAGTGCTTGCATGACTTTGAATTGTTCCTATTATGATTTGAATAATTTGACATTAGTTCTTAAGTTTTCATTTGTGTTCTATTTGGATCAATTAAGTATGTACAAATTCTCGCAAAATTGGATATACAAAATTTTAAACAAAAATTTTCAGATTTGGTTAAATTAGCGACCGAATTTTTGGTCGCTGCAAATATATTATACGCACTCTTACGCGAGATACCCCTACCTCGTGATAAAAATATCGTCCTATTGTTCACGGATGAGTGAATTGTGTGTGCATTTGTTTGTTGCATAGCATAATCATACAACGAGAAAAAAATAAGAAAAATCTCAAAATTCTTTTCATAATAAACACCCTTATCTCGAGCAGATCGCCTTTTAGCTAGCCTGGTTTTAGGTTCTTTGTAAGTTAAGTAGTCACGTAGTCCAACGGAAGAGATAAGGGATGCTAAAACTATTCTTTTGCAATAAATCACTTTTATCTCAGACGATCTCGCCTTTTAGCTAGCCTGGTTTCAGGTTTTTTGTAAGCTAAGTAGCCACGCGAGTTCGACAAAAGAGATAAAAGGTTATAAAAATCAAATAAAACAAATAAATCAAATAAAAAACAGGACCCTGTTCATAAGCATTGAACTCATGAACATCCATATAGGTAGTTCCTTTTGAAAATAAAAATACAAAAAACCAGACACTATCATGCATCATGTAGACAATAAAACATGATAATGTTTAGGAAAAACAAACACTTACATGCATGCCCGCATTAACATCATATTCATAGCATGCATTTTTGGTTTCTAGAAAAATGGAGGGGCCCGGTAGACAATTGAAGAAAGTGGACATTCTCCGATATCATGTAGAGAAGATAGAACGGCTGTGTGCATTGATGCCACCTAAGGTTCGTTCCGACTTTGAAAAATCCTATGGATAGATTCTCGATCTGTTGAAGATCTGTGTCGACCCCATTTTCATCAGGTTTTGGTCCATTTTTGGAATTCCAGTCTGCATTGCTTCGAATTTCCAAAATTTAATCTGGTACCCACTTTGGAGGAATATGAGATAATGTTGAGATCACCCAAGTTAGCCGGGGTCCATATTCGTCACGAAGCATATATTCCTGCAGCCAAATTCGCTGCCATCATCCAATTGCCGCTTCATCAGAGTACCTTGATAGCAAAAGGGAATATCCAGGGTTGGAAGGTTATAATGTTAGAAGACCATTTGTCCTCTTTGGCTGATAGGGCAAATTGGTTTGCTTTTAACAAAACCCTGGCTTTGATCGTGTTTGGGACCATGCTTTTTACCTTTCACCTTAACACAGTAGATCAAGCCGTTATGGACGCCTTTTTCGCCTGGGACGTGCAATCGAAGAGTCCCTTGCCTGCACTTCTTGCCGACACCTTGCTTTCAGTTGAGTTTTGTCACCAAAAGCAAGGAAGAACACTCAGATGCTGCTCTTTGCTGCTATTCGTGTGGGGTATCATGCACTTCTATGCCTCTAGCCACATGGGGATGCTCCCCGATCCTTTGAAGAGCTTATCGAAAATCCTCTCCATCGACGTCTAACCATGGAGTGGAAGGTCGAGTTGGAACAATGGAATGTCAACCGCTTATCCTAGGCATGTCCTTGGTTCCGACCTGGCCCTATCCTCATCAGATGTGGAGATTATCCGAGTGTACCATTAGTAGGTCTCAGAGGTTGCATAGCTTATTCTCCAAAAGTGGCTATGAGACAACTCAAGAGAACCCAAACCGCGTTGTCACGAGAAGAACTTGGAGGACTGTGTTTCTTCGGAGACCCATGCAATGTTACAAACTCACTTGTCGTACGAAGAGCATGGGAGAAACCAGTTTTATGGGAGATAGAGAGCTAGGCAAAGCTCGAGTAGCTATTTCTAGTGACTATGAGAAATGGAGGAGAAGCGGAGGGATGTCACAACCATCCGCCCCACCTACTGCGCCATCAGCCAGTGGAGAGCTCCAAACCCAAGTCGATACCTTAACCCAAAGGATAGAAATCATGGGAGCCTAGATGAGGGCTCTTGAGGAAAAAGAACAAGAATCTATCCTTACCATAGACGGTCTACAAAGGCAGTGCAAGAAGAAAGATCAAGAGACAGAGTGCCTCAAGGACCAATGTGCTGATTCTAGTGAGCAGGTTATCCGAGCATCCAAAGTTGCCACAATAAACTTGGATAATCAACTCCAAGAAATAACCGCCAAATCAGTACACCTTGAGGCTGAATGTGCAAAACAGGCTCAGACGGTCAAGGGGATGCTACAAGATCTCGCAAGGATTCGGTCTGAAATATGTCAAGGAAGGGAGACCACCCAGAGACTTAACAAAATTCTTACTGAACTACGCTGCAAAGAAAGAGATTGTTTAGCTCAGTATGGCCAGATTCTACAAGAGAGAGACCGAGCCATTGAGAGACTCGACAATCTACAAGCCTTGGTCGTCCATCAAGAGGCGAAAATAAAAGAGGCTCAAAAGTATAGTGAAGATATGAGCCAGGCGGTCCACCAGCAGACCGAAACACTCGCTCATCATGTACGGGAAGCTGAAGAGGAATTACGTAGAAATCAAAACCCGTTTGTGGGTTTCTTTAGGCTTTTCCGTTTTTGTCAAAAAGTGTTTCGTAGCATGGTATAGGGGAATGTACACCTTCTCTAATAAATAAAAATACCTTTTATCCAACAATTGTCTACTTGCATTCATTTCATTCATAATTTGCATACTTGCTTATCCCTCCTTCACTTTTAATAAATAAGATAATAAAAAGGAAGGATTAACTGATACGTCTTTCGCAATCATAAAGATGGAGAGAAAATGGTTCGTAATCAAGTTCTCCTCAACGGTCGATCCACCCCAAGACGACAATAAACCTCGGTCGTTGGTCATCAAAGTCGATAAGGAAGAGGGGATAAGGACGCCTTTGCGATTATTTGTGTCTCTTCCTTTCCCCTATGATTCAAATAAAGTTGTACCGTGGAGATACGAGGAATCTTCACCCATCAAGGAGGACATCTCCAATATAGCCGGTATTGGGGCCATGACAAGAAGCGGAAGAATATACTCCCCCAAGGAGTCACAAGAAGATGCCCCCAAGAATAAAGGGAAGAATAAACAGACCGAAGAAAAGGAAAATAAAGAATCCAAGGAGGAGACTGATGAGTTGCTCCAATTTATAAGGCAAAGCAAGTATTCCATCATTGATCAACTCAATCACACACCTGCAAAGATAACTCTATTATCACTAATGATGAGTTCGGAATCGCATAGAAACACCATGATGAAGATCTTGAGCGAAGCGCACGTATCTCATACAATATCCCAAGAAAAAGTTGAGAGGATCGTCAACTACATCACAACCAATGATCACCTTACCTTCACAGATGAAAAACTCCCTCCTGAAGGGTCGAGCCATAACAAGCCCTTGCATATTTCCATCAAATGCAAGGAATATCTCATCGCTAAAGTTCTTGTGGATAACGGGTCATCCTTGAATGTGATGCCCAAGTGCACACTTGACAAGTTGACCATTCAAGGAACCTGCATGCGTTTAAGCAGCACTATCGTTCGAGCCTTTGACGGATCCAAACGAGAAGTAGTGGGAGAAATCAATCTGCCAATCCAAATTGGTCCCACTATCTTCAATGTCGATTTTCACATGATGGATATTACTCTGGCATACAGATGTCTCCTTGACAGACCTTGGATTCACGACGCTAAGGCAATACCTTCAACGCTCCACCAAAAAGTCAAGTTTATAGTAGACGAAAAATTGGTCATGGTCCAAGCAGAAGATGACATCTTGATCAGTGGACCGTTTACCCAACCCTATGTGGATGCGGCTGAAGAGGCCCTTAAAACATCTTTTTCAGCGTTTGAAATCGCTAGCGTAGAGAGACTTTCCGGTAACACCAAGGTAGCCCACATGATGATGAAGTATGATTATCATCCTAGCCAAGGGCTCGGTGCAGACTCCCAAGAAATAAAGGAGCCCTTGGAATTTAAGGATAATCCCCTGAAGCATGGCCTAGGATATGACCTTACAAAGGGCCGAACTGTGAGAAGAAAAGGGAAGTCTCCCTCTGCACATTAAAGCAAATCTTCGGAGCGAGAGGGATACAAGCGTCGAGAGCAACTCTAGTCATTAAGAGTTTTTTTTCCTTTCTTAAGGGATGTAAACCCAATGATTGTTAGAGAGAAATCCCCCAAGGCTAGCCCGACCCCCGGGCATTTTAAAGACACATATTCCCCTCTTAATTAATAAGAATACAATTCTTACTATTTACTTCTCTTCTTGCTATTCATGACTAAACCACATAATAACCATGTTTAAGCAAACGTTTTCAAAAGTGCATCAAAATAACCAAAACGCACCATCGCCAAAAAATAAATAAACAAATCGATTGACTAGAAATACAGAATAAGGTTTTGCCTCATCATAATAAAGCCGTGTTTCACCAATATTGAGTAAAAAAGGAAAAAACATAAATAAAAAAAACCAATAGAAGCCAAAGGCCAAAAAAAAGAAGAAGGGCAAATTACCTGGTAGGAAACCCACTTAAGGGGGCTAGGCAAAAATTAGGGTTCACCCGCTAGTTAACCCAAACAACAATAAAGAGTAGTTTAGGCAGAAGTTAGGGTCACAAAATAAGGTCCGCTAGATTCTCCAAAACAAGAAAAAGGAAGTCTAGACAAAAGTCGGGACCAAAACACAATATCCTAGTCTGAAAACCTAAAGGGCGATCTGGGAAATCAATCGAGTTATAAGAAAGCAATAGAAATTGGCTAAGATGCAAATCCTCAAAACAAAACGTTTGTTTAACATTAGCTTAAACACTTTGACCAAACCTGGCCAGCCATTCTTACAAAATCCCCCTTTGAATAAAAAGTAAAAAAAATATAACCATCTAAAACGTAAGCCCTTGAATAAATTATCCTCTTACTTCTCTTCTCTTGACCCTTATCACAATATTCTGATAATTAGTGGAGGAATATGGAGGCATATAATCAACAAGAGGATTGAAACCTTTGGAGGAAGGAAAAATTACATTGACATGGCAAGTTTGCTCCTCATTCAACAATTATTCTTCGGTCATATTAAGTCTGGAATGATACAAACAAGTACAGCTAGAGAACGACATCAGAAGGGTCTCGTCTTCAAAAGACACATCAGTTAATCCTTCTGAAAAGTTAACTAAATAGTATTATAGGACACATAACATGAAAACATTGCATATATAGATGTTTGTGAACAGGGTCCTATATTTTTCAACAAAAAAAAAACAAAAAACCCTCGAAAGGCCTAAACGACAGTCTCGTTTGGCGAGATCGTCGTCTTGCCATATCGCAAAGGGTGAGACCGCCGTCTCGACATTCCAGACGGCGGTCCCGAACCTCGAAAATTAGAGATCGCCGTCCTGAATCCCAGACGGCGGTCCTGACCAAAAAAAGATTTTCTATATATAGGGGTTTTTGGGTCAGTTTCAAAGCATCTCATTCCTGCATCTTCTTATACATCTTCATACATACTTGAGTGTCTTTGAACAAAATGCAACAAAGCGAGTCTTCCAGGCCCCGGAAGAGAGGTCGGGGATCCGGCCAGAGTACCCTGGCACCACAGGCCCCACCAGATCCTACTCAACTCATGCCGCAACACCAGGCCAGGTTCAACCATATTAGGAGCTACTCCTGGCACCCTCTGCTGCGCCTGGACTTCAGTATCCTAACCGAGTTCGGTGGGGACGAGGATGTATGGGGCTACATCAACAACATTGGGTGTGACTTCCTCCTCCAGGACCCTCCTACCCGCATCTATCGTGAGGCTGTGATGGAGTTCCTCACCTCCGTCACGATGGCGGATATGTCGGCGCTGTTCCCAGGTGTCCCTCCGGCGAGGATGGTCTCGTACTACATAAACGGGACCTACCGGACGATGACGTTGGATGAGTTCAACGTCACCATGGGCTTCAACCAGCCCGCGGACACACTGACGCTAGAGTACCAGGGATCCATCTGTGAGCAGCCAACTGCCCTCACAACCGGTGAGATTTGGGAGGACTTCACCGGGTCGTAGATCCTACCGGCCCTGTTGAAAGGGTCGGCCCTCAGCTCTCCTCTCCGCATTTTCCACAAGCTGCTGGTGGGGACGATGCACACCCGAAAGGAGAGTCAGGGGAAGATCACCCATCCCGATCTCTTCGTGCTACACTGCATGCTTCACGGACGCCGGTGTAATCCCAACTACTTTTTCTTGAGGGCTCTGAAGGACTTCGGGAGCCACCCCGTTGGAGCCATCCTCATGACTCCCCTCATCACCCCGCTGGCCGAGAGATGGGGATGCGCCCATGGGGAGGTCATTCCCTTTATCCTTCGACCCGAGCCTATTAGCGGGTCCATGCTCGTCAGCATGGGCATACTCATCAGGCAAGGGTTCCCAATTGACCCTCCACCCGGCGCTCACCATGACTTTGGACATCCGGGATCTGGATGAGTCGGAGGAGATCCACATGCCCCCAGATTTTGAGCAGCAGCAGTATGGGGATGACTTTTCCGGCGTCTACCGCCACATGGATGATATCCGCCAGCAGTTAGATCAGATGTCCCTGAGGCAGGACGTCTTCGAGACGCGGTTGGAGACTATCAGCCAGAGGCAGGAAGGAGTGATATAGAGTCTGGACATGATCGGCCAGCATGTGCTTGGCATGATCCAAAGCCAGGAAGAGTTTCAGAGGCACATGCTCCGACAGTTTCCTCCTCCTCCTGAGCCATCTTCGGCCTCGTAGTCGAGCCTGCCGCCGCCTTAGGAACACTGTTGTATATATATCTATTGTACAAAATTCATGATATATAAATAAAATCTTTTGGTTAAGTTGTTTGTCTTTACTCTCTTTCAAAAAAAAGTCAGTGTACTAAAAAGAAACTAAAAAGTAAAAAGACTTACGCACTATCCCAAAAAAGCCAAAGTTCAAAATCGCGAGAAAAAAGAATAAACCGCGGAAAAATGCGAAACTAAAACCTCCCAAGCATTAGCCACCATTCTCCCATCAAAGAGAAAAGGCAATCAAGCAAAATGCCTCCCTGCTCAGAGGCGTTACCAAAACCAACAAGTCCCCAGCGGATTCCTGCCTATGTAAAAGGTGTTCACCAAAAATCCCCAACAGCCAACAAAGTCGGATGACCATTACCAAAAATCCCCAACACTCAACCAACTGGAGGAAGATAAACAAATTCCTGGCACACCGAAAGACTTCATTAGAAAAGTCAAAAACAAATATCAAGAAAAAACACTTCTCGCAAAGACGACGCATGAGCCAAAGCAATAAGTCGCTACCACAACTTCGTGACAAGAAAGGTCCCGAAGACAAAGACCTGCACACAGGCAAGATCATTGTGCATGAGCCAGAGCATTAAGTCACACTAGTCCTACAAAGTGGACTTCACAACCAGACGGGGGTTCGTACTCGTCCAACCAGATGGAGGTGCGTACTCATCAAGCCTTAAAAAATGGGGCTTAAAACGAAGACTTTGCAACTAAGGGGTCAGCTACCAAAGGAGCATCCCAAGGTTACAACAACCAGACGGGGGTTCGTACTCGTCAAACCAGATGGAGGTGCGTACTCATCAAGCCTTACAAAAGGGGGCTTAAACCAGACTTTACAACCAGATGAGGGTTCGTACTCATCAACCGAAGGGGTCAGCTACCGCATCAAAGGAGCATCCCGGAGGATCACATTTAGCGTCCAGAAGGTTGGCTACCACGACAAGCGAAGCAACCGAAGGACAATCGGGCAAGAGGGTTAATTCCTTCACCCTCCAACCGATCTTTTGGCATGTTGAGCCAACAGTCGGCTAGTTAGGTGAAGTGGGGCAGTTGTAGACCCCAAATCTTGTTCGGATTCAAAATAAAAAGCAGAAGACTTCCGTTCGAAGATGGGCAAGGCATAAAAGATCCCTAGGATTGATCAATAGGCCCCATATTAGAATAGGAAAGATTTTTGTATACGAAAAATAAGAAATTTCACCCAAAGAGTCGAGATCGTTGTCTCGTTTGGCGAGACCGCCGTCTCACCGTTGGCTAAGGGCGAGACCACCGTCTTGTTTGACGAGACTGCCATCTCGCCACTTGCCACTTGCCAAAGGCGAGACCGCCGTCTCATTTGGCGAGACGGTGGTCCTGACCTTGTCAGGCAAGATGGCGGTACCGACCTGACAGGTGCAAATTCCTATAAAAGGGGGGGACCTTCTCCTTGTTTTCACATAATTCTACAACTTCTCCTACTGCACAATTCTCAAAATACTCTCCTAAAACCCCTCTGAAGCATTTCCAGAGTTCTAGGGTTCTTAGGAAACGTTCTAAAGTGCTACGAGAGAAGAGTGAGCATTGTTGTAGAGCGTGGGGTTTGTCAAAAAGCGCCCTTTACAAGAGCATATTATATAAAAACTTGTTTCGAAGGTTCTTCCATACCTCTTTATCTATTTTATTGCTTTTTAGATACTATCTTTGTGCATTAGTTATTAAGGGTTATGTAGTTGATATCTTAATTTTTGTAATGAATAAATAAGGGTAAAAGTGTAGTTTTAAAGTTCTTATTTCTTTATAAAAAAACGGTCCATCATAGGAAACCCGAAAGGGGTGTCGTGGGGAAGCTAATACTTTCCCCACACGTAACTAACTCTCTTACCTAACTCTGGTTGTAATGACCAAAGTTGGTTTTTCTTAAAAATCATCGCCTTCTTTTTCCTTTTCCAATGTTTTTGGTAAAAATATTGGTGGTGACTCCTCGAACCCTTTCGAAAACCTCGCCCTTAGGTCCAACCCGGTTATCGGACAACCTAAAGGCGTTGAACCACACTTTAAAAAATGCGAGTCAAATAAAACCATCGCGTCACTCCGGCGGCGATAGGTACGTTTTGTTTATTGTCTTAACTTATCTAGGTTGAAATTATATAACGGGGTCAAATATCTTAACTTAATGGTTCTTAGAAAGTTTTGAAGTGTAAGGTAATCAATAATAATACTCATATTGATATGTTATGATATGTTCAGAATAATGCCTAATCCATAAAATGAACTAAAAACCTTTTTAGTTTCTTGGATACACGAATACTTTAGTTCTGATAATGCTTTGGGTTTTGGACTTTATTCCCATAAAAATTTTGTATATAAAATATAATTTGAGATATTTTCATATATAAGGGGCGAGTCTATAGTGTAGGACATGTGAGACATTTTGATGATTACGTTGATAATCTCGTACAACAAACTCAAACATCTTCTTGTCAAGTTGATTCACATGAGATTACACAATTGAGATAACAACTACCCACTAGTGAGGAACATATTCATCATATGAGTTCCCACACAATGAACAAGTATAAGTGATGGAGGACCATCTCGACTATAACATATTGGGTTTCACCATACTGGGTCTCAAATAAGGCCCAAAGAACCATCTAGGCCATAACACATTGGGTCTCAACCAAGACCCAAGAGCTAAGGTATATAAGAGGAAGCTTCCCCAATAACACTTTTCCTTTGGAGTCATTACATGGAAGTATGACAAGAAAACGAGGCCCAGCAGATGAATCATTATGGCTCCACCAGATCCGACTTTGAGTAAAGGTTTTAGTTAATGACTTGTCATCATAACAAGTTACTAAAACAAGATTATCTTATCTTTACACGTGTCCATTGCGAGCACCACAAATGTGTTAATGAATATAAGAACGAATCAACTTTAGTTTATCTGAAAATTAAGATATCTTATTTTATCTTATCTGTAAGGTTATAATAAGTGTGGGTCGTAAGTTTATCTTCGATTCCACTTTTTATGATAATCTTGGGTCCAAATTTCATTATAGTTTAGTGTAATTTTCAGTTTCGTTTGTGTGGTTTGCCTATAAATAGAAAGGTTTGTAATGTAGCAAACCAGAATTCAATAGAATCGAATACAAGTTCTCTTCCTTAAAATATTTTCTCTCTAAGCTTTCTCTTCTCTGAAAGTATATAGTTCTTATTATCATTATCTACTTAGATGTAAGTATGCTCTATATTTGCCTCTTATGAAGATCGTGTGTATCAAAAAGTTTATGATCCCTGAAATCATTTTATTGTAGAGTGCTCTTCTTATGAAAAATATGAATTTAAGTGAGTTTTTATATCGTGATGATGTCGTTATGTCCCAAGAGGTTCCTATCGTCTTAGTAAAAGAGTGACATTCTTATCCTTTATATGATAATAATGTTGTCATTAATCTATGTTGGAAAACCACGTTGAATTCATGAGCCAAATAAATAGAAATTAAACATTATCTCGTAAGGGATCATATCTAATAAAAATATTATGGATTTACAAATTCTTAATAAAAGATAGACTAAATTATTTAATCAAACAACTTGGAATGACCTTTGTAGAATGACATTTCATTATTAACTTAAGCACGTAAACATCACATTAAGTAGGTAATTTGATGCATCATCTAGTATGCATACACTAGTACAAAATATACTTTCTACATCGTCATTTAACGTCGGTTATAGCCGAGACGACGTAGAAAGTACTTTCCACGTCGGTTCCGGATGAACCGAGCGTTGAAAGTTGAATATTAAACATATTCTACGTCGGTTTTTAGTCAACCGACGTAGAAAGTACTTTCCACGTCGGTTCTCATATGAGCCGACGTTGAAAGTCTTTTTTTTTATTTTTTTTCACTTATTGACACTTTCCACGTCGGTTCGACGTGGAAAGTCTTTTTTTTTCACCAAAAAATTTACTTAAATTTGAAAATTGTCAGCGACAGGATTCGAACTCAAGATTTTAGAATTGAAAACTAATACTCTAACCACTAAACTATTATAATTTTCTCGATAATAACTTACAAATAAATTATATTTATATACAAATAAATATATATCCATGTAAATATATATTTATTTGTATATATTTTCTGGAAAGTATTTTTATTTTTTTTTCAGCCAAAAATTCACTTAAGTTAATGAATTGTCAGTGATGACATTTGAACCCAAGTATTTTAGAGTTGAAAGTTAATATCCCAACCACTAAACTACTATAATTTTTTTATAATAACTTACAAATAAATTATATTGGTATTTTTTGATTAAGGGTGAAAGTGGGATTGACTCTCACTTGAGTGAAAATATGTTAAAGCTCACTGGAAATTCACTCACTCAAGCCTCGCTTGAGCGAAAATTGGTATTTTTCGCTTGAGAGCGAATGACGCGTTTTCCAAATTTATTTTATATCATTATATAAATAAAATTATAAAGATTATATTCTGTCATTAAACTACAAACTCATATAAAGATACTTGCTCACAAATTTAACATCAAATTTTGAAAACCCACTCGACATACACTTTCACTTTCGAGTGTGCTCTCATATCCAACATATAAATATATAACTATATAAATATATCAAAATATATAAATATATTTGTATTTATATATTTACACGGATATATATTTATTTGTATATAAATATAATTTATTTGGAAGTTATTATCGAGAAAATTTTAGTAGTTTAGTGATTGGAGTATCAGCCTCCAACTCTAAGGTATTGGGTTCGAATCTTGCCAATGACAATTCTCTTAAAAAATTAATAAACTTCTAAAAAATATAATATAAAGAGATGGGGGACCTAATAAAAATATAATATAAAAAGAGGGGAGACTTCTAGATAAATAAAAGGGGTAAAGGGGTTGTAAATAAATAAAAATTATTAATTTAAAAAAATCATACTTTCAACGTCGGTTTGTAAATAAATAAAAATTATTAATTTAAAAAATCATAATCGACGTTAAAAGCCTTCTAGAACCGATGTTAAAAGCTTTATTTGTAGTAGTGATAGTCTAATGACATATAAAACATGCACACAAGCATTACACTTGTCTTTTTGGATTGTCATATGTTGAACTCGTATGGGTTTAAACCATTCTTTGAAATTTTGTATTAGTGATGATTTGTTTGAACCAACCAGATACATCACCAACCCACACTTCTGCACCAACTTTCCTAACCAGTTGATACTCTTTTTACCCAAACTTGCACCCAACAACCATCCTTTTCCACCATTTGACCTCTTTCAATCCTAAACATTTCATCCCCATCGTCTCTTCTATTAATCGAAGAATCAATTGACACAAATCAAGCAATTTGCTAGATCAAAGCAATAAATGAGCTACCATATTGATCTTCGTATCAGTTTATCTTGTAAGTTATTTTAGTTGAGTGAATTATTATCGATTGATCTTAGAAGTCCACTTTATAATCTAACATTGATTCTAGAATTTATTATTTTTATCGTTTTATTTAGCTACTTTTATCATTTTAATTATCTTTTCGATAACTTATTTTAAAAAAATTACTATTTACAAAACATTTTCAAAAACATATTTTTAGAAAAACTTTTAAATTTATTATAATTCATTAAAAAATAGTTTTATTCTATCTTCCCTTTTTAAACTAAACTATAATTTTTTTAAAATGATTATTAAAGACTTATTTATACTTAATAAAAATATCTATATAAAAAATCTAAGATTTATTCAAGTTTAGATTTAATAAATAATTATATTAATTTTATATTTTATATTTTATATTATTTATTTATAAATCAATAGTTTTAAATACATATTTTCATTTAGTTATTTATTATACACGTTTATTAGGTTGTAATTTAAAATATCTTCCAATAAAATATAAAATAAAGTAAATATCATAATTTAGATAAACATCATATTTTTATTGTTAATTAAAATGATGATTATAAAAATATAACAAAAAAGACTACCAACTATGATATCAATATTTAATGTCAAAACAATAAAATAAATAGTATAAGTAATATAATAGTTAAAATGAATAATGTAATATAAAAATTATTAATATAATCTTGATTAAAATATAGAAATAAATATAAAAAAGTTAGAAGCTAATAATATTTTGAAACATACTTCAAGCAAAAAGAACTTGTTTATCAAACAATGTTAGTGAAGTTAAACAAGTTTTTCAGCTAATTAAAAAAAAGTTTAGTAATAAGATGTAATGTATAGTGAAATATAACCTTTATTTGGAATATAAATAAAAAGACAATCGTGGGTCGTTCAGATCTCCATCCTAATCACAATGGACTTGTATTATTATTACCTTGAGACAAGTCAAGAAATTGAGTTCGGAACAACCAATATACAGTGTAATAATGTAATGACCAGTCCTTCCAAAATTATTGCAGTGCCACGAACTTCTCACTTGTTCCTACATCTGCAACTCTTAGAAGCTCGGGTCGTCACCATCACCATCAATCTTAGATGCTCGGCTTCAAATTCAGGTGAGAAGCTATCTTTTGTCCAAGAGAACGATCAGCCTGCATAGCAACACCATCCATGACATATCACATGAGCACTCAAATACAGATTATTTTTTTACGCTTTTTTCTGTTCAAGGGGCACACCACTATTGTGGTCCCTGTGTATGTCCACAATGGGCCAAGGGAGAAAAGGGAGGGGTATGGTTTCTTGGAAGGGCACAGGAAAGTGTACAAAAAAACCATTACACTCTTTAATGCCCCACCACATGACTAATGTCACATGAAATGTGTCAATGAAGGCAGCTCTTGGGCACATTGTTTACAGTGGCAATAAGCGTGTGTGAAAAAACTCACCTGAGACCAGTATGATATCCAGATGCTGCGGATTTCATGGGTGACACGTGGCTCAGACAAAGCATCAACCCATCGGCGGAGAAATCTTTCTTGCCTGAAGAAAACAGAAAATAGCAAACAACGCCCCATCAGTAGACAATGCCAAAAGTACCTCATATTGATTATGTCAGAAATTTATGAAAGGAACCTGTCCGAGGCCCAGGATCGGTATCTCTCCCCAGGTTGCTTGAAGTTGTTCTCCTTCTCAATCATGCACTGCAACAAGCCAGATATTAACACAATTATTCACTAATTGACGCAGCTTTTAACAGTTTCACAAGTATTTTTATAAATCTTAAAATTTTGTCGACTAGAAACGTAGCCATTAAGCTCTTCTGGCACACAAGCAATATTATACAAATAAACACAATCCGAACCTTTATACTTAAGAGAAACTAACCTTTTCACGCTTCCCACCTAGGATACGAGGAGGAACGGGGATCCTTTCTGCATGACGAACAGGATTATACCTAGAAGGGAAGTAATTGACCTATAAACCAGTAGCAGTCAGTCGTTAGGGAGGGAAATGCAAACAAGAAAAGTATAAATAGAAATATGATGGGGGGATAATTTACCTCTTCATCTCTGTGCATGAAATTCATGAATCCTTCATGATGATTGTTGTGATGGGCACACTTGGGTGCATTAGCAGGAATCTGCAGATAATTGGGTCCAAGTCTGTGTCTCTGACTATCAGCATAGGAGAATATCCGAGTCTGAAGCAATTTATCATCGGAGTAATATATACCAGGTACAACAATAGCAGGGCAAAATGCAAGTTGTTCGTTCTCGGCAAAGAAGTTATCTATGTTCTTATTCAAGACCATGCGGCCAACCGGCTGGAGGGGCAAAACGTCCTCAGGCCAGATCTTAGTTACATCAAGTGGGTCAAAGTCAAAACTGTCTTCATGTTCAGGATCCAATGTTTGGATGTAAAGTTTCCACTCAGGATAGTTTCCAGCAGCAATTGAATCGTAAAGGTCTTGGGTGGCATGACTGTGGTTGGATCCTCCAACCCTAATGGCCTCCTCTTCCAAGAGACACTTTTCACCACAGGTGGCTTTCCAATGGAATTTGACATAGACAGGCTTGCCAGATTTGCTGATGAGAGTGTATGTGTTGACACCAAAGCCATCCATGTGTCTGTAATCCTGAGGGATACCTACGTCGTCGAACAAGAAGGAGAACATGTGAAGGCTTTCGGGATGGTGGGAGAAGAAATCGAGGATCCTCCAGTTCTCCTGGATGTGGGACTTTGGATTGGGTTTGAGGGCATGGACCATGTCAGGAAACTTGAGGCCATCACGGACAAAGAAGACAGGGAAGTTATTTCCGACGAGGTCAAAGTTACCCTCTCTTGTGTAAAATTTGACGGCAAATCCTCTGGGGTCCCTCAAGGTTTCAGGGCTGCCACGCTCGTGGATGACAGTGGAGAAACGGACGATGAGGGGCGTCTGAACTCCAGGGGCGCGAAGGAAATCAGCACATGTGAGGTGAGAGATGTCATGCGTCACTTCAAAGAAACCCTTTGCGCTCGCTCCCCTCGCATGTACAACTCGTTCCGGGATCCTTTCCCTGTCGAAGTTTGCAAGCTTCTCCACCAGATGATAATCCTCCAGAAGAATTGGACCTTCCCAAACAGTCTCCGATTAATTCAAATCAAATCAAATCAATTCAAATCAAATCAAATCAATTCCATGAAACCCCTAGTACCTCTTGATCCAACCGTGAGCGATGAGTTGTTGTTCCATACAGGGGCACCGGAATTAGTCGTCCAGAAGGGAGAATTGAAGGCGCTTGATGGGCGATTCTACAGGAATAGGAGAAGAAAAACCTCAAATTTTGCTATCAGAATATAATCTAACATGAAAGAAAAGCAAACCTTATGGGGATCCATGGCTCCGAGAGGAAACAGAGAGGAATTTGGTGTGTAATTGATAAATGTGTCACTCTGTTCAATTCTATTTTATTTCGTCAATGTAGCTGATACCTGCTTTCCCTTGTTTCTAGCTCCAATACTTATCATTATCATTTCTTGTTTCCGCATAAGAAGGATAAATCATAAAATAAATTAAATGTTAACAAAACAATAATAATAATAATTATAAATATAATATTTTTCGATCCTATGGGCACAATTTTATATACCCACCAGTTCTTCCTTCTTCCAGTTCCGGACTTATCCTCTTCTTCGTTTTTTTTTTTTTTTTTTCTTTTATTTATTGGCTTCGCATTACAAGGATTAATGTTAATCTATTAGTTTATGTATTTAATTAAAATATTTTTTATATAATTAATTTTTTATAATAATTATATTTTTAATACGTATTATACAGTAATGCGGAGCCAGCATAGTATTTAATATGCTGCAAATAACTATTTTAAAATATGAAAATTATATACTTAAATATTGTTTAAGTCTCTACATATACAAGTTTCTCTAGTTTTATTTTCTTTTCATTCATTATATATTTGAATCTCTATTATCTATAGTTAGTTTAATTGAAATGGCTAAAAATACAAATAATATTTTGATTGAGATAAAAAAAAATGGCGGCATATTAATTAAGATAATTGAAATAATAATAATAATAATAAGTATTCAAGTAAATTAATAAAATGAAGTTTAAGAGCATAAACTGATTAAAAAATATTATTTTAACCTTTAATTTTTATTTATTTAACATCATTTTAATCTAACTTTAGACTAAAATATATCTACTAGTTTCAGCATTTAATTAAAAAAGATTATATAATTATTTTTGTTCTAGTAATTATATTTTTAATATATACTATATTTTAATTATTTTATAAGTTATATTTTTAATCATTGTTTAAGTTTTTCAAAATTATTTTTCTCTAAAGGATAATGAATCTAAATTCAAATATTCATTTTAAATCTCTTTCTTCTAATTTCAAATATTTTTTTATTATTTAGACAAAAAGTTAAATAAAGGTTGTTATATTATTTATCATGTGGTACAGATATTAGGTTCTTCACATATTAATAGTATTATATATATATATATATATATATATATATATATATATATATATATATATAAAGTAGCTTTGTTTTTAGATAAATTTAAATTTTATTTAGTAGGTTTTAACAAATAAATTATTATGTGTACTGATTATATTATTGAATAAATCTGATTTTAAGTCTATATTAATATGGTTGTTTTTGTTATAAAAGTTTTATTTTAATTAATATATGAACTACAATTAAAATTTAGTTGTAAATAATTTAAAATACATTGAAAAATATTTAAATAATTATTGTATTTTTAATATAGTTCTTGGTAAAAATCTTTATAATAATATAATAAATTTGATTAATTATATTGTTGTTTTTATTATTTCTTAAATATGTATAGAGAAAAAATAAATTAAGATATGATTTTAATTTCTAAATATTTTATTTTAGATTATTTATATTTATAGAAATTTTGTAAAAATAAAATTATTAAGAGATATCCTTTATAATAAAAATCAAGTTAATTTTAAGTAAAAAAATTATTATTTTAATCTTTAAACATTATCTAATATCATTTTAGTATATGAAATTTGGGTTAAAAATGTACTAGTTTCAGTATTTAAATAAAAATGTTTTCATATAATTTTATTATTTTTAGTAATTATAGTTTTAATATATACTATATTATAGTTAATTTTATAATAATTAATTATTTAAAAATATGTAAATTATATATGTAATCATTATTTAAGTCTTTTAATATTATTCTTCTTAAATGAAAAAGCAGTGTAAATTAAAATATTATTCTATTGATTTAAAATCTCTATCTTCTAATTTAATATATGAATTTTTAGATAATAATAATAATAATTTTTTTATTTATTAAAGAAAATAGAAAAGTTAATCGATATTCCTAATATTAATCCTTCATTATATATCAACAAAATGCTATTGCAGAAATTCTAGATCAATGTGATATTCTCAAATCAGAGTAAATTCTCAATTAAAAGTTATTAAAAAAGAAGTTATTGATTTATTTTAAGGCAAGTATTATATATTTTTCTTTACATACCATTGGATGAGTAGAATATGTTGTACATGAAAAGTTTGGTTTAATTGTTATTAAGAATAAAAAGGTAAATTATTTCTGTAATGGACGCTCTTAAATTAATAATTAATAATATAGATATAACATGTTTTAAGGAATAATTACAGAACGTTTCGTCTGACGGTCGGAATTTGGCTCGATTTCATTAATATAATTTAAAAAAAATAATATTAATTAAATATAAAAATTAAATATATATATATATATATATTTATATAAATAATATATATATATATATATATATTTTTAATTTTAATTTATATAATTATATTATTAATATCTTTTTATAAATATAATAAAAACAAATATATTTATCATATATTATATATATATATATATATATATATAATATTTAAAAATTTATTTATGTTTTTATAAATATAATAAAATTTAATAAATATATATTTATATCTCTTTACGTACCATTTTTACATAAATAAATTATATATATTTTTAATATAAAATAATTTTAATAAGTAAAAATAATATTTCTCTTATAAAAATATATAAATATTTTTATTATATTTTAATATATTTATATATATTTTTATAAATATGGTAAATACTTTGTTATATACGTTATAACTTTATTAAATATAATATATAATAAATATGAATATATAATTTTATATATAATAAAAATATATTGTATAATTGTTTGTTTAATATATTTATATATACTTCTACAAATCAATATATATATATATATATATATATATATAATAATAATATTTTTTTATATAATATTTAAGTATTTATTTAATAAAAAATATTTTTAGTAAATAAATATAATAATATATATATATATATATATATATTTATATACTTTAAACATTTATTTATATAATTATATCATAAAAATATATTTATATAATTTTATGTTTAATATATATTTATAAATATAGTAAATACAGATATATTTAATATATATATATATATATAATATTTAAATTTTATTTAATATAAATTAGTTTAAGAAAAAAATTGGATAAAAATGATAATTTATAGGAATAATAAATAAAAAATAAATTTATATTTAATATATTTATATATAAATATATTAAAAATAAAAAGCAAGAATATTACTCAAAGCAAATAGAATAATAGAAAAATTAGCTTCGAAACACCATAGCGTAATTTTTTTACTAAAACAATTTCTCGGAGAAACTCCTAGAAAAAAAAAACAAACTTCTTCGACATAAAAAATTGTACGAATTTTCTACTAGGTGTATTTGTGAAAACTTAAATCCTCGAATGTAAAGACATTGCTCAAAACAAATAGGAAAATAAACAAATAAGCTTGAAAGAGTGTAACATAATTTCTTTGATTACAAAAATTCCTAAACACAAAACTACTAAAAAAAATAAAAAATTGAGCTCGAAAGACAGGTAGTAGAATGTCCTTACCCAGCTACAAAAATTGCGGAATTTTCTTGTTGGTGTAACTACAAAGCTCGAGTTCCAAAAATGTAAAATTATTGCTACAAAGAAAGCAAATAAATTATAGAGTCTAAAAGAGTGCAGTGAAATTTTTTGACTAAGAATTTTCCCTTATTGAACATTCAAGGACTTGATGTTGCAAATAATGATCACGAAGAATGTTGATTTTGATGATGATCCAAGAGCTTAAAGACTTAGAGTATTGAAGATTGAAGATTGATGATTTACTGTATTGTAATAACTCTGTTTTAGTTTGATTGAGTCTGTAATTATAGAATCTAAGATAGCCGGTACATAGTCTGTAACTTAGAAGCTTCAAAATGCTCAAATTTATCATGCAGGTTCAGCTTTAATCGATTATATAGGTAAATAATCGATTAAAACAGTGAGAAAACCACTTTCTATACAAAGTCACTGTTTTAATCGATTAAACAGCAAAATAATCGATTATTTTGTCTTGTTACGATACAGATAATCGATTATTTCACCAAATAATCGATTAATCCAGAGAGGTTTGGGTTACTGTCGTATTTGGCTCTGTTTTAATCGATTATCACTCCAAATAATCGATTATTTCAGTCTGTTTTTCATTTTAAATTTCAAATTAACCCTATTTTCGAAAACCCAATTACCAAGAACCCTAGTTTCGAAATCCCCAATTTCTAAATCATAATTTCCCTACTTAAACTTTGCTTTGGCACTCAGAAATTAAGAACAACTCTTTCCATACAAAAGTTAAGAGCTGTGAGTGCCAGAGAACTGTTTGTTGCAAGGAAAGGGGGCTTTTGGAACCTGGTGTGGGCTAGAAGCGATAAGAATCACTAAGTGGAGTTCTTAGTGGATTGTGTGCTGTGCCGTCTCTGGAGAAAGCTGTTCTTCATCTCTTGTGGATTTCAAGAGAGGTGTTGTCTTTACTTTATCTCTTTCATTTGTAATTTGTTTTGTAACAATGTGTTCTTAGTGACAGCGTTAATCCTCTTTTGAGTGATTAGCAACTGGACGTAGGGTCTTTTGATCCGAACCAGTATAAACCTACTGTGTAATCTTCTCTACTCTTCTCTATTTACATTTACGCAGTTTTTAATCGGTAAAATTTGGGGAAAATTTTGAAAACCTAATTTTTATTAAGAAACCAATTCACCCCTCTTGGTTTTTGTCCGACCACGCGAACATTCCGCTGCGCGATTCTAACAAGTGGTATCAGAGCTTGCTTTGATAGTCATTCAAACTTTTCGAAAATGGCCGGACAAAATCAAACTTTTGCCAAAGGTGCGTCTATCAACAGACCCCCACTTTTTGCGGGTCAAAATTGTTGCAGGTAGCATCAATTGTCCTGTGACGAAGGTCAGGTGGGCCGAGTCACAATTGAATCGTGGCGCTTGGGCTGTTAAAGTAAAAAGAGTTGCGCTCTGACTAATGGCTATAGCTTTTGGCCTAGTGGTAAGCGCTCGATCCTAACAATTGGTATCGAGCCAAGGTCACGAGTTCGATTCCTGGTGGGCAATTGTTGAGGGGAGATTGTTGCAGGTTGCACAATTGTCCCGTGGCGAGGCCGGGTGAGCCAAGTCACAATCCAAGAGTGGGATACCTTGTAGGACAATTCTGTGAGGGGAGATTGTTGCAGGTAGCATCAATTGTCCTGTGACGAAGGTCAGATGGGCCGAGTCACAATTGAATCGTGGCGCTTGGGCTGTTAAAGTAAAAAGAGTTGCGCTCTGACTAATGGCTATAGCTTTTGGCCTAGTGGTAAGCGCTCGATCCTAACAAAAATTATCCTTTTTGGAAAGTACGTATGCAAATATTTTTAGAGTCTGTTGATAGAGGCGTTTGGGACGCAATTTTAAATGGTCCATT